>JAGFZM010001362.1:105143-117807 GCA_017657215.1 Limnothrissa miodon | reverse complement strand
ACACACACACACACACACACACACACACACACACACACATAAATGTATACAAGAATTAAAACACAGTATGTCCGTCAGATGTTATCTTTTTAGAATTATAACTTTGAATTAATACTAAAAAGGAAGAGCTCTTCTCCAAAATGCTTCAAAAGCCATTTAAATTGAATCTTCATGAATCATTTTACCTTTTTCAAATTTGATTTTACAGTAGGTATGTTGGGACAGTTGCAGTTGTGTGTAATGTCATTTTGTGTGTCAGTCATTTTTTCTATTGTCTATCAAATCTATCAGTCGATTGTGCCTGTCCTTTGTGAGTGTGGGGAGAGGAGAGGGCTCCATTGGCCTTAGGAACAGACACATCTCTGGTGAGACATGTGCTATATGGTCTCTATGGAGACCAGCCAACCTACCCTGTCTGCCACCTCTAGAAGGGTGTGGCCCCAAGCTGCTGCTCTATAGTTCAGCCAGGACAGCGTTTGCTGCTCTGCTGGGCACGGTCGGAGAAGGATGCTGGTGACCGACAACAACTGGGGTGGGGTTGTGATGATAGTGGTGGGTGTGGTAGTGGTGGAGGGGGGAGTTCCATGTTGGGTGGGGTAGTAGGGGGAGTCATCTAGCATGGGAGTCATCTAGCTAGCATATTTTGGGATGAAGGAGCAGGACTGGTCTGACAGCCACCACATGTTTAATTAATAGCCCCTCCTCTCGCTCCAGTCACCACGGCGACAGTGCAAAGAGGGGGTAGGCCATGCATTATGTATCAAGGCTGAGAGAGCTCGACCCATCCTCATTGCAGAGCAAATATCCGACTGTTCCTCTAATTCCAGACTGAAACCCATAATTGGTCTTCTGGTTAGAGACTCAGGACAGAGATTTTCCCTTCTTGGCTGCTGTCACCATGGGGTTGTCCTCAACCTCAGTCTCAACACAATTCTCATTGTTCTCAGTGAGATTACAGACATTACAGAGATTACACAGTTCAGTAAATTCAACCCTGAGTGCTCTAATCTCTTGGTTTACAGTGGGAAAGTCTTGCAGTGATTATTTGAGTTTCTGTGTGCGTCCTTGTGGCTACTAATGGGTCAATATAGCCATGGCGGAGCAAAACAATTGGTGGTTAAATAGGGTAGAGTATCTGATAAGGATCATTCAGACTCCACACTCAACAGCCCAATTGAAATTTTATGCTTGTTTGTGTGGGAGTTTCTCATGGAATATTCTGGAAAGGGGGGGAAAAAGCTTAGAAAGTTTCTGTTGTGCTCAATGGGCCGGTTGTAATAACCCAGTGTGGGCAGCCCAGCTCCCAAAACCTCTCACATTGCAAGGTCCCTCTGGATCTAAAACACAACAAAGCAGTGTTGGCTTGGCTGTCCTCAGTGACCTACAGTATCAGTAATAGTACCTCTGGCCACACCTGATCTTAAGATTGACGAGGATGAGCAGAAGAAGTTTTTAATTAAGCCTTATTTATTTATTTAATAATTCATTCATTTATTTCTCTTTTCAGTGCAGAGAATGTATGTGTGTGTGTGTGTGTGTGTGTGTGTGTGTGTGTGTGTGTGTGCGGGAGGGAGTGAGTGAGTGAGTGTGATAGAGAAACAGGGAGAAAGAAAGACGGACAGATGGAAAAAGGCAGAGAGAGCGCACACCACACCACTGTCATTCTGTATGTGTACGCCCTGCCTCCATCATTCTGTAAGTGTGAACCATGTCACTGTATTGCTGTGACATCGCCTTCAGCATTGACCCCTCGGTGCTGCACCTCAGATAACAAAGGCTTACTCTTTCCATTCTCTCTCTCTCTCTCTCTCTCTCTCTCTCTCTCTCTCTCTCTGTGTCTCTCTCTCTTTCTCTCTCTCCCTTTATGTCTCTCATTTACTCACTCTGTCTCCAGTTAGCTCTCCTAGTATTATTTTGTGCTAATTCAAATATAGTTTAGTGACCACACTGTAATAATTTTGCCCAACCGAAGCCTATGCACTATTCATTGCACTTACATACACATGAGGGTAAGGCATTCCTAATACAACGCAGAGAAGACAGATGTGACTAATCTCATCAGTCTATCTTCCTCTCTGCTGCTTTCTCTCGCACTCACTTGTGTTTTTGGGCTTTGTCAGCACTATGGGCTAATGCACTCCTATCTGGGTTAGTAGTATGAGAGTAGCTAAGGCTGGAGTGTGAACCGTGTTTGTTTGCAGTCAGCCACACACTTCTGCCTGTGCTACAGTATCACAGCTCCTCTCTGTGAGAAACAGCCCATTTCTCAGATGGCGCGTGAAACAGGCCACCCTTTCAGAGCGCAATCTCTTCCCCCATCACTACAGTGGCTCGGAGACCTTGACCAAGGCTGCCATGCCTGATAAGGCTGTTGGCACAGGAGCGGATCCGGCTTTGATCTGGCCCAGATAAGGCACACATAGGACACATATTTAGCACCCGCTGGGTCTGAGGCATTCCAGCATCAGCTGCTCCTTCATCCTTCAGGGCCGGGGTCATGAAGGGGGGTTGTTGTCCCCTCAAATGCATTTTATGCCCTGCTTGCTGTAACTGTCACATAGCCCCCTAGTTTCTGTTCTTTGCTATCTCTACCCCTTCCAACAGTGCCTCATTTGAAATTATAAATGCCCTCCCTGTGACTGTACATGGACGTCAGTCCTGAGTCTGTAACAGTGAGTCAGTTCTGTTGCCCTCCTGTCTGACCCACACCCCTTAAAGAGGCAGCAAATCTAATTCTGCCCCTTCAAGTTATGCAATTAAGCCTTTTTACCCAGTAGCAACTCTAATGGAACCCAACATTACGGCGAGCACACTGACCCTCTGTTTCTGAATGCTGGACGCTTTTACTAGACAGCAAGGGCAAAAGCAGTAATGGTGAGGTAATGTAAAGATTTCCCAGACCAAGACTAAAGGGGGTTTGGTCTGTTAGGTCCTGTACCACCCTGTAATTCAGACTTTCATTCACAATATAAGAGAGAATTTATGTCACTTAAGCCTTTGGGCTACTTGAGTGTGCATTGAGATTCAGTTTATACAGAAAGTCAGTATACTGTACACTGCTTTAGAACATTTCCAGTTACATACTGTAGTACATTTGTCTCTCTGTAAACAATAGCGTGGTACAAGGGCTTACAGTGTTGCTGTTAGAGACCATTGCATGATGGGGATCTGAGAATCCTTACATTAAGACAGCTGTTCCCTGTGACCGTTCAGCATCTGTTTGACTTTTTAATCAACCACATGCACGAGGTCACGGACACTAAGCTCATCCCCAAACCACCTGTCTGCTCCCTGACCTCAACTTGTCCCTCACAACCATGATCCAGCCCTGGTCATCACCTTTGACCTCTGACACTGTCTGGACCAAAGGGTCTATGTATATCAAGATGAAAGCTTGAGAACCGATGACTTGTTCCTATGAGCCATGGCATGGAAAGGTTGCCACTATAGCCCAGAGTGAACTGGCATTTGGCCTCTAAGAAAATTGTTTAATATGGGATTAAGTGCTTTAAGTGCTTCTCAGTAATAAACTGTGAAACAGAAATGGTGGAGCTCTCAATGAACACTTGAAGTTCATCTGTAGGTCAGTGCTGGGAGTGCGTGTGAATGTGACGTACCAAAGTTACAGTTTACGCTCTATATTTGGAGTGGTTGCAATGCATGTAGCTGTGTTGACAAGGCAAAATACATGTTGGATGCCTTGAGGTGTCTCTTTAAACATGTGCAAACACATAGACATGAACACAAATAAACATACTAAGGAAACTGCCACTTACATACAGTTCATTAGCACATGGTCAGACACATATCCACATGCACACACACACACACACACACAAACACACACGCAATCAAGCTGATGCTCCAATTGCGCCAAGTCTGTGTGCCCTAATTTACTGTTTCTGTGTTTGTATGTGTGTGTTTGTGGGTTGTATTTGTGTGTGTGAGTGTGTGTGTCTGTGTGTGTGTGTGTGTGTGAAAGTGTGTACATGGGAGAGTTGAGAGTTATAAATAGCCTTCCTCAGTAGGAGTGTCAGCACAGGGCCAGCAGGTCGCTCAGACTCATATGGCAGGTTTGTAATGCCTTCATGTGGAAAGTCTCTTTTGCTACTGGCTTCAGGGGTCAGGACATTTCTGTATACACACATGTGTATAGGGATAAATGTGTACACACAACATGTTTTTGTGTGTGTGTGTCTATGTGTTTGTGTGTGTATACATTTACATTGCAAGAAAAATTAAGATTTGTGTATGTGTATGTCTGTTGTGTATATGTATGCGTATTCGTGCATTAGTGTGTGTGTGTGTGTGTGTGTATGCATGTTTCGGCAGAGAATGTGCAGCATTTCTCTTTTGTGAACCAGTGATCCAGTGTCATCCTTAAGTGGGCGGGACTCACTTCCCCTCAGCCAACCCCTAAACGCCCCAACCCTGCCAATCCTCCTGCCTGATGTGTCCAATCACATGATAGAGAATCCATCCGGTAACCATGGCAACTTGCACCGGTTCAGGCTACATCTCGTTGTGGTGAGGAAGGAAGAAAGAAAGAGAGAACAGAAAGAGAGAGGTGGAAAGAGGAAGGGAGCGTGTGAGGTAGAGAGGGAGCTATAAAATGACATACACTTCAGGATAATTCCACCCTGCAGCTGTGGCAGATTCTTCACAAAGTAAGTCTCTCTCTCTCTCTTTCTATTTCTGTTTCTCTCTCTATATTTTTTTTCTACCTCTCTGTCATAGTCTCTGTGTCTCTATTTCATTTTGCAGTTTGATAGATGTGGCTGCAGCAACCTGTCAATCAGGGAATGCCTGAACATGGGGTTCTTTTGTGTAGGAAGATTACATCATCACTGGCTGTCTTTGTGGTGTGTGTGTGTGTGTGTGTGTGTGTGTGTGTGTGAGTGTGTGTGTGTGTGTGTGTGTGTGAGGTGTGGTACGGTGCAGTGCATGTGTCTGTGTGATCTTGTAAGCATATTGTCTGTCTGTGTGTGTGTGTGTGTGTGTGTGTGTGTGTGTGATCAGGAGTGTGTTAGGCAGGCTTTTCTCTTTGTTCTGAAGCATCAATGAGGCTTCTCTGAGAAACATGAATTGACAGTGAGCTGCCTAAGGACTTTAGTTTCAGGGGAGAACACCTGTGATAATATGGGTCTATCATTTCTTTCTTTCTATCTCTCTCTCATTCTCTCTTTCCCTCTCTCTGTCTCTGTCTCTCCCCCCTCTGATGTTTCATAATCACTGGGCTCATTTCTCTGTAAGTGGTGTGCCTGAGTGGTCTCATTAGCTTCCTGTAATAGCACAGTCTCTCCTGGCCAGGCTGTTTCCTCTAGAGTGAGTGTGAGGTGAGCATGGCTGTGTGTGTGTGTGTGTGTGTGTGTGCGCGGCGCAGTGTATATTTGCAGGGATACGAAGGTAATAAAGATAGACAGTTTCAAAGAGCTGGATTGAGTATTACCCCCATTGCTGTTCCTACAGAGTTGGTGATTTTACCAGTGTCTGTAGTAGGCCCCACACAGCCACACACAAGGTAGCTCAGCTCTGTTGACTACTTGGACCCCAACCTGGTACTGCTACTGTGACGTGGTGGCTGATGTGCTGAAAGGCCCCAGTGGTGGTCTGGTGGAGACTTAGACTAGTATATTCACAGAGAGAGTGATGAGCGTTTTATAGTGTGAGCTAAAAAAAGCATTAGAAAGGAGAACTAGTCTTACCCTTTCTCTAGATATTTTAAATGTAAGCCAACTAATGACTTGTTGTGGCTGACTGAGTTTGCTGAAAATGTCAGCGTGGAGGGTTTGTTTTCTTAATTTGATAGTCTGACAAGCCAGATTATAACATCAAAATGTATAGTCTGGCTTTGACAGATAGACCAAGTTCAAGTCAAGGAGCGTAATCAATGCTTTCAAACTACCCCTGCACGCAAAAGGTAGTTAATCTATACCCTATATAAGGGTACATCTAGGCAACTCTGTACAAAGATAGCCATGCCTAGACCAAATTATTTTCTGATGCTTATTCCTAATGCCACCTGATTTTAATCATTTATCTGTTTTGGTTTTATGATTAATTTTCTCTTGATGTTCATTTTATGTTCATTTTTACCTGATTGTAATTATTTATCTATTGTGGTTTTATTATTAACTTTCTTTTAATGTTCATTTTTTACAAATATTTTAATTATTTGCATTTTTTATTTATTTTCTGTTAATGTTCATTTTACTATTTATTTTCTTAAATGATCATTTTACTTCATATATTTTATATTTCCTCTCCTCTTTTTTTTCATCTATTTTGTTCATCTTTTTATTATCAATTTTCTTTTAAATTCTATTTTAAATTTTTTTCATCTATTTTATTCATCTTTTTATTATCAATTTTCTTTTAAAATCTCATTAATGTTCATTTTATTATTTATTTTCTTTAATGATCATTTTACTTCATATATTTTATATTTCCTCTCCTTTTTTTTTTTTTTTTTTTTTCTTTTTTCTCTCTCTATTTTATTCATCTTTGTATTATCAATTTTCTTTTAAATTCTCATTTTTAACACACACGTTTGTTGCCTTGTATTGTATTTTGTTTTGGTCTCTGTACAGCACATTGAGTTGCCACTGTGTATGAAATGCGCTTTATAAATAAAATTGCCTTGCCTTGCCTTGCCTAGATGTAGGCATTAAAAACCGGAAGGTCATCATTATAGTATTATTTATTGTTGACATTTCTATCAACTGGGAATTAAAGCCCTCTTTTTACTAAAACAACATGGATGCCTGTTCTGAACATACCAGGTATATCCCATTCAGGGGGCACTTTCACAAATAACCTCATTTAACCTTTAGAGTAACACTATATAACCTTTTCAAAAAAGGCCCTCTTGCAACTAAAAATGTCTGCTAATTTCAGCTGCTGTGTGCTAGAAAACTTTAGATTCTTTCTTTAATAAACTATGCTTTTTGCTCTCATAATCATCATATAATCACTTTAAGAGTGATAAATGAGTTTTGAAATAATAAGCCATTAGGTGCTATTTTTCAATAACTAATTTCAATAAACAGCTGCATTTGCCTGGTATACAGTATTCTGAGAGTACTTGCTGAACTCTGTGACATAAAATTTTGTATAATGCTAAACACATGTTCCCTCCACTCACAGTTTCTTTATCTGCCTTAGATTCTTTGAGTGCTGAGCTCTAAACAGAACCATACATTGTTGCGCTTTTGTGCAATTACTCCCTGACATTGTTGTGTTAACGTCACAGGTGCACAAGAGAAAATAAACAAATACTTTTGATGATAAAACTAAAACCGCAGTGGAAAACAAATGAGAACAGAACGTTCTGGAAACATTTTTACTGTGTGAGGAATTTGGCTTATTTTAGAAGCACATGGGCACTCTGATGCTCCTCAAAATGCTTTGTTACTAATAATACAAATCTCAAGCGGCCCTGACTCTCTCTGTGTGAGACACAGTGGTCATAAACTCAGCAGCTGGGAGAAGATAAGTTTTGGAGGCCATGCCTATGGTTCTGTCACGTTTGGGGTCCACACACCCTTGCTTTCAAGGAATGACCACCCAAGTTAAGTGGAATTACATCTAAACTAAGAGATGATGTCAGTTTGGAAAAGTTGTGCCTGTGTGCAAGTATGTGTATGTGTGTTTGTGTGTGTATGTGTTTGACAGTGCCCATCATAAATCCCTTATGAGAAATAAGTGGGTGTCAGAGACCAGGTGTTCCCATGTCCAAATAGTTCTTGACCACGAGTTTGTGTGAGTGAGTGTGTTTGTGTGTGTTATGTGCCAGGTATTATCTGAAGATGGGGGGGTACTAACAACCAACAATCTTATAAACAAGTTATTGTTTATAAACATGTTTTGGGTAGTGTGTGTGTGTGTGTGTGTTAGTAATGAGTAGAGGGTGGAGGTATGTGTAGAGACCCTCCCTGTCCACTCATGTGCGTTGAGATAAAAGGGGTATTTTGGTAACTGTGTATCTTGCACTTATCTTCTGAAGTCAGATTCTCAAGTGCATGTGCGCATGTATCTCCCAACACCCTTGTGTTGTGTTTGTGAGCTTGCATGCGACAAGTCACACTTTCAAGTGGCTAATTTCACCAAGGGGACACAATCTGTTGAACCCCTGCTCTGGACAATCGAGAGGCTTTGCTGTGGGGTAGCCACACAATCCCAGAGGTCTGATACAACTACGCGTGCATATGAAGGGATTCACTAGGCCAACAGAGGAATCCAACTCAAGAAAAATGAAATGAAAAAAAGAAAGAAAGAAACAGGGGGGTTTTTGAATTACCAGGTGTAATTGTACCAGGTGTAATTGGTGTAATGTACTGTATTTGCCTGTTTTAAAATGTGATGTAAGTGTTAAGGAAAAATGTATGCAAAAAAAAAACAGCTGAAGAGAAGACATATAAAGAAATTTTTTTTGTTCTCCCATCCCCTCTGCCTGCTGTGGTTGCCTCTTTTCCCAAGCTTGTGTCTGAGCTGAATGACAGAGGCCATTGTGGTTGTGGGAGAACTGGATCACACTGTTCTGGTGCCTTGGTCATTCTCTGCCAGCTTTCCCACTATTGGTCCAGGGGGCAGTTGGCTGATAGTTTAACTCCTGGTGAGAACTCTACACTCTTGGAAGGAAAGGATACTTGAGACTCTTTTTAGGGTTCCTCACTTCTCCACGCTAGCGGAACCCTTTACAACTTTGGCGATCTCCAAAAGACACTTTTGGTTCTTTTAAAGGTTCCTCATTTTACCACACTGGTGAAATCCTTAAGGGAACCCTTTAAAACACATTAGTTTCCTGGAGATCTCCAAAGGACACTTGAGGCTCTTGTGACAAGGGATTCTCAAATCACTTTACATACATTTGTAAGTTCTTCATTTTTAAGTTGGCTAACTTGATGGAAATTTGAGGCACTTTTTTTCCAATGCATATTGTCATGTGGTGCTATTATTACAGTACAATCTTTTACCCCAGTGGGTGTGCCATTATAATGTAAGGGTTAGGGATGTAAAAGACATAATTGCTTTTAATGAAACAGACACAGGATTATTTTCAACTTGTTTTGTATGAACTGTAGGATATATCATACAGGCCGTCAATGTACTAATTTTAAAACAATTAAATACATTACCTGTTTTAGATTTGATGCGCACTTGGATACATTACTACAAGCCTTAAGCCTACACCAGTAGCCTTAAACGAAGACTAATTCATTTGAATGTTCGGATGAGGTTTGTACTGCCTCCTCTCAGTGCGTCACACTGGACTCAACCAATCGTGTGGGAGAATATGAGACGCGCTACTACACTGCAAAATAAAGAAGGGGGAACTTAATAATGAATCGTGTTGTGTTTCATTAAAAAAACGTAAGTAACAATAACTCATAGTTCTGTTTCTTTGTTAAATATCAGTAAGAATCATCAACTATGTAATTAGTTTGAATTTGCTGTCTATTTGAAATGTATCAGCCATACTCCTGCAACCCCCCCCTCCACCTTTCAAAAACATGGACCTCTCCCTACTCTTGCGAGACTCGCTTTAGCGCCTTCCAACTGCTGCCACCACGAACACAGTTCGCTATACGCAAATCTGAGCAGTGCATAAATCTCTTAACTGACTGTTTACGCATGCATCGCGCTATATTTCTTAAGAACCTGCATTGTTAATACCAGCAGTGGAATATATAATGGTTACCCTTGTGGAATTGTCTATTTTTTCGGGGTGGACGAGCTGAAGGTGGTTTCGTAAAGTGTGCTCATTTTTCGAGGATAACCCTCAAATAGGTAAGGGAACCAACGTTCAAATGCGACACTTTCTGGAATGTCTCTTTTCAGCGCCATTGTAAGAGGTTCTTGTCGAGAGACACATTCAGTCACAGAATACGCTGTTCACGCTGACAAGATGTTTAAGATCCTAGTTTAAGATCGCGTCGAGCTGACTGCACAGAATAGAAGCACTCCTACTTGGGTAATCCTACACGTACAACAGTCAAGCCTTCCCTAACTCCTCAGCTGTCTGTCTGTCGGCACGGCTGACTATTGATTTATTTGAGTTGCTACAATTTGTCGAATGGAATGTCAAAGTCCTAGCAATGTAGACGTGAGGAAGCTATTTTAAGCAATGTCTTTTTGTATGGATAGCGTTGGTCTGTTGTTTGTATGAATGTGTTTAAGGAGGAGGATCGCAACGTTTAGTCCAGTGCTTGTGTAACGAGGGACAGGTTGGAGAAAACAAGCGCTATCGTGTCTTTTTTTTCTTCTTTTGAGAAGAGGCCTATGGTTCCGTGGAAATGGATATGGATGCAGCAATGAGTGCTGACACATTTCAAGTGTTTTATAATTCCTCCATTGATTGTATTTGGGTGTTGTCTGTGTTTATAGCCTACCATAGTAGCCTAATAAGCCTGATTGATTTGAGAAACTCTGACCCCCAAAGATTCCGTAGGGTAATACCTTTGTTATAACTCAAAGCTGTGTTCAGATCACCACCAATGCTCTTCACTAGCAAGCTAAGACATGGAGCCTACTACCTGTCTTATTACCATATTTGCGTAACATACTTCCTCTGGCACGCCTTTAGGTTGGGGAACCCGCATTGCTACGTCAAGTTTGATTGTTGCGCTCGTTGGAGCCTGTCCGGAATGACGCATGGGCTTTTATAAAATCTGACCCCACTGTATAAGGCCTCAGTTTCAAGAGACTGACCCAGACCTGACCTTACTGTTTGGACTTATTCAGTATCGCCTGGGCCGATTTAATGTTATCTACTTGTCACTAATAAAAAATCGATCAAAATCCATAAGCTAAAAACTTTTACCCTTTCTAGGCCAGGGTGTTGAAAAACCAGGGGTCATTATCCTGCGGTTTACACTGATGACATACAATCATTTTTGTGTTGTGTGTGTGTGTGTGTGTGTGTGTGTGTGCTCACATGTGTTTGTGCAGCTCCATTACCTCTGTTCACTTATCTATTTTAGCAGTATTCCTGTACAGTGCCATTGCCCCAGATGACTCAGAGAAATTGCCCTGAGGTGAATCACTCAAGCTGTTTTGCTCTGTTCCATGTACTGCCTCTTACGTATGGGTTTAGACTGGCACTTTGTTGTAGTTTTGTTGTACTATTGATGTTGAATACCTTGACTATCAAATAGTGCTGTGCCCACAAGAGAAATAAATACAGTAAATAAACACATTTAATTGTAAAACAGCTCTATTTGTGCCATCTGGGAATATTCAATGGTATCAGCCCCCCATCCCCCTGCACACACTCAATCTCTGAAACTCTATTCCTCACCTTCCTTCCTTCCTTCCTTCCGCCCTCTCTTCATCCCTGAGATTGTGTGAATGACAGTCTGGGTGAGGGTGTGAAGGAGAGAGCAAGCGAGTGCTGCTTTGACATTCTAACAGATTGGGGTGGTGGGGTGGTGTTGGGAAAGTTGAAAAGGGAAGGTGAGGGGGCCAGAATCTTGTGTGATTGTTGCTGAGTAAGCAAAAGCTCAGGTGATTACAGAGAGGCATCAACTATCTGGAAATATGTGTGTGTGTGTGTGTGTGTGTGTGTGTGTCTGGTGTGTTTGTCTGAATACACTGTTGTGCGTGTGTGTGTGTGTGTGTGTCTGTATGCGCATGCATGCTTGACTACATGTATTGTGTACATGCAGTGGTGTGTAACGTGTGTGGTGTGCAACTGCAGACGTGTTGGTGCACTCTTGTGTTAAAGTGTGTGTGTGTGTGTGTGTGTATTTGCATGTAAAAGGCAGTGCCAAGAGACAGCTGATTACAGGGATGATGTGATTTCCAGAACAGGACTAGATTAAATGTTAGGCTGGAGACGTGTTGTCTTTGGGCTCCCATCTCCAACAAAAGACTGTAAGAGAGAGGGAGGCAGGGAAATCACATCAAGTTTTTCAACAACTAGTGATCGAGCACAGAACCTTCCATTCACCTTTTCACTGAGACTTACTGGAAGGTCTAGCTGGGCAATCAGGATCCTCTTCTGTCATGGCACATTGATGCCAGAAAGGCATTGGTGTTGCTGTATGTGAGAAAAACTTTGTCCCAGACAGAACACTGCTTTCTTGTGTGTGTGTGTGTGTGTGGACCTGCTGTAGTCTTACCTTAAAAGGCGACTTAAGGACTTGATTATTGTTTTGCTGTGTAACCGTTCCTCTGTCCCTTTAGGAATGTAGTGGCGCCGCTGACAGGCATTTCTTACTTCTGAGAAAGCGGGCAGCCTGGCTTGGTGCACTGGACCATTTTAAAACTATATGGCCCCGTGTGGTGTGTGGATCGTCACTAACAACATCAGTTGACAACCCAAAGTACAACAAATCAACTTGGAGAAGTGGGGAATTTTTTTGGTTCAGGGAAGGGGTGCAGACAGCTCCTGTGGATCCTGTGACCTAAATGCAGTCTGCGAAGGAGTTGAGTGTAGCCCAGTTTCAGGGGCGCAACTCGTCCCGCTATGATCTGCGTGCTAGGCTAGTCTGCAGCGGTGCACATGTTTCTAATAATAGTCACAGGACGCAAGATCTCCAGTGTTTGCTTTTGAATCAGGAGCAGCCAGTGTGCCTCAGCAACAGTCATTTGCTGGTTAGTTTACCAGTGATAGTTTTTGCCTTCCCATTAGTGTGTGTGTGTGTGTGTGTGTGTGTGTGTG
>JAGFZM010001362.1:67584-84066 GCA_017657215.1 Limnothrissa miodon | reverse complement strand
TGTGTGTGTGTGTGTGTGTGTGTGTGTGTGTGTGTGTGTGTGTGTGTGTGTGTCTGTGTGCGCACTGTACAGCATGTGTGTTCCTTGTCTTTGTGTTTGTCTATGGAGGTAAAGAGCTAGCTGGGCTGGGCTAGTTTTGATGGCCTGAATCATAGTAAACTGCCTGTTAAAAACAGCCCCCCACCCCTCTCCCTCTTTTTCCCTCACTTTCTCCAGAGTCATGGCTAAGGAATTCCGCTCTCAACACCCTCTACCAAAACACACACAAACACTTACATCCTCATAACATTTTTCCACTAAATTAAACAAGAACACTTTCTGACTGTGTAGAAATATACTAATACTGCTAGAGTATGAGTACACTGTGTTTGTAATTGCCGCCACCACACACACACACACACACACACACACACACACACACACACACACGTTCTTATTTCATTGCCGTATACACCCCAATGTTTGAAGGAATTAAATCTTGTGAATTCGCATTGTACCATTGGCAGTGGTTAGTTTACAGTCACTTCTGTCCTTTTATCCGTTTCTCTTTGTTCTGTACATCCTCTGCTTACATTCATCCTTCCCACACATTATTCATGTCAGTGCCCACAAGGAGGTACAGCAAGATGATTCCCTCTGCAGTTCATCAACATACACACTGACACGAGAACACCCCTCACACACATTCCAATGTACATGCTTTCCAGGTGCACGCATCTCTTTTCCTCATTTACAGGAAAATTAAACCAAGAACATACTTTTTATGTATGTGTAGTTTCGTTAAATGTCTGTATATAACCTTCAATAATGTCTATATAACCTTCTATAATGTCTCTATATAACCTTCTATGATGTTTTATATAAGCCTCTTTGATGTGTCATTGGTCTGTCTGTCCCTTCCCCAGGACTACGCGGACACAGAGATGCTGCTGTCCCGGGCCAACGTGGACCAGGCTGCGCTGCTGTCGTACGCGCGGGAGGCTGCCGACTTCTCCACCAGCCACCAGCTGCCCACGCTGGACTTTGCCATCAACCACTACGGGCAGCCCGATGTGGCCATGTTCGACTTCACCTGCATGTACGCCTCGGAGAATGCCGCGCTCGTGCGCCAGCGCAACGGCCATCAGCTGCTGGTGGCCCTGGTCGGAGACAGCTTGCTGGAGGTGAGACCCTTGGGTGGTGCTGTGTGGCTGCATCGGTTAATCAATTAGTCAACCAATCAATTAATCAATAAATGAATCGGCATGTGTGTTGTACTGACTAAATAAGACTTTAAGAGGATTTCTTGGCCTTTGATGGTTCTTAGGCTTTGACAGTTGTTCACGCTTGTCAAAGACAGATGATGAGTGATGGGTTTATCCATGATTAAAATAATCGTCAGTTTTCGGCCCTGTGTTTATTTTGGATAGCTCATTGACTGTATACAGTCAATGGGATGGCTAGCCAGTCAGAACAAGCTGTAAAATGAACCCAAATACACACTCCGTACCTGCCTACCTATTATCAGACTGAAGGGCAAAACAAGCTTACTGACAGTGGAGTTTTATTAGGCCTACCAGAACTAAAGAGCAAACCACTTGCTTAGAGGGGCTTATTCGTTGTGTTGAATCTGTGTGTGTTTGTGTCTGTGTTTCAAGGTGTGATGGATCAGAATGCTGAGCTTGTTAGAGGATGATGTGGGATTCTGTTATATGTGTGGTATGCTGTTGATGCTGACCATTTTCTGTGTGTGTGTGTGTGTGTGTGTGTGTGTGTGTGTGTGTGTGTGTGCGCCTCCACAGCCATTCTGGCCCATGGGCACTGGTATTGCCCGAGGGTTCCTGGCAGCCATGGACTCGGCCTGGATGGTACGCAGCTGGGCACAGGGCAAGACCCCGTTGGAGGTGCTTGCTGAGAGGTAAGGTCACGGCAGGTCAAAATGTCACCAAAACGCGGCAACATACATTACTCTGGTTCTCTTAAACCCACCTTTTTCTGCTCTCTCTTCTCGTAGGGAGAGTATCTATCGGCTCCTCCCCCAGACCACGCCAGAGAATGTGAGCAAGAACTTCAGCCAGTACAGTGTTGACCCCACCACCCGCTACCCCAACATCAGCCTTCACCTCATGCGCCCCAACCAGGTGTGTAGCTGTAGAACACACACACACACACACACACACACACACACACTCACTTGTCTGTGCAAAGAAACAGAAACATCTAGAAATTCGAGAAGCAAAAAAACTGTACCTTTCTTGTCTCTTTATTGTCACAATACTAATTATTTGTATAGTATCTACATGTACGTATATTACTCCAATCTTAAGCCTAATAAATGTGGCATGTCCGTGTTCAGGTGCGGCATCTCATTGACACGGGTGAATCCAAGGAGACGCTCTGCATCGACATGGAGAACGTTGTCAACGCCTCCACACCCAAACTCAGCCGCAACGGTAAGGCACACGCACCCTCTCCACTTGCCATCCACCATACACAGGAAGTTACTTAAGGTCGCAGCAGATAAGTGTGTTAAATGTCATAAGTCTTCAGGACACAGATAAACAGCATTAGCAAGGATTTGTATATGAGTTTGTATATGAGTGTGTTCGTATGTACTGGACGTTGAGTGAAATTTGATGTGCTGATTCTTATCCTAGAGCTGAGACAGTTTGAGCAGCAGTTGCAAGGTAACTGGAAAGCCCAGTGTGTGTGTGTGTGTGTGTGTGTGCGTGTGTGTGAATGCATGACGCCTAATACAAGGACCATTCCAGCTGTCGGTCTATGCATTGATCAGACTGGCCAGAGACTTACCGGAATGGGGTTGCGCATACCGTCTGTTTTTGTTTTTAGTTTGTTTGTTGTTTATATGTCCTCATTTTATATGTCTTCATTCATTTACTTTGAATGGGATACTCCTTATTTGCCTTTAAATACATCCGGCTGTGTGTGTTTACTAACTAGATTAAACACACACACACACACACACACACACATGCTCACAAGGAAGAAGAGTTAAGAATAAAACATTTCTAACTGAATCATGCCAATCATTTGTCAAACCTTTGTCACTTAACCATCAAATCCATCATCACAGCATCTCGGGATGCGTGGTACTGAATGTGTGTGAGAGAAATGTGTGTATGAGGGAGAAGGAGAGAAAGGGACTGTGTGTGTGTGTGTGTGTGTGTGTGTGTGTGTGAGTGAGTGTGTGTGCACGTGCACAGTTTGCTTTGTCCTCCTCGAAACTGGGTTGTATTTTAAAAGCTCCACTAACAGCACCCTTGTCTGATGCAGGTGCTGGTTCTGTGCTTGACGGTCCCCTCTCCTCCTCTCTCTCTGATCCAGAGTCAGTGGCGCGCTCCAGCAAGCTGCTCAACTGGTGCCAGCGGCAGACAGAGGGATACCGGGCCGTGGCCGTCAGTGACCTCACCACCTCCTGGAAGAGCGGCCTGGCCCTCTGCGCTCTCATCCACCGCTACCGGCCAGACCTCATGTGAGCCTGCAATACTTTCCCTCAGAACTACAATACATTCTTTCTTTCTTTCTTTCTTTCTTTCTCTCTCTCTTTCTTTCTTTCTCTCTTTCTTTCTCTCTTTCTCTCTTTCTCTCTTTCTCTTTCTCTCTCTCTCTCTCTCTCTCTCTTTCTCTCTTTCTCTCTCTCTTTCTCTCTCTCTTTCTCTCTCTCTCTCTCTCTTTCTCTCTTTCTCTCTCTCTCTCTCTCTCTTTCTCTCTTTCTCTCTTTCTTTCTCTCTCTCTTCCTTGTTTGTTTCTATGTCTCTATCTGTCTTTCTGTTCTCCAGTGTGTGTTTAAACATGAATGGGGCTGAACAGATGGATGAGGGAAAAAGGGGAGGAGTAAACTAAAGAGGAAGTGGAAGAAGAGTAATCTAGGCTAGGTCTGTGAGGGACTGACACTGGAGCCCCCTCGTTATTTACGAGTGTGTGTGTGAAGGTTATTTGGCTGCCAGTCTGAAGTGAGTCGTTTTAGGCTCTACATCACCACAAATGAGAACACTGACGGTGAAAGGTCATCTTCTGCTCTGTCATGCTCGACCTGCTCAGTCACGCAACACAAACACGGACACACACACACACACGCACGCACACACACACACACACACACACTTGCATAGTCTCCTTCAAACGTGTCCTGCAAACGCAAGGACATGCATTTATACACACCCTTGCACAGCCACATCCTAAAGCAGCCATCGACTAAATGAACAAATTCACCCAAACATACACCTCTCACTGAAGGGAGCACAGTGTTGGGTCTGCAGCAGGCTAACACTGATGGCTGTTTAAGCTCTAATGGTTGAGGGTTAGGTTTTGAGCAGAGGTACTGTTAATCTGATTGGCTAAGGCTCCCATGGGGCCAACATAATGCTTGCTTTTAGCCATTAAGCTTGCATTGGCTTTGCAGACGTAGCTGTGAGTGTTTAGTCCCGCTGCCGGAGATGGAGATGGTGATGTTGATGGTGATGCTGGCATTAAAGTTGGCTATCAGACATGCAGCTGTGATGAACGGAATAATGTAGCTAACCTTTGGGTTAGTCTTGTGTGCTATAAAATTAGCTACGCTTATTCAAGTGATTACCCCTCAAGTGGTTAGCCTCTAGCCTCGTCGCTTGGGCTTTGTGATGGCATTTAAAGCTGGAGCAATCATCACTAGGATGATAGTGTGTGAATTAGGCACGCTGCGTGACCTTCAGCTGTGGAGGGTTATGGACTTTTCTTCTGCCATGTTGGCTTTTATTATTACCAAGGCTGCTAAGTGTCTCAACCTCATTATATAACAGGAGGAGACAGTGGGATTTAGGGTATAGCGCAGATAGCAAGGTTGTCTCATTTACCTGTTTTGTACCCAATTGTATTAGCTTTCTGAACACCCTGGGGGAAAAAAGCTACGAACACACACCTGTCTGTCTTTCTACATGTTTTTGCTCGTTTTTTCTTAACATACTAGGCTAATGCAGCGTTTCCCACAGAAAATTATCTAGTCAAGGTGGGGGGGGGGGGGGGGTAGTGGTGTTGGGTTGGTCAGTATGCACTGAGACTGCTGACTGTTAAAATTTTAAAGGTTATTTGGTGCAGTTTCAGGTCATATATATTTGGAAGCACAGACAATGGAAAGCCTATAAATATTTTAATCAACTTTTGAAATTAAGTTTGAAATTCAAAATACTTTTCTGGGGACATAATGTGTGTTGTCAAGATTGCTGGAGGAAACCCTGTAATGCTGTTTATGTCTGTGTGTTTTTGTTTACTTATAAGAGTGTATTTCTGTGCCTATAAATTAGATGGTGTCTCTGTCTCTGTGTGTGTGTGTGCCAGTGACTTTGACTCCCTGGACGAGCGGGATGTAGCTAAGAACAACCAGTTGGCGTTCGACGTGGCAGAGCGGGAGTTTGGCATCTCGCCCATCATGACCGGGAAGGAGATGTCTGTGGTGGCCGAGCCTGACAAGCTGTCCATGGTCATGTACCTCAGCCAGTTCTACGAGATGTTTAAGGACACCCTGCCACCTGGTGGTAAGAATAACACACCTACCCCCACACTTCACCTTTGGTTCATTCCGCTTGTGGGACTAAATAAAATCTGAGAGGTTATTTAATTTTTCAAATCAAAACAAATGTCACAGAATCCTTGATGCCATGTTGTGTGGAATGACTGAGTCAGTATGGAGGGCTGTCATTATTCCTCTGACTGTTCTGCTCTCTCTCCCCCTCTGCACAGACAACCATAACCTGAGTCCTGAGGAGAGGGCCACAGCCATCTCAAACACCCAGAAGTCCCACCCCATCTCCTTCCTCAAGCTCCACCTGGGCTTCAACTCCAGGAAGCGCACCCCCAAGGTAATTCAGTATCCTCCCCACATCTCATATTGTTCAACCCTTATGGGAGCCCAGACACAGACAAACAATTTTTTAGAATCAGAACGCAGTTGGCGTGATGAGGATTTCAAATGGTGTTTTTCGGTCTATTCTCTCAGGACAAAAAGGATGAAGACAGTTTAAGCAAGAAGCTGAAGACTGGCCAGTCTGAGGAGGTGAGAGTTGAGTGACCAGTCATGTAGTTTGGAAGGCTTAAGTCTTTTGTCTTTTGCATTAATATATCTCCCATATATTTAAGCAATAAAAGACAAGTAGGAATTGAGTTCTTCTCGGATGTACCATCGTCTTTGATTCAAGCAAAGCTACGAAGACGAAGGCTGCCAACTCCTTGTTATGCGTGGAATGGACACGCCTCGTCCAATCCTAAATTGATCAAATAGTTTTTATAGTTTGACCAGACTGTTGTATATAAGATTTTCAGCATTTGTTGAACTGGAGGTTTGGCTGTGTGGTTTTGCCTATCTAACACTGCCATGTACACTTACTTTGATCGTACTTTGATGACTTGCTCACGCTCAAGGATCTTCAGCAGGTTTACAACGACGAGCGGCGGTCATCCGTCACCACGGCGCAGGCGGAGCGGAGGGTGGATGCAGCATCGGCGGCAGCTAACCATAACAAGATCAAGTCCATCCAGACGCAGCTGCAGGCCAAGTTTGTGGACACGGCCCCCAATCCAGCGCCCTCTACAGGACTCAGGAGACAGGTAAACACTCTAAGGGCCAATCCCATTTCTAATTTCTACCCCTACCCCTTCCCCTACCCCTTCCCCCTGCCCCTTGAAGCAGAGCAACAAGGGGTAGGGTTTGAAAGTCAACCCCTACGAATTGGGACACCCCTTCAATAATCGCATACATCATTAGTACTCTCCGGTAGCTATTACGTTGGCAACACTTTTTTAGCACGGACACTCGCAATTCGTTCACAACTCAATGCTCCAACCGATCCCTCAAGTCACAAATAACGTTGCACTACTCATTGTATTAGTGATTTTTTTCGTGTGCATTTTATGGAGAAAAGGACCATTACACATTGGAATAACGTTAAACTTAAGACAATACAACGGTTATCAAACATTTTAAACCATCAATAGTGGAGAAAATACTAACATTTGTGAACTTTTCTGGAGATTCGCAAGGCATTCTGGGAAATTTCTCATACCCCTCTGTTCGGAGTGAGCCTCTGAAAAATCTCCGTTTGGAGGGGTATATAGCCCTACCACTTACCCCTACCCCTCTGTCTTAACGGAAATTGGTACACCCCTACCCCTACACGTGAACGCGCAAAACGGAGGGGTAGGGGAAAGGGGTAGAGCGAAGGGGTGAAATGGGATTGGGCCTAACTCTTCTCCCTGGAAGATTACTGGGATGCCACAACATTTCTAGGATGTGTTAGAGATAATGCTGTTTTCCAAGGTTGTGATTAGGACATCGAAAGTCTGAGGTATGGCAAACATTTTTCCATGGTCATAAATTCTTTCAGGGGAAATAAAACCTCTTGAAAGGGTTTGACAGACGTCCTTTGAGGCACGCTTTTGATTTGTTGTCCCTCTTGACAACGTACACAGTGCTTGCCGTGATCTCCACCAACAACACAGTCAGTCCAATGGGTTTCAGGAATGTGGATTGGCACTGGATTGACAGCTCAACAAGCCAATGCCTGCAGAACAGATTTGAACACACATACACATACACACACACACACACAAACACACAGGTTATGTCCATTGCAAATAAAAATGAGAGAGAAATTTTCTGTTGGCTGAGGTGTATATGGCCATAAGTTGTCTACAGTAGTTCACACTGTCAGTAGTCTATTTCACACTGCCTTATCTGTTTCAGCGTCGTCCCCACTTCACTGAAGTACCTACAACATGTACTGTATGTTGTGTTCTGTAGATCTGTAGACAGTCTGTTGAAAAGCATATCTCTGAGGGAGGTGATGGAATGACTGCCGGAGAATGCAGCGTAAATCCTGATCAAAATATTTCACAAGTACCTATACAGCAAGTGGCTTTGCTTTTCCAATACACCAAGAGGGTGTAATTGAATGCATGTAAAATGGAACAAGGCAAGTGGAAGCGTATGTGAGTGCAGTAGGCAGCAGAGCTTGGATTGAAATGGGTCCAAGCAGACAGGGGCAGGTGAAGCCAACAGCTGAGGTGGTTGGAGGTTGTGTGCTTAGGGAGTGCAGCGCTCGATGGGACATACGGATGCACCATGGATTATTTTTGGATGAATCCGTTGCTGTTTTTAGAGTGTGTGTGTGAGAGGGAGGCTGTGTGGACGTGTATGTTTTCATGCTGTGTGTGTGTGTGTGTGTGTGTGTGTGTGTGTGTGTGTGTGTGTGTACATGTATGTGTGTGTGTGCCAGGCGCTCATAGAAATTGGGTATTTAGCCTGAGTGGCCATTGCGGAGGATTAAACAGCTGTTTATGCACGGCTAACTCAAATTCAGATTACAGCCCCATATGCTAAGTGCATTTAGGAGAGCTGCCAGAACTTTTTGGCACGTGTGTGCGTGTGTGGCCTACTTTATAATAGATTGTGCAAAGATGACACAGAGAGCCAGCGTAAGTCTTTGGTACCCCACATATAACCTTGCCCTTTAATGTTAATGCAATGCTGTGTCGTTTCTGTTAAATTTTGTTTAAAAGCATGCACTATTTCTTCAAATACTCATCTCACCCAAATACCTCTCCTTTGCTTTTTTTTGTGCATGACTCGTTAGTGTTCTTTTAATTGAAGAGGGGAATCTAGTTATTTTTAGATTATATACCTAGTTGATGCATGCTGTTTTATTTTCATTCTAAAAAATCTTTGCATGTTTTCCCCTCATTTGCCTTTTTTGTTGTTGTTGTTGTTTCTCCTCTGTCTCTCTGCTCCCAACATCCTGCATGCTGATGTGTGGCTGTGACTGGCTGTGTCTCCCGGCCCTCTCATTGGCCACCTTGCCCGTCAATCCTGTGTGTGGCGCGCTCATAGGGGGACTCGTTGCCCAATCTGGACATCTTGCTGTCCCCCTCCCCGCCTCCCTCTCCTCCCTCCAAAGAGCCGGTTTGCATGGCCCCCATCCCTGCATGGAGACAGGTAACCAGTGAGACCCACACTCTTCCACCCCCACTAACCCCTCACTGCTCTCCTCCTCCACAGGCTCCCATATCGTGTCACTGGTTCATAGACAGACATGGCTCTCGATGCCCTGGGTGTGTGTATAAGTGTGCTCTAGTGATTGACTACTGCTTCACTACCACTACTAAAAAGGATAGTTAGTTAGTAGTTCATGTGAGCTTTTAACCTCTGTCCATTTTTTGTTGTTGTATTATTGCATTATGTGTTTATGCAAAAGGCCTGGAGGTATATTTGTGAGTTAATTAGGGTGTGTGTGTGTGTGTGTGTGTGTGAGTAGGGTGTGTGTGTTTGTGTAGAGTGTGTGAATTAGACTGCGGCAGTGGTTGGCATGACTTGCTGTTGTTGCACCTGTCCTTCCCAGAGGCGTACCCAGCTCCAGGAGCAGATGAGCTTCCGCTATAAGGAGCGAGTCAAGTGTCAGACTCTGCC
This sequence comes from Limnothrissa miodon, assembly GCA_017657215.1. Taxonomy (NCBI): domain Eukaryota; kingdom Metazoa; phylum Chordata; class Actinopteri; order Clupeiformes; family Clupeidae; genus Limnothrissa; species Limnothrissa miodon. Next base: position 74,633 of record JAGFZM010001362.1, on the reverse strand, counting down.
TAACAGAGGGGAACAGGTAGGCCCGCTGGCCCGCCCTCCCGCCCGCCCTGCCAGTCCCCACACCCAACCCCAATGTGACCCTTCCAAACCGTAGGCCTAGACCCATACTAAACCCGTCCAGTCTAATCTGGTGCCACCGACTCTTGGCATGGCTCTCAGGTCAGATCTCAAGTCGGATCTGATCCAGAACCTGCTGAGAGTCAGTGCTGGTCTTGATGACCAGGTGATCACGTGGGATCCACCAACCTCGTACTACACCCACCCAGTGTCCCCACACCCAAGTGTGTATGCCTGCTTAATGCTAACCCCACAGCGGCTTCTATTCCTGCTGACTCCTGTACCAATCTGCCAGGATGATGCCAAGCTCCCGGCTGTTTCCAAGCTGTCTCTTGCCACATTAATATCAGCCTTCTCATAATTTGCCAATGTTTGCATTGTCTAAAGAGCTACTAGAAACTTTACACCTTTTCCCATCACATTATGAAGTTAACAGGGTTCTACATTTGAATATAGGGCAGAGTTTATCACCAACGCACAACAGTTCTTTAGCCTTCATTTTCAATGCTTAGGAGAAAAACTTCTGCCGTTCAACTAGATGCAAAAAGATGTGCAATTTTTGTATTTCATCATTCAGAGCCGTGTGGAGATTAAAAAAAACCTTTACAAGATAAAGTACTGGTGAAAGGTCCAAATAAAATAAAGTTCACCCCACATTTATATTCTTGAACATGAGTTGTGGCCAGAATGCCAAAGCTTTGCACAATGGACTGATGAACGGGCTACATCTCATTTCTTTGTCCAGCGCAGTTGGTGAGAGTTCATTGTGCTCATATTCCGGTCCCCACCGCCACTAGAAAAGCAGCGCAGTGTTTATCTTTCCTGCGGGGGAAGCAGGGCCGGCTGCGGGTTGACTTATGTTCTCCATGTTTAGTTTGTGGAACCGCCCTCCAGAACCCCCCCCACCCCCACTCCCCTTCAGGTCTTCAACATCATGCATCAGTGCATGAGACCCCCGAACCCCTCCACCCCCCACCCCCACCCCCACCCACACCCCCTTGCTTCATGTTTGGTTGTTTAGAGCTCGTCTTGTCTGTGTACTGTAGTTGATGCATAACCGGACGCAGCGGTTAGCATGTCTCGCTCTCAGGACACAACTCCCTGGGTGGGCCACTTGTTGATGTCCTAGAGGAGTACATGCTAGCTTTGGCCTTTGTCAGCAAGCGTTAGCGCTGGTGTGAGCGTTTAGTCTAGCCTTGTGGGCAACGTGATCCCTGCTGTAGCGGTCCTCTCCCTCTGTAGAATAGTAGCTAGAGAGGTCTCTGGGTTCATAGGGGGGCAGCTGATTTGCTAGAGCAATGATGTTTATGATGCTGTGAAAGAGTGTGTGTGTGTGTGTGTGTGTGTGTAGGAGAAGAGGGAGCATAAATCCCTGTGTGTTTTTGTTGCGTGTGTGTGTGTGTGTGTGTGTGTGTGTGTGTGTGTGGGGAGTAAATCGTTGTGTGTGTGTGTGTATGTCCTCTCGTGTCTCTGAAGGCCAGAAGCGGCGAAGTCTTAAGAAGCTGCCCCAAGAAAATTATTAAGCTCCCTCCTTCCTCCTCCTCCATTTCATCTTCTTCATCACTGCTCTCTCTGAACACACAGGTGATGCTCAGTTCTAAAACACACACACACACACACACACACACACTTAGACACACAAGCACACATGCACATGCACCCCTTCTCTTTCGAAGTCTTGCTTAACTCCTTCACACACATGCAATCATGAACGATGCTGCTACCATGCTCCTTACTCTCTCAGTGATTGTGCTTTGTGCTTCTCGCTGTCGATATAGTGTCTACTTTAAACGGACCATTCCTTCCTCACTGTTTAGTGTCATGCTCATGAAAGAAACCCTCTGTCCCCAGATCCTCTAGTTTAGACACCAAAGACTCAACAAGCACACTGCAGAGCACAATACACACAAGCACAGATCTGCATGTTTGGTTGGATAGTAAGTGTGGTTGGAGATGGACACAGACATAGAATGGGAGTGTTCTGCCCTCTACTGGCTGGAGCGAGGAAGGACAGAGACTAGAGGGCAGTGATGTGCCCTAAAAAATTGCTCCCATGTTGTCAGTCTTCTCTGTTTCTGTTCGCCACTGCTACACATGGTAATGGGGTGTGTTGTTCCTAAGTTTCTGCTCAAATGGATGGATTTGGAGACCTTCCATAGCTGGGGTTGTAAGATGAGACAGAGATTTAGCTTAGATTTTCAAAGTGCAGATGTGGGCTTTTTTTATGGGAGACTACAAAATTGGGCATGCATGCACAGTATCTTCATATTTTTGATTTGGGTATTGGGCTCTTGTGTGTCTGTAGGCCATAGTGTTAGCAGCTGCATTAGCGTCGGTGTGAGCATTTAGTCTAGCCTTGTGGGTAGCGTGATCCCTGCTGTAGCGGTCCTCTCCCTCTGTAGAAGAGTAGTTAGAGAGGCCTCTGGGTTCATAGGGGGCAGCTGATCTGCTAGAGCAATGATGTTTATGATGCTGTGAAAGTGTTTGTGTGTGTGAATAGGGGACAAATCTGTGTGTGTGTATGAGGGGAGTAAATCATTGTGTGTATATGTCCTCCCGTGTCTGAAGGCCAGAAGCGATGAAGTCTTAAGAAGCTGCCCCAAGAAAATTATTAAGCTCCCTTCTTCCTCCTCCTCCATTTCATCTTCCTCATCACTGCTCTCTCTGAACACACAGGTGATGATCTGTGCCAAAACACACACACACACACACAAACACACACTGTCTCTGTTTGGGTCTTTACCTTACCTCCTTCACACATAAAATATCAGAGGGTCTTTATTTGCTCAGTAAAGACTTAAGTAAAACATTCTAAATATTGCCATTCACTTTTATTTAGTTTTCTTTATTTTTGTCATTCATCGTCACTCATGTCTACTATAAACTCATCATTCATTCTCACTTATATGCCTTTGAAATCACACCATACCAACAATAGGCTACACAGTCACTGCCCAGAGATCTGCATGTTTGGTTGGTTGGTTGGTGAGTGTGGTTGGTGATGGACAGACATACTGTTGGATTGTGCTGCCCTCTACTGGCTCGAGTGAGGGTCTTTGTTTCATGAGAGACCCCTCAGCAGATCTCTGCAGGCCATGTCACTGGGCACGCATGCACTGTGTCTTGCCATATAAGATGCGTCCATTGGGCTCTTGCGCATCTATTGGAACTGCGCACTGTATGTCTGATGATTTGTGGGTGTGTCCTCAGCTAAGGGAAGACGACGAAGAATCGATGGAGCTGGAGGATGAGGAGGACCAGTATTTCCTTCCTCTCATACTCAGGGTAATGGAGTCTGTGTGCATGACACGGGAAACCATGTGCTGTTAGTGAATGCTGACCATGCAAGTGTGTGTGTGTAACACTTAACCCCTTTGATTTTGAGTGGCTACTCATTTCCAGTTATGTGACCACAGCATACAGTAATAACACTTGGCTTAAAGGACTAATATTCCAGTCTGGAGAGAATTACATGTTCATGCTAGAACAGTGGCAGAGGAGTGTGTTGTGTTGTGAAGAACAGTCCAGCGGGTGCAGAGGGACGGTGTGCTGATTGTTCATGCCTGTCTTTGAGTGACTGTCAGGATGCATTACCCAACTGATTACTGTTATTACTGTATGGTCAACACAAACATCAGCCATTGCTCTGTTCTGTGTGCTTTATTTGTTCATTTCGAATCCAGCCTTTGGTACAAGCATGCTCTTCCTAACTGGTTTGTGACTGGTTTGTTTGACCTTTGGCTCATAACACTGCACCAACCTTACTGACTTGGATCAGTTTACTTAGGCCAAGGCTGAGGTTCAGTGGGGTCTGTGGTTAAACGGGGGCTATTTGTGCAGGAGTCAGATGATGACGATGACATTGACTATGATGATGATGATGATGACGCAATGAAGCTGGATGACCAGCAGGAGGCGCACGAGGCCCACAGCATCCAGGAGAGGGCTGACATGCTGTCCTCTCTCTTCAGTAATCGGCCCCAACCCAAAGGCCCCCCAAAGGTGAAGGGTCGGGCTGTGAAGCCACAACAACTTGCTGTTCACTAGCCCTTGATATCTTCACACTCAACACTCAGTACTTCACAATGGCATTGATGGTATTGATGGTAAACGTTTACGTGTTGCCGTATAATTTGAAGACCTTTTGATCAGAGCAGTAAAACATGATTTGCAAGCAATATTTGAATGTCCACATTTGTTTGTGTTGAGACCTACGCCCTCTCTCCATGTCTCTCTCGAAGACGATGAAAAAACCTTCCCGCTTCTTTATCGAGCAGTGGATACGGAGCCATGCCTTCGGGCAGGAAGATCCTCCTCCAGGCTCTCAAACCCCTCCACAGGTATCATTCGTGCCCCTTCCGTCCTTCCCCAACCGCTGGGAGTGAAGCCTGCCTGAGTGAAAAGGGTGTTAACCTTAACAAAAATTCATAGGAAGGCATGATTGGTGATTTACTTATTCACGGAGCAGACGGACCGTTAACCTGTTTGGGTTTGAATGCAAGCAGTGTGCTGTGTTGCCAGGAAGGTTTGCCCCTGCCGAAAGCACTGATTGCAGCTTGGTGAGGACCGGAGTTATGAAGGTACTTGCGTTGTCCTCACCGACTCACCCTGGCGTTGGTTGGACCACTAACACAAAGCTCGGGCCCCGGGGGATTTAGCTCAGGAGTCTTGCCTGGCTCAAACACTGACCCGCTTTGAGAGTCTGGATTGAAAATGTCCCACAATGCCATTGTGTGCAGGAGAGGGAGGTGCTGCGGTCTGACGACCAGCTTCCCCTCCACATCCCCAGCATCCAGGAGAGGGCTGAGCGATTGGCCGCCCGCTTCAAAGACTCGCCTCCAAAGCCAAAGGTGACACCCTGCCTCTCTCCACTGACTGGGGGATCCATATATATGTATACTCTATATTTTTTGGGATAAGTCTACAAGCGTGCCTTGTCCTGTTTGAAAATCATGTTTCTTTGTTTCAATTTTATTATTATTTTAATTTAATTTCTCTGTTGGTGCATGTGTGTGTGTATTTGTGTGTGTCTCTACTGTATTGTGTGTGTTGAATCATGTGCGTGTAAAGACGAGGAAGGTTTCTCGGTTGTTTACTGAGCAGTGGTATCGGTCACGTGAACAGAGAGCGGACAAGCCTCTTCCCTCACCTTCCTCTCGCCGGCAGGTAGCAACTGCACCTGAGGCCTGGCATGCAATATGCTGTGTGTGTGTGTGTGTGTGTGGTGTGAAATTTTGAAATTAATATCAATATCAAATTTTTCCTCAAAAGTTCTTTAGTATTATCCGAATCACTAATAATGTATCAAATTAACGAAAATTATATACTACTAATAGGAAGATATAACAAAAAAAGCAATGAAGAAGACAAAACAAAAGTTAGGTGACTGATTCTTTTCTTTGGCTGCTTGTTCTTCCATATCATTTGGTGAACAAGGCAATAAATAAAGCATGTGGGTTTGCTCACACAGACAGTGCTAAAATGCAGCTCTTTCCTTGTTCCTAACTTAAGCCTCCTCTTCTGAGACTTAGTAAATCTGCAGCCCAATCACCCTCACTGTTTGATAGAGAGGAAGAGACGTTTATGTGTCTTAGAATAACTCACTCCCTAATGACATCTGCATTGCAAAACAAGAGCCATGCACACAGTTTACTTTGGGTCTGTTTACCAAAACCTAGCAGAACCCCCTGAAACACTCAGCCAACAGTCCCTGTAGTCTCTGAAATACTCTGCCAGTGCCGCAAGATGACGACCTATTTTCTTAGCAGAACCATTGAAATCCAAAAATTGAAACTCAGTCAGGGCAGGTTTGTTATTCACCTTTTGCCCTGTCCGGCCATCCTCTGTGGGTGTGGAGAATGTCTGTCTGATGCTCTTCATGTGACCATGGTGCCGTTGTGACCCACATTTATCTTTTCCACAAATTAAAAACCAGCAGTTTAGGCCAACTGTTCAAACACCAAAAACATTTGTAATGGCTAAACTAGTAGAGGCAGCATTTACAATGGGCTATCTGTGTGTGTCAAAGGGGTGGAGGGGGTTGTTTGTAAGCCATATCTACTAAAGACCCTGAGGGAACCATAATATAATTATACAATATAACAAGTATAAGAGTAAGGTTGTTTGTGGTTCGGTCACAGGCACAAATCCAAAGGATAAGTGCCATATTGTAAATGGTGTGTGTCTGTGTGTATGTGTGTGTGTTTGAATGCAGCCTTTGGGTGCTTGCTTGTCGGTTAGTCTGCTGCATGTGATCTGATGTTTCTGGCGTTTTTGGACAGGGCTGGGAGGTTGGGTGAATTGGAAGTTGTGTTTGTCTTTGTGTGATAACACTGAACAGAGTGGATTAAAACACAAAAACACACACACACACACACACACACACACTGACTAATCATGCAGATCTCAGTCCTGCTGTCATCGCTGCTGTATCCCCTTCGAACTTTAGGTAGTTAACACACACACCTCTGTGTGTGTGTATGAACACACTGAAAACGATGCCACAGCTTTTTTTCTTTCACAGCTGCATACTCTTTCTTTGAAACAATTTGCTTAATTAGATGTAGGTCTGTAGTGTCATCCTCTTCATCACAGTTTGTTTGCAGATGTGTTGTCTTTCTTCGCTCTGTGTGTGTGTGTCTGTTTCTTCACTTGTTGTTTCCGTTCACTCATTCTCTCTCACCTTCCCCTCCACGCTCCTGCTAGCGCTATAATATAATTATACAATATAACAAGTATAAGAGTAAGGTTGTTTGTGGTTGGGTCACAGGCACAAATCCAAAGGATAAGTGCCATATTGTAAATGGTGTGTGTCTGTGTGTGTATGTGTGTGTTTGAATGCAGCCTTTGGGTGCTTGCTTGTCGGTTAGTCTGCTGCATGTGATCTGATGTTTCTGGCGTTTTTGGACAGGGCTGGGAGGTTGGGTGAATTGGAAGTTGTGTTTGTCTTTGTGTTTTAATCCACTATGTTCAGTGTTATCACACAAACACAC
>JAGFZM010001362.1:30154-67574 GCA_017657215.1 Limnothrissa miodon | reverse complement strand
AGTTTGTTTGCAGATGTGTTGTCTTTCTTCGCTCTGTGTGTGTGTGTGTGTGTGTGTGTGTGTCTGTTTCTTCACTTGTTGTTTCCGTTCACTCATTCTCTCTCACCTTCCCCTCCACGCTCCTGCTAGCGCTATGTAAAGATGTACACAGGGGGGGTGAGCTCATTGGCTGAGCAGATAGCCAATCAGCTTCAGGCTCCCGATGAACCAGGCTTCCCTAATGAAAAGAGGGATTTGGTAAGAAGCAGTGCTGTTGTAGTGTAGCGCACGTGTTTGGCCTATCCGCATGTAAAGTTCAAATGTTGACGACTGTGTTTGCCCTCACCCCACTCTTTAAAGTGTAATATAACACAAAGATACAGTTAATATATTTATATGTAATGTGTAATGATGTGATGAATGCTTCTCTGTGCGTGTATATGTGGTTTAGACTGCAGTCCTCTACATTGTGTTGTGTTGTGTTGATTAATAAACAAATAAGTGTCTACTCATAATTAAAGGGATAGTTCGGTTTTTAACACATTAAGCCCCTTTCACAGGTTGTCTAAAATGCAATAAAGTGGTTGACATCAACAACACATGCCCATTGCTAGCCATTTTAAAGGCAGGCAGAGGCGATTCTATATTTCCCAAATAGCCGAGACAGGAGCAATCATCAAGATTTTGGTGTCAACCACTTTATTTCATTTTAGACAACCTGTGAAAGGGGCTCAAAGTGTTAAAAACTGAACTATCCCTTTAAGGTGTGTGTTTCCCAACACTTTTTCTGTAGTAATTTTGTTTCGGGGTGATGAGCTTATTACTGGCATTACTGGCACTTGCAATTAACACTGAAAACGATGTTTGTCCTATGCATTGTTAGAGTCCGCATGTGTTCTCCAAAAGCAAATTTTGGACTAACCATTGTAAGCAAGGTTGTTAAGTTCCATGGTTCAGACGATTAGTATGGAAATGCAGTAGAGATGTGGTTGGAGATTATTGGGAAAGTCAGATTTGGCTGTTGTACCACTGGAGTATACTGCTAAAATTCATAGTTATTTTGGAAACACACACCAGAACTATAAAAACATTTTGTTGAACTTTGTTGAACTTCACATTTTGTGTGAACTTTTTGAATTAATAAACTAAAATGCATGTTACCAGGGAAGAGTGTCCCAGTACCCGGTAACAGCCTGCAGTTTCCCCTACGTTGATGTCTAACCTAAACATCAAACTTGACCTTACCTTGAAGTATTCAGTATGGGTTTAAGACAACCCCTTTGACTCTATGGCCAGAACATTCCCCTTGTGCACCCTGTTTTGGGCTTCCTTGCCTTCATTGAGTTGTGTAATCTTCTATTCCCAGGGTTCCTTGAGGAAAGAGTTCCCTCAGAACATTGGCGGCAGCGATGTGTGCTATTTCTGCCAGAGACGCGTGTATGTGATGGAGCGTTTGAGCGCCGAGGGCAAGTTCTTCCACCGCAGCTGCTTCACCTGTGACTATTGTGGCACCACCCTCCGGCTCTCCTCATATGCATTCGATGTTGAGAAGGGTATGTGACTACAAATCCCAGAATGCATTCGTTTTATCCATGTAGGTTTTGTTAAAGGATTTAAAAAGGATTTTGTTCACCACAACTTATGGTTCAACACAGAACTTAAAATATATATATATATATATATATATATATATATATATATATATATATTATAATATTATTATTTATGAAAATATAATTGTACATTTTTAATAAATTATCTAGGGCTGATCTTAAAATGCCTGGTTACTGTGACACTGATAATGCAACTATATACTGGGAAGTAGTATGAAGCTAACAGAACTAATTCTGGATCAGTGAGATCATGAAGTCTCTTGGGAATGGGTTGAATGTGTATTCGGTGGTGGGTTGAACTGATAGGTATTGTCATGGGTCATGTTTTGCTCTGAGTCCGTTGGGCTCCAGGCTGCGGTCATGACTGTGTCTTTGTGCGGCGGGACAGAAGCATATTGTAGTGCAGCTCTGTCGCTTTTATGTCCCCACCACAAAAACACACTACCAGCATGACAGAGAGAGAGAGTGTCAGAGGGGGAGGGATTGATGGGAACATGAATGAGGGAAGGGTGAAATAATGAAAAAATGAGAGGAAGGGACACAGGGAAAGAAAGGGATGGAGGTGGGAGAGCAAGAGAGTGAGAGAGAGCGAGAGAGAGACTGGGAGGGCGGGTAGGAATTCTGCATTTACATATATAACAGACGTGTGACACACTATGGACATTCTTTTCCCTCTGCCAGTCAGTCGGTCGCCAGGCTGGGCTTCAGATGGTGGGCTGTTGGCACTGTGTGTAGTTCCAAGGGGTGGGTCCGTGTTTGCTCCGTATGACTGTGTGTGTGTGTGTTTGTGCAGGGAAGTTTTACTGCAAACCCCATTACTGCTATCGTGCATCAGGCCAGGGCCAGAAGAAGAGACCAGCGCCTGCTTCAGTCTCCACCAAGGTAACCCTGCTTTTAATACTACTCACACACGCACACACACACACCCCTACCTTGTTAAATAACTTTTGGACTTAACTGAACACTCTGGCAACTTTTGAATGACTTATTTAAAACGATTCTTTATGTGTATACAGTATGGATGTCCTTCAATCTTTTTGCAACTTTTTTGCATGCAAACCTTCATTTGTAAAAATGCCTGGCTAGGGAAAGGCATGCAGATCGAAAAGAGAGAGCGTGAGATGCAAAGAATGTGTGTGTGTGTACAAGAGAAAGTGTGTGTGTGGTGTGTATGTGCATTAAGCGGTAGTCTCCCCATCACTCCTTGCAGGAGGCCCAAGCCGTCGCCCCGGTGACCGTGGACTCGAGCGGCCGCCCTCCATCTGCGTTGGCCCCCGTGGAGCGCCGGCCGTCAGGTAGCCCTCTCTCCTCTCTCGGGGTGGCGCTGGGGCTGTGCCGCGGGGTGGGGGGCTCCCTGCGCTCGCTGCGGCACGCCGCCACCGCCGCCTACCACCAGGTGGCGCCGCCGCTGCCCCTTGACCTCTCCTTCCTCTGCACTTACTGTGCCTTCCTCTTCACCTATTACACCCTAAACCTGTTGCTCGAGCTCCTCCAGCATGGATAACCTTTGACCCACACCCACAACCCTCCCCCACCCTGCTCTTCCTTCTCTCAATTATGGGACTCTGACCCACCAACCCCCACCCACCCCTGCCCCTTAGAGACCTCATTTAACCCCACCCTGGTCTTCTAAGTGATCTGGTTTACTCCTCTTTCCTAATCTTAGCCGTGGAATTTGTGTTTCTGTTTCTTTCTCTTTTTCCTCCATTAATTTCCTTCTTCAGATCCTGGACTTGAATGTGGACTTTGTGGTGTGTGTTGTGTCATGGATGGCTGCCTGTACATTTGTGCATTTTTGACGTTGTGTTTCCCTCCTTCTCTTCTGGCTTTGAAACAGCCAGGCAAAAAAAAAAAAAAAGAAGCCCTTCAAACACCTTTTTTATTTTTATTTTTTTTTAATCGTTTGAAATCCTTTCTCTTTCTCAAACTATATAATCCAAGCATAGCGCAGCACAGTGCAGCATATGAAACCTTTGCTTTTGACAGTCTCAGTGTTTTTAGTTTCAGTTCTTTAACATTATGGTAGATGAAACCGTGACCAGTCAGAAAAATATCCTTTCAGCGATGTCTGTAGTATAACACTAACCTCATTTAGCGCCCTTAGTGCAAGTGGCTCTGTTTATTGCCTGACTGTGGTTTTGTGGTCAGTTTGTAGTTTCTGGTTGTTTTTGCCTGTATGACCTTTGACCCTTTCCTCCCTTTCTATTTGGTACTTCTGTGCAGTATCTTTTTTCTATTTAGCCCTTCTGTTTTTTTGTTCAAATTTACAGTAGTTCTTTTTTTAGTGTATTTTTCTATTTAACACTTCTGTTTAGTGTTTTTATCCTCTGCTTCTTGCCTGTAAACCTTCTCTTCAAGTTTTTTTTTTATTTTGACTTTTGTGCACATCTGTAGCTTAGTGCCTGTTCCATAGTGCCTGATAGATTGCCTGTGATTGATAGATTGCCTTGTAATTGGTAGACTGCTCTCTAAGAATGCCTGTGATTGGCAGATTGCCCTGTAAGAGTACCTGTGATTGGCCAACTCCTCCAGACTCCTGTAAGCTTTACCTTTCCCCCCTCCTGTCAGAGCAGCTTGATCGCCACAGTGCTTATGATTGGTCCTAAACTAGTTGCATCATCAGTAGCCTGCATTAATTTCTTTTTCTGTCTGGGGTGGCGGTGTTCTCTGCTTTCTCTGCATATCTCTGCTTTCTCTGAATATCTTCCTCAGATAACAGCAGGCTATGGAGTGGGTCTGGTCCAGTTTTGGCTCTCAACCGGCAGGTGTTTGGTGCCTACCCAGGCCAGATGCATTCCAGAGTCTGTTGCTATCTCTGTTGTCATCTTCATACTCTAATCAAATGTCTAAGACGTCAATATCAAAGAACTAGTAGAACACTGCTCAGATAAGCAGTTGATAAACTATAAAGATTTAAGAGTAGGGTGTCTATAAAATGGGGTACAGTTGTATTATACAAACATTTGTGATTTCTTACTCATTTCACTCAATCTGTGTAGAAAATACTGTTTGTGGTCAAGAGACCACTTCACTCAATAGAGTACTGCTCATAATAGTCTTGCCATAATGCCATGTTAAGTGCTTAGCATCAAATTTTTAGACCTAAGGTCACATGCTTTAAACTGAATTAAATATAGAACTGAGATGTACACTGATGTACAAAAACAACATCTGTTATGCTTTTCTTAACCTACTCTCAACATTTTGTTGTGAGTTGTGTGGAAAGCTTGAAGCCTTTAAACAATAGAATGTAGATATGCAAGGTTTAGTGAGCTTTGTCTTGTGGTGAGGTTGTAGATTTGCATGTAAAACCAGACAGTGAGTTTGTCGTACTCCTTTCCCCTTCCTGCCTCTGCTCGCCACTCTTCAAGACCTACTCACTTAAAACAGGAGTGAGAATTGTTGATCACACAGTTGTCGTTTATCTGTGCTTAACATTATCTTAGGATTTTAAACTGTAGGACACTAGAGGTATCCTTAACTTGGGACTTTACCCTAGGCTTTTTTTCCTAAATTATGCCCATTATCCACAGATGCTGCTAAAGCTGGGGTTATTCCACCACTGTAATAATGTGCTCATGCTGGGTCCAGCATTCCCCACTACTCCCTATCAGTAGGAAGCCTTATTGAATGAAGTCCAGTGCTTTTGTCATATGGCCTCTACTGATAAGTTGCTCAAGGTTCACCTTAATTTAGTTGTTCTAATGATGTGTTGAAGTGCATGTCTGAAATGGAAGTGGTTGTTGACAGCATAACAAATAATTTGGGCTTATTAGGTTTAGGGTAGAACGCATGAGTTCAACATTCATTGCTTGCGTGGGGTGGGGGTGCTTTTAAGTTGGATTTATTTCTTGTCACATTTGAGCTCAAATCATTGCCTCGCTAATCCAAACCGAATTCATGCTATTTAATGAAATTCTTAAAAATTATCATTTTCAGTCAGATTATGATCAGAGTTGCTTCTTAGGACGGGAAAAAGGCAAGGTACTTGACTATCCTATGTATATGATGTGTCAAACCTGCATGGTTAATATCCACTATATTTGTAAGTAAGTGTAGGATACATGTATGCCTAAATAAACCACAAAGAGACATCACAATCTGTGTGGTTCTCTGTGTACTTGTTGTAGACATTCGCTGTCTCTCTAGATGAGGTTTAAATTTGGCAGATTTAAAATTATCTGCCTTTGGCCTCTTCCTAATTTTCTTATTATCCGAGTTGGACTTCTGATGATGCCAAACTTGTTATAGTGTATCAACATGAAGCTGAACTTGGCATAGGTTATTTAGCTTTGTTACAGTTTGTTACATTGTAATACATTCTGATACATTGTAAGAAGGACACTGTAATATCGAGTTTTACTAAAACTGCATTCAGAGCGGTGTTCTGTGAAGAAATCCGTATTGGTGTAGGTTAGACTGATCTCTTTAGTCATAGGTGTTACCTGCAATATCATTTTTGTTTCGATTTCTGGTACCAGGAGTATTAGGAAAAAGGTGTCTTCAATTCAGACAGTTTGACAATTATCTGTTACATCTACATTGAGTGCTCTTAGCCTGAGTGTTCGTCTATGTCCTCTGTCTCTGTCTCTGTCTCTGTCTCTTTCTCCTTCTATTCCTCTCTTTTTCCTTCTTCCTTTCTGTCTCTTTTCCCTGCTCTTTCTCTCCCACGTGTTCCCACTCCCCGACCTCCCCACAGGGTCGGAGGTGAACGGTGTCGGGGAGCCCAGCCTGGCCAAGCGTCTGCGTGGCACGCCAGAGCGCATTGAGCTGGAGAACTACCGCTTGTCGCTCCAGCGCGAGGAGGAGCTGGAGGAGGTGCCTGAGGAGACGCTGGCGGAGCACAACCTCAGCAGTGTGCTGGACAAGGCCACAGGCGTGGAGGAGGCTTCCAGGTCTGACTCTCACATATCCTCCACACATCACAGAAGATCTTTCTGTTCAAAAGAAAGGGGAAATCTGCTGGAGGCCTTTCTGTTGGGGCAGTCTAAATAACTCCACATCTCACCTGGAGCTCTTGAATATAGAAACTATCTCTATAATTGGACGTTCAGGTGGGGAAGGGGTGCATTTGTTTGTTTGTTTGTTTATCATATAAATACTGACATCTGCGTTGTGTTTTGGGTTTGCAGCAGCTCCGAGTCTGACATGGAGGAGGAAGATGAGGAGGAGGAGGAGCAGCAGCCGGGCCCGTCAGACCTGGGTGGAGTCCCCTGGAAGGAGGCCGTGGAGCTCCATGCCAAGCTGAAGGGGGATAGTGACAGCGGTGCCGCTGTGGGCGAGGGCCTAGCGCAGAACGGCCTAGGGCCCCAGATGGAGGAGGAAGAGGAGGAGGACGAGGGGGACGAGGGGGACGAGGAGGAAGACGAGGAGGAAGAGTCAAGTGACGGTAAGCTAACTCACAGTCTCTTTGATTTGAAAACGGTTGTTTCTTTGGTTTGTTCTTGAAGGAACTCACTGGGACTGCTTACAGTGGACAGTTCTCCCCACAGCTATGCCAATAAAACCCTTGTCTATGTAACCCTGGAGAAATGGAGCCATTCTCCTACTATGTGTTCATTTCTTGGCTGTACCTACTGACCTCTAAATGGACATCCACCCCTTTTGTGTCTTCAGCTTTTTTCCCCCCCTTATCCTCTTTTTGTTTCTTCATCCCCCCTTTACACAATCCTGGCCCCCCCCCGAGGCCCCCCTTTACCACTCCCCCCCCCCTCCCCTTTCACTTCATGAGAGAATCGGAGCTGTTTCTACACTCCTGCCCATTATACTTTATGAACTGTAAGCTCTTAAGCTGTTTCATCTGGAGAACGGCATTAAACCTGTGTCATTATAGCGGCTAATTTAATTAAGGCCCGCTTATGAATATTGTGCAGTAATGCACATCAGTTTTTAAAGTGGGTGCAATGAACGCCATAGCTGAGTCAGTGTACTACTACTAATACCACTAATAATAATGATTGTAACCAAGGTCCAACTGCTTCCATTCTGGAGTGATGTGTCACATCTCTTGTGAACGAGCTAATTAAGGAACCTTATTTAAAAATAATAATAATAAAATAATAATGATAAGAATAAGGAGGACTGTTTGACTGTAAAAACAAGTGGTCCTCATGAAAATTACTCATCTTTTCCATGCTCTCTCTCTAGTTTCTACCATCAGTGTCTCTTTTTCATGTGACGTCACCCATCCTTTTCTTCCTCACACTCCTTTTCTTCTCCTTGTCTGTTTCTCTGTTTGTTTACTGCCCACCTTCCTCTGTGTGTGTGCGCGCGTGTGTGTGTGTGAGTGTATATTTGTCTCTGTCTGTCTGTATGTCTTTTTTGTCTGAATGCCATATTCTCTGGCACTACATTGTTTTGTCGGTTGTTTGGTGTTCATCTTGTCTCTGTGTGCTGCTGTGTGTGTGTATGTGTATGTACTTGTGTGTGTGTGTGTGTGTGTGTGAATGGGTGGGCGGGTATGTTAGAGGGGGAGTATTGTCCGTGGGAGAGGGAGCTGCAGTCAGGCCTGTGGCTGGAGTCATTGGCTGATGAAGAGGATACTGGTACCTTCAAAGGTAGCACTGCCTGTGGGCAACACAGAGCAACAGAATGCCCCCCCCCCCCACCCAAAACCCAACTTCATTCTTTGTATTCTGTTGGGGTTTGCATGTGGTGATTTTCATATTTTGGTGTATTTCAAAAAAAATATTTGATGTGGGTATTTTTTTTATTTTCTTTCAATACTAATAATTTGCTGATCTGTTTGGAGCAGTGTTATCTAACCCTAGCACAGCTTGTTCCACAGCTTGTAGTGCCAAACAAATTGAATTGGACTGACGCAATGGTACCTTCATTATTCTGGACCCTTGCTGGGTGCACATCTTAAAGGGAGAGTCTGCATGCTGGGGATGTGGACTTCAGAGTTAGAGTTCTCACTTCTGATGTTGGGACTTCTCTTTTGTAGCCAATCTTATGCATACTTTCTTTCTCTCTCTCCCTCTCTCTTTCTTTCTTTCTTTCTGTATCTCTCTGTGTGTTCTGTCTATGTGTGTGTGTGTTTCTTGTCACATACATATGGCCAACCCTATTTCACTTTCATACTTTTATTCAAAATCTCACAAAAAAACAAAATGCCACAAATCATGAATATAAACCCACCCTCCCCCACCTCCTTCAAAAAAAAAACAAAAAACAAAAAAACAAAAAACAAAACAAAAAAAAAACACAAATTTATTAACTCATGTCCGTATCTAATCATTAACAACCTACAACCAATGACCCACCCCCACCCCTACCCCTCACACGCTCACAGCCGGGAACCTGCGCATCCAGCAAGCATTGCAGCCGGTGGACCCCCTGGCTGTGCCTCCGGAGCAGTGCCCGATGCCCACCCCCTTAGAGGGGGGTCAGGAGGGCCCTTCTTCACCCCTCCCATCTTCCCAGCCCACAGGTAACACACCCACAGGTGTGCCACCATGCCAGGAAGGAGGAGTGTGTGAGGGCAGAGATGGTGATCAGGCAGGATTCCCTCCCAGTGTGTGTGTGTGTGTGCGTATGTTTGTGTTATGCGAGAGGTTATGCGACATTGTTTTACGGGTGTGTCTGTATGTGATTATTTTTATAGGATCTGCTTCTTCCTGTTTCAACCCTGAGTTCCTTTCTGTGCGTGCGACGTTGAATGTGTCATGCTCCATCGACCTTCCTGAGTTGCACTTTTACTTAATTGTTTTGCTGTCTTCTTATTTTGTCCTGTGATTTGTCACGTCTGTTGATGTCATTTCTTCAACGTCGTTTCCTGGTGCTGGTCCAGGGTAGAGGTTGCAACCCTGGAGACGGTCGCCAGAGTAACACTGGACTGCTGTGCTGATGCTGACCCTCCTTGGTTCTGTCAGTTCGTTGTCTTGTCGTCTCTGTGTTGCCTTTTCCTTCTGAGTTCATTTGACTGAATTGATTTTGACTTGATTTGTTTTAATCCATGTGTTTGATATACTTGTGATGTTCTGTGTGTTTTTTTTTCTCCTTTGCGTGTCGATTTTTTTCATATCATTATTCTCTCCCCCTTTTGTGTTTTGTGTTTGTGTATTTGCATGTGGCTGTGTATGTGTACACTGTGTGTGTATGTGTGTGTGTGTGTGTGTGTGTGTGCGTGTGTGTACGTATAGCCCCCTCCCAAAAGTCTGCGCGTCATGAGGCAGTGAGAGCGTGGTTGGACTCTCTGTCAGGAGGTAGTGCAGTGTGATGGCTACTCTTTCTCCACCTGAGCACACACACACAAACACACACACACACACACACACACACACACACACAGCCTTTTATTCTGGTACTCACACACTAGCTCACAAGCATGATTCCTCTGGCCACACACAAAACACTTACACACGGATACACACTCATACTTATTCACAGGCGCATGCTCTGCACCTCAGAACAAAGCTTCATCCTCTGTCTTTATTCTTTGTTCCTTCAGCCTCTATTCAACAGTGGCTTCCTCCTAAATACTCACAAATACTCACACGCACGCACACACGCATGCGCACACACACACACACACACACACACAGTATCTATGCACATAGAGTACACACACACACACACACACATGCATTATCTATGTACATACAGTACACACACACACATGCAGTATGTATGCACGTACAGTACTCACACACACGCACACGAATACCAGCTGAGCTGATTGCGCATGCTGATGCCACACAAGCTGCTTTGTGTCTGCCTGTTAGCTGAGTGCAGAGACCCACTGGGATGCTTTCTATGCTTAAGAACACCAAGGGCCACATTCGCTCAGTTCATGCAGCCGTTGGTGAATAAAAAGGGACTTGGATGTTCATAAGATGAAA
Source organism: Limnothrissa miodon (assembly GCA_017657215.1). Taxonomy (NCBI): domain Eukaryota; kingdom Metazoa; phylum Chordata; class Actinopteri; order Clupeiformes; family Clupeidae; genus Limnothrissa; species Limnothrissa miodon. The sequence goes on along the minus strand of JAGFZM010001362.1, from coordinate 57,139 downwards.
TGTGTATGTGCTCCTGTGTGTCTTATAAAAAAAGGAGCATTCAGCTATGTTGACATTTAGCTCTATCACTTCTACATCAAACAACAGTTCCAATGTGGTCAGTCCAGTCAGTGACCCATTAGTGCCTAGTTTTCTGCTGTGCAGATGTGCAATCCATAGGTTTACAGTGTAAAACTTCAATTCTGTAAATTAAATGATTTCCCCCATTCTAAATAGTGACATGGCCTTTTTCTGAAGCATAGTGTTGGCAGAGTAGGAATGGTACAGCGACAAAGACAGTTGCATCAGCATGCACAGGTACATCAGTAAAGACAGATGCAGCATGCACATGTACATTACTAAAGACAGATGCATTAGTAAGGAAAGGGACATCACTATGGGCAGATACATCATTTAAAGAGATAGCTTGAGATTGGGCAGGTACATCGTTAAGAGAGTTAGCATCTGAATGGGCAGGTGCATCACTAAAGAAGCAGGCACCCGTATGGGCAGGTCTCACTCACCATCCCACCTGCTGTCAGAGTTGTGTGGAGGTGTCCTGTCCTTCTCTTAGTAGCTGCCCCCTGAGCAGGCACAAGATAACTGGCTAGCTTTGGCCACTCCGAGATAACGGGCTGCCTTTGACCTCTCAGAGATCACAAGCTGAGCTTGTCAGAGCTGTCAGAGATAAGACACTGGCATTTGGCCTGCATGACTTCTTTCGGTATGGCTCTTGCTAAAATGTTCACAACTCATATTCACCTTGTTCTTCAGCTTCACTGGGAGATTGTGTGTACATACGATGTATGTGGGGGAGACTCTTCAGGAAGAGGGTGGTTGGATGAATGCAAGGCCATGTCTGACTGGGGAATGTTAGAGAGGACATTAACAGGCGCTGCTCTTATGCTAAACTCAAGCTGATTCCATTTTGCCACCAGTAAAAATGGGAAAACTGCATGTGTCTATTAACTAATATCACATGCTTCTTTTTGTTTACCTGGTTATCTGGCCTGTACTCATTGTTTCTTTTTTTCTGTTGAAGAAACCACATTATTATACTAACATATTGTTTGCTCCTTGTTTTTGACATGTTTGCCATTGCTCTTATTTCTCATGTCACAGAAGACATTTTGACCATTTTTTAATTCATAAATGTGTGTGGCTTACAGTGCATAAAGATCCAGATACTGTAGACAGAAGTCATGTTCCTTAATATTCCTTTAATGAATGTATGTTATGCCATATATATGCATAAAATAGCTTACAGAGAAGTTTGATTAAATCTGCAGTGAACTTCCTAGTTTCTACTTCCTGCTTCCTACTGTATACTGTAACTCACTGTGTGGTATCCTGTGACCCCAGAGCCTTTTGGGGAAGAGGAGGAGGACTTGCAAGCTGAGGCAGGGAGCCTCAATATTGAGCCAGGGACTGAGCTGGACTATGGTAAGGTTTTTATTGTGTGTGTGTGTGTGTGTGTGTGTGTGTGTGTGTGTGTGTGTGTGTGTTTTTGTTTGTTTGTTTGTGATTGTATGTAAGTGTGTGTGCACACTTTTGGTGATGTGTGATATCTATTTCTTGTGTATATGTTTGTTTTCTTAGGAATTGTCTACTCATCTTGTGTTAAGATGCATGCCTTATAGATGTCAAAAAAGAAAAATGTCTTACACAGCATGTCTATAGAAATCTGTCTAGAAATCTTTTTTTCATTACTCATTGTAATTCTTGTGCGTGGTTGTCAGTAGGCTAATGCTAAGTGATGGAGTGTAATTGTTTGTGCAGACGACATCCCATCAGACGCAGAGGCTGAGGCCCATCTGCATCAGACGCCTGATCAGGAGGAATTACCTGAGGAGCCCGAGCAACCTGAGAGTCTGGGAAGAGTTTCCAGCCTAGGTGTGTGTATGTGTGTGTGTGTGTGTGTCTTTGTGTGCTCATTTTTGTGCCCTGTCTATTGCCACTCCCAAAAATATTACTATGGTGCATATTTTGCAGTTTTTTTTATGGGTAGCTAATTTATGCCAATGTCAGTTTAAATCAATACCAATCTCTGAAGAAATGTCAGCCTCATGAAATTCAAATGATGCCAATATCAGTTCATCCATTTATACCAATATCAATATCTCCTCAGTATCAGCAGTCTAAATCATCGCTTTGTGGTTTTTGTTTCCAAAGGTCAGACGTCAGAGAGTCCTAAGCAGCTTGTGGTGGATGTGGTGCTCTCCCCAATACCAAAAAGCCCAGAGCCTGAGGTAGGTCAATTTAGGCATTAATCTATGACCTTTAAATTTGATGGCAATCTTTTTACACTTGCTTTTTAATGGACTATTCTGTTATTCTATTCACATGACATATTTTTCTAGCTGGCTTTATAATGTATTATTGCGTTATTCTTTTGTTCTTTTCACAGGCATATATCAAGTCTGCACCGGTGCCTGTTTTTGTAATGTCACCTGGTGCCCGCTTCTTCCCAGACCCTTTCCATTCAGAGGCTGCCAAAGTGCCCTCGCCATCGCAGCCCCCGCAGCCCGTGCAGCCCCAGATCCCAGTCTCAACTATCGTATCACCTGTGCTTGCTTCCCCCGCTGCAGTCATGCCTGCAGTCGCCTCACCAACAGCTGTGTCGCATGCGGCCGCCCCACTGGCTACAACTCCTACTGCGCCCGCTTCGGTGACCTCACCTGCAGCTGTCTCGTCTCCTGCAGCGACCACCTCCCCCAGCTCTCCCATTCGCTCTCAGCCCCTGCCTCTCCCCGAGACTCCCTCCCCCAACCCCCCCACCACCCAATCCCAGGCCTTCGTCTGCACTCCATCAACCAATCCCCTGTCTCCCATCTGTTCCCAAACTCTGCCCTGCCAGGAGCCCTCCTCGCCCCTTACCTCCTCTCCGGTCCGCACCCAGCCCTTCCCCGCTGCCACTTCCACCCCCGTTTCTAAACTGGCTCCTCAGACGCCCTCGTCCGCTCCCCTCATGCCCCCTCCTGGTGAGACGGAGGACTCCATGGAAGGCACATCTGCCAAGAAGGACATCATTGAGGAGTTTTGGCAGAAGAGCGCAGAGATCCGGAAGTCTCTCGGTCTGACCCCTCTGGATCGCACCCGCTCAGTGGAACAGAGGAGCAGCATGTTGCTTACAAAGACTACGACCCCTGCGCCCTCCCCGGTTCCTGACACGTCATCCTTCTCTCCTTCCCCTGCTGCCTCCCCGCCAACCCCGAAGCCCCGGACCCCCGAAGTGACCCCGGTGCTTGATGACCTGCGACCCAGTTTCCCCAGCGGCGGCCGCTCCGTTATACGTCGCATCAACATCACGCTGGAAGGTCAGGTTATCACGCCGGCGGAGCCCAAGAACAGCCGCTCGCCGTCGGAACGTCGCGAGCCCAGCAGCAGCTCGGGGTTGGGTCTGAACGGCAGCGGCACTGCGACTAGCGATAGTGTTAGCGTTAGCCGCAGCGCCTCTGACTCCACGCTGCTCACGCCGCCCTCCAGCCCGCCGCCACCGCCACCTGCTGACGAGGAGCCTGCCACGCTCAAGCACAAGCGCCGCCAGGTGCCTTGGGATGGCATTTCCCAGAAGGAGGTGGAATCCACAGGCCCGGAGAAGCCCCACAGTCAGCCAGTCGCCAAAACCCGCTCCCCTCCTCCACCGGTGTCTTGCTCCACTCCAAGGGACCGGTCCAGTTCTGCCCCGATTGCCCCCGTCCCTGCCACCACCACCACCCCCGTCCCAGCCCCTAGAATGGGCCCAGTTGGCTCGTGCGTTGTCATGCGACGAGATGTTAAGCCGCGGCGGGAGGACGCACGCAAATCCTTTGCTGAGAGCGTAGAGGAGATTCCTTTCGCTGACGACGTGGAGGACACGTATGACGACCGCACGCCTGAGACCAGCGGTGCCAGTGATCGTTTCTTCACGCCACCCACTAGCAAGAAGCCATCCTCCCACGACAACAGGCCTCCCCTCCACCTGCCGCTGGCCATGGAGAATGGCAAGCCCATCTCCAGCAGGCAAGGTCCGACGACCCGAACCCCCACCCACATCTCCCCCGAGGCCAAGGAGATCGCTGAGGAGCGGATGAGGGCTCGGGAGAAGTCAGTGAAGAGCCAGGCACTGAAAGATGCCATGGCCAAGCAGCTGAGCAAGATGAAGGAACCTGAGGCGGTGAAGGATGCCATGACAAAGCAGCTGACCAAGATGAAGGAGTCCGACACAATGAAGGGCGCCGTTGCCAAGGTGGCCTGGACCATGTCCGAGACAACGGGCAAGCACAAGAAACGCTCCAGCTCGCCCAAGATGAGTGCCGTCAAGTCGCTGGAGTCCAAAAAGCTGGCCGAGACGCTCCCCGAGCGTTTCTTCACCACGCCGTCGGCCCGCAGCCATGAGAGCTCGGTAGCGTCCTCTGAGAGCTCGGTGGGCAGCAAGAGCAAGAAGCGCTCGTCGCTCTTTTCGCCACGAAAGAACAAAAAGGAGAAGAAGGCCAAGGGCGAGGGCAGGGGCGAGGGACCCGAGGACACACCACCCAAACACAGGTCCCTCTGGAAGGCCGTCTTCTCTGGCTACAAGAAGGACAAGAAAAAGAAGGACGATAAGTCCTGCCCCAGCACCCCCTCGTCCAGCAGCACCACTACTGACTCGGGGAAGAAGAAGCCCCCTTCACTCGATCGGTCATCTGGTGAGCAGCTTCACACAATTTCACCTCCTGTTGACAGTTCATATTTCTAGCCTGTGTTTGAAGTTAGCTGGAATATGGCATATAAAATTTTCCAAACAGCATCCTTACCCACATTCCTACTGTGCTTTTCTGTGATGGTGAAGTGCATATGAATGTCATTTCTGCAGGAGACCTGAAACTGAGAAGGAACTTGAGCTTCTCGGAAGACTCTGATCTGTCATGTGATGATGTTCTGGAACGTTCGTCCCAGAAGTCAAAAGCAGACGTAAGTTTTGTGACTCTTGTCATAACTGACTTGTCTTTCGTTCACTTCTTTTCCTTAATTTGATAATTCAGTGTTTTTTTTATTTTTTTATTTTTATTATTTATATTTTTTTCTGTGGCTCATAAATTGGAAACTGATTTCATATACTTTGCACTTTTTAGCACCACATGGACATATTTGACCTTGTGTCTGACCTCAAAAAAGATGCTATGAAGGAGAAGGAGATGAGAGAGAAGGAGAAAGAAAGGTTGAGGGAGAAGGAAAGAATGAAAGAAAGAAAGAGGGCAAAAGAAAGAGAGAAGGACAGATTAAAGCAGAAGGGGAAAGGCAGGGATATCATCCCAGATCTCGAGAGAGGAAATGAGGACGAGGTATTTTGGTTCGGCACAGTCGTGAGGGGCGACAGCTTTTGGAGTTTTAACACACAATCCCTGAAATGCATTATAAATGTGACTCAAGATATTCAAGAAGTTTGTTCAAACTTCCAGATGAGCTTAATTTGGGTGCAGAATTTTTGGCTTTTTTATTATCTCACCAACTTTGACAAGGGCTGTAAAGTATACTTGACACTTGAGTCTCATTTACAGCATTTGTGTTAAAATGTTTGCATTTGGCATCCAACCGCTTTGCACCCGCCACCCTGCGCCAGTGTTGTCTAGTAAGAGTATGTAGGTAGGCTACATGGGCCAGATTTGATCACCACTTTCATGGTGCTGGGGGATCCTGATGTATCTGAGTCTATGTACATTTGAAAGGAACAAGAATGTAATAGGGCATTTCCAGACTGAGAGGATATTTTGTCACAAATCAACGCTAATAAAATACCACATTTTTGTGATAAGAATAATTGTATAAAATTTGAAGAGGTGTACTCAGGTAACCTGTACAGATTTGATGGCAATGTAGCATATAAAACAATTTCATAATTATTCTTGCTCATGTTCTGTCATCCATAATGCTGGAAATGCCCAATTATTACTTTCTAAGAATTTTTGAAATATACAGTAGCAAACTGCTTAAAACAAATGCTTTAGGCTTGCTCTAAGGCTATACATTAGGTTATTTAGATTTCATTTCATTTAGATGCATATTGTAGATTGTTCACAGTATTATCTTTGTCCGCAGCATATGTTTTTATTTTTCTCCTATAATCCAAACATAAGTGTATCTCAGTGAAGACATATTTGCCCTCACTGCTCCTTTCTTGGAGAACATTTTAAAAGCTTTTAAAAAGAAAACATTATGCTCAGGACAAAAAAAATCTTGTTGTTGGGCAATCTATGTCTGCAGGTGTTTATTTAGTACAGCTACCTCAAATAGACTTTTTAAAAAGTCTTCTTAGCTGCACTTGCCAGAGTGAAGAATGGTGAGGTATTGGTGTCACTTGAACACTGTAAGTGAATAGAATATAAGGCAATTTTGTCAGTGACCAGTGACTTGTTTTGAAGATGTAGCAGTGTTGATAGGCTCACAACATCAGATACCCCACCACCATGCATATCCTGGCCTGTGTGTATGTGTGTGTTGTTCTCCTAGCTAGAGGAGCTATTTGTGGTCGTAACCATTCTGGTGACTTTGTGTTCCACTCTATTACTGATGAATTAGTGTATAGCTCTTTCATGCTGTTTTTTAGTTCAGTAGCTCAGCTGTGTTGTTCAGTAGCAGTCTTTGTCACTAAGCAGTCTTTGTAAAACCATCATGGATCGATAACATACAGTATATTATCTTGGAAAATAATCCCTCAACATTAAAACTGTAGTATCTCCAGATTCAGTTCAGATCACTGTGTCCTACATGTATGAATTCTAATTACATACATAGATCTTTGGCTTGGTCTAGCTATAGATGTTAGTCTCTGAAACTATGATGACTGGTAATGTTAGCGCCATATCTTGTTATTTGGCATGCTCTCAGTAGCTCTCATCATTGTGGCTGTGGGGTCGGGGTGGGTTTAACATGTGTGATTTGACTGTTAATTCATGTGTTGTATGGTTTGATTTTAACCCATTAACCCATTTAATAATGCCATTTGTTTTCTGTTTGTTCTCCATTGTTTTTTTGTTTTTTTTTATTTGTTTGTTTTGTTTTATTTTGTCTCCCCAAGTCTGTTTATGTTCCTCATGCATTGGCGTTCAAGAGATCTTACGCCACCAAGGTAGTGTGTGCATCTCCCAATGGTTCATTCATTTTTTTTGTGCGCATGCTTTGAATCACCACTGCTCACCCTTCCCACTGTTCTGTTCAAATGGTCAACATCTTTGCCTTTGACTGTTTAAACTAACCACTTCTGCAGAAGCATGACAAGTCTCCGCCACAGCGCCCCCTATCTGCTGGAGGTCATACCTGATTCCACTTTTAACTATTATTTGTCATGGCCCTTTTCCAACATGGCCATTCCCCATTGCTGAGCAGCCACTGTTTCTGTCTTGGTCAAAGGATCAGAGACTGTGTCCATATTTAAGTCTCAGGAGTTCAGCAACTCTGGAAATCGATAACCTCTTTGTCCATTTTGGCCTGTCCCCTTTTGTCTCACTCTCTCTTCTTTTTTACTCTCTTCTCACCTGGTCTTTCCTCTCCTCAATGTCTTCTCTCAGTTAGTAAACATAATAAGATTATTATTATTATTATTATTATTTTTAGCAGATTTGTAATTGGGGCCTTAATCCTATCTTTTACAATTTTAATAATTTGGAAACCAAAGTTGGGTTATCTCTCTTCAATTTATAAATGTTGGAGAAGAGAGTCTCAGTTTACAATTTACAGTACTGACCCTTTATACTGAATGAGGCATTTGTCAACTAAGTGTGAAATCCTTATAGTGATTTGTCATAGCAGTCCAAAATAATTATACTATTGCTAACAGGTTTTTGCTATACTCTGTATGTATATTACGGTATAGATACTTATGTGTAGGAGTTAACTTAAATTTAGCAGAATGTAAACCGGATCAGGCTTGTATTTTTCTGTGATTTTTCTGTTCTGAAGTGACCTTTGGGTATTCCTTGCTCTCCCTGGCTCTGCTGGTTTCTTTTCATCTCTGTCGGTATTGGGTAGATGCCTTAACTCTCTTCGTCCTTTGCAGAAGACATACACGGAGGAGGAGTTGAATGCCAAGCTCACACGGCGTGTCCAGAAGGCTGCCCGCAGGCAGGCTAAACAGGAGGAGCTGAAGAGGCTGCACAGGGCACAGGTGAGCGTGCTCCAAGAATCTGTGCATTCTGCGTGAATGCATTAATCATGGGGCCAATGGATGCACGGAGACCACTCTGTGGGAATCAGTTTGGTTTCTAGAAAGTTCTGAAAAGTTATACAGTAGATCATCAGATTACCTGACTTGAGCTGCTGTACCGTTCCCACCTCACAGCCTGTTCTCATTAAGTACTACCATCAGATGGTTGCCATGTGTATGCGGAGCTACAGAGCAGGTTACACATTTCCTCTAGATAAATAATCTATTCGGCTGATGATCTTACAGAAACATTTATGTGCTGCGTTGTTTATCCTCTTTGTGCCCAGTAGGTAAAGATATCATGACTGCACTCCCCACCTCAGTCTATCTTTAATTCAGTGATCTCACGTGGATGATGGTGGGTGTTCTTGTCATTCGTTTTCCCAGCCTTGTTATGATCACACCACCGTATCATATTCTGGTTTCTTGTAAAAGCCACCCCCCCCCCCCCCAATCATTCCCACCCTATCACACATAATGACTTTTCTCACAGCCATCTCGAAAGTAAGAAGGATAGCAGCTCAGAAAGGTCAGCAGCTTCCACAGGCAAAGTGTAGCTGAACTACAGAAAGAAGCAGTTCATAGAAACCTTTTATTTTTGTCATTTTTTGTATTTTTGTCATTCTTTTGTGTGTGTACCCTTCCAACTCACCCCCAACTGTGCGCGTCTCCCTCTGTCCCTGTCCTGTTGTTTTTTTGTTTCTCCTTTGTAGATCATTCAGAGGCAGCTGGAGCAGGTGGAGGAGAAGCAGCGACAGCTGGAGGAAAGAGGGGTTGCTGTGGAGAAGGCCTTGCGAGGGGAAGCAGGTAGTTTTTCACTCTCCAAATATCCCACGCTTTCTTTTATCAAGTCTGACTCCTATCCTGGCCCGATCATGCAAGCCCCAAATCATCACAAGTATTTCCAAAGGTATCAGGCACACGCAGACGCTAGGGGTTTTAACTGCTGTTTTAAAGCCCGAAACACTGAAGAGACAAGTGGAGTAAGAAGAAAGCCGGGGTAGAGACGTTCTTGGCAGGTTTACATCTCTTGAGTCTGGCCCAGAAAAGGAGAGATAAGCATGTGGAAGACTGGGAATTCTCACACTTGCATACGCTTCACACTCCTCCTTTTGCCATGCTACTGTAAGTCAGAAGACACTGAAGGACTTGTCAGTTTCAGCGTTAAAATTTCATTTTGCCACTGTCATGTGAAATTGTGTTTAAGAGCGCAATTCTTTTTACATTTAGTGCAGTGCACACCAAGATAGGTAACATACGCTTTTCATTTGAAGGCATAGAATATGCATTCTATATGTGCCAGCTACTCAGTGCACATATTGACTTGCAATATACTAATGTCACTGTCTGGTACTCGCATTCAGTACAGGAAAAAAAATGCTATTATTGTCAGTTTCTTTTGCACATTTTGGTATGTTTTTCTCAGCTTCAGCTTGAGAAAAAAAATGCCCGTCACTGTAATTGGTGACATGTCAAAGTGTAAGACAAGGGACTATCACAGCCAGGGTGTTTTTGTATTTTACCCTTCTGATTGCTATGCGTGCTTCCTACTCAAGACACATGCTCAGTGAATGAACCGATCATCAGAATATTACATGGCTCCTTTATTCCAGTACGGAGGGAGATCCAACAGCAAACGCCTTTAGCGGTGTTTTTTCCCCATCCCACCCAGCTTTCACCAGTCCTTTGTCCTTTACCCTTACCATCTCAGCTGTGACAGCCAGGTCACACTATACACCTGCACTCACTTAAAAAATGCCCACTTTAACCCTTTCCCCTCTCTCCCATTCTCTCTCTCTCTTTCCCTCTCTCTTTCTCCCTCTGTCTCTCCTTTACTTCCCTTAAGGGATCTATAAGAGCTCTAATGTTTATCCCAAACAGCATAAGCGAAGATCAGGTATTTTTCTTTCCTAAAAGTCCTGCCGTAGATGTTTGAGGTGTGACCTCACAGCATACACGTCACCCGTGTGTTTGTGTGTGTATGTATGTGTGGAGCCACAGCTCTGTCCATCCCCAGGGGGTAGCTGACTCTGGAGCACGTCTGGCCCGGAACTGGCTCACGACCCAGCCAGATCGGGACTGGGGCTGGGGGCCGGAGTCGCGTCTGAATTAGCTATTGCCTGGGACCTCTGACCATCGTCTGCGCCGCTTTTATTTAACTTCTCAGCTGCATGCACGTCAGTCTGAGGGAGACTGAGTGTGTGTGTGTGTGTGTGTGTGTGTACGAGAGTGTATTGTATGTCAACATAGATTTGTGCATTTAGATATTGGTTGTGCCACAGGGATGTCTGTTGATACATACACGCACACACACACACTTTTTATTTTGCACATTCTTGAGGACACACCAAGAGGAACTGCAACAAATCTATGTCCCCATTCTCTCATTACAGTACATCATCTCTATGTGCAGTGTCTATTCCAATATACAATAACTTGTTGTGGCAAGTTTGTTGTGTGTGCGTTTGTGATTGTGGGTTTGGGCGAATAAGGGTGTTTGTGTAATTACAAACACAAGCACGTTTGTGTCTTTAAAAGGCTACCCATTGTTCCAATAAGCTGTTTGTGTGTGTTTGCCCGAGTGTGTGCGTGTGTGTGTGAATTATAACAAATCTCTAATATATCCCTGTTGTAGACTATTGGGGCGAGTCTAATTACAGTGAGATCCTGGACTTGCATCTGGGCGGTATGTATTTCAAGCCTGTCGCTTCCAAACCAACTAACTGCTAACGCGCCCACCCACTTCCTTCCCCTGCTCCCCCCCCCGTTCCTCACTGACAATGCCATAGCCTTTACCCCCTCCCCGTCCCTAACATGCTCTACTACTATTCCTTTCTAATCCTCCAGTTCTACACACACACTTCACACACACTGTCTACTAGTAGTCTATAACACTTTCAGGTACACAAATATCTGTTTCCTATACACAAATGGGTACCTACTGTATGTGGGTACTTTTTAAGCTCTTTGAGACTAACTTGGGCACACATACCAGCGTGGTTCCCCTCACTCCTCCATGGTTCCTTGGGTATGCCTACGTCACATGGGTCACAGGTCCATACTCAATGTGGGTTGGGTAGGTTTTGTTGTCCTAAAAGTAAAAACATAATCACTGACTGTATATATTAATGTATTTATATACAGTCTTTGACATTAATAATTTTCCTGTGTTCTTCTATTTTTGTTTACTTGTTTTAAGGCATTTTGTATTCTCACCACAGCATCTGTAACAGAGTCTAAAACAAGAAAACTGAACAAAAAGAATGCAGTATTGTGTTGGGCATTTTATTTTTTGACAACAAAATTGCCTTAATCGGCATGACTCGTCTGGAAGTGGTGGGGTGGTGGGGTTTGTCTGACCACAGCATGGTAATGTGTCATTTAAGTGCACTAAAGACACAGTAACCCATTACATGTATTATGCCTCACATGTGCACACACACACACACACACACACACACACACACTATCTGTTAACACAACCAATCAGAACTGGATTCCCACTTACACAATGCCCCCAACTTGTCCCTTTCAGCCTGGCTCTGGCTGTGCGATGTAGCATCCTGCTGTAGCTCTGATCCTCCCATACCAGCTCAGTTGCATCGGCCCTCCATGTGTGTGTGTGTGTGTGTGTGTGTGTGTGTGTGTCAGACACTCCTGTAGAGATTTTGTCTTGTGATCTTCCACCTGGTGCCCATTCTTATCCATACACAGGAACCCAACTGTGTGTCTACTTGGGTAGCTGTGTGGTTCTTAAATGTGAATTTGTACATTTTGTGTTGTTGCTGTGTTCCCTGTGGTCCCTGTGTCTCCCATGTGGTCATACATTGGGCAGGAGATAGCGTGGAGCTTCTTAACCGTCTGGTCATATCACATAAACCCCACCTACCATAAGTCATAACCGCCAATCCTTGCCTGCTTTTGGATACACAGGCGAAGTATTACCTTCAGTGATGATGGGCAAACAAAATGCAGTCATACCCTTTAAAACACAGTTAGATTGGCATGTGTGTTTGAGTGGTTTACATGTTATAAGATGGTGCAAGGCAGTCCCTTGAAAAGCTGGTAAGTGGCATTGAACTTGGAACAAAGGACCTGTCGGAATTGTTGAATCTAGTGCTGGATTCAAGTCTATATCCAAGAAAGTATGAAGTGGATTTGGGTTCGTTTTTGTGATTCTGTCTGTGTTTGTGTATGCTCAAGTGTGTTTGTCCAGTGTCCTCAGGCTTTCAGTTTTGGGACATGAGCAGATAATTTCCGTAAGTTTACAGTAGGGGGCACTGCAAGGCAGTAAGAACAATCATGAGGGAATGGCTTGAATGCATCCTTTAGTCACGGTAACGCAACAACAGCACGTCGCAGCCTGTGCTCAGAGATCCCAATTACAGCAATTTTCTCAATCTGGTTGAATTAGATGGAGGCACACATTGCCTTGTGTTGTTGTTTGGCTCCTACTTTCTCTCCTCTCGGACTTCTCATGACATGCACCGCGATGACACTGGCAAAAACAAGTGCCATCTACAGGATCCCAATGTAGCAGTACAAACATTTAGACACTGACATAATTATCTCGAGTTTATCCCTTATGATAAACACAGATGTCCATTTGTTGTTGACGGTCTGAAGTCTTGTTGATAAATTATACTGCTTATCTCATTAGACAAGCTGTAGTTCACTCTGCTCTGGCAACGTCCCTGTTTATTGTGATAGTCCCTTGGTGAAGCCATCCATCTCACCCCACTGAGTGTCTCTCTCTTTCTCTCTCTCTCATTTCCTATCTCCTCCTCTCTCTTTTCAGGTTTTTCATTCTTCATTCTCTCTTTGTCTTTTTGTTCAGATTTCCCATTTGACAAGTGTACAAGTGACCCTGATCATTACCTGCTTAACCATTTGATATTTTTTTCCTTTTCCTTTTGTCATTCCTACTGGGAATCTCTTTCCCTCTAGTGCATTTCCTACAATGAAGTTCAGTTGTATTTCAAGGGTTCTCAGGGCTAGAAATCAAATCCAGCAGAATGGATTCTGCCCTAAGCACTCAAGCCAGTCTCTTCTGACAAGAACATGATACTCCTCAAAAGACATAGAAATTGATTTTGAAAAGGAAGGATGATATTGTCTCCTGCACCTGCACTTCTGCAAGAGACCATGGTTTTTTTTACTACAAGCTCCCAGTCTGTTAGCCGTGACTGTGATAAGGTTTAATGTTTTGTGATCGTTTGATTAGAAGAGGCAGCATATGCCATCTTTTGTCGAGTCAGTTTTTCAATGTTCTCAGGACAGCTTGGAGGACTTTTTTCTCTCTTTTTTTCTCTTTCTCTTCTTTGTGTGTAGCTATCTGTTGTTTGGGTTTTTCCTCTAATTTCCTGTAATTGTCATCCTCTCTGTCGATTTTCCGACCTTTCTCTCCTTCACTTCTGTTGCATAGCTGATCTTTCTTTCCTCCCCCTCCAGGTGCCTTTAATTTGTTTCCCCCTTTTGGTAGTTTTTGATTTTTCTCCTCACTGTTTTTCTCTTCCTTATTTCTCACCCAATCCCTCCTTCCCTCCCTCCATCCTACCCTCCCCATTCCCTCACTCCTTCTCTTCCCCTCCTGTTGTCTTCCCTCTTCTTCCTCATTTTCTCCCTGCTCCTTCGTTCCGCCTCCCCCTTGTCTTGTGGAAGTTGAGCCCTATGTCAGGACCCCTCGGCGAAGACCCCTCTCCTTCTGCCCCTGCTGTTCGCCTGCAGGTAACGTAACCTCCTCGCTCGGGCGTCACCGCGGTAACTGTAACTACGCCGCCGCCGCCAGGGTTGCCGTGGCGACTCCGCGGATCTGCCAAGCAGTGCTACTCCCCGTCCTGGTTCTGCTGCCTGTGTTTGTGCCCCCACGTGTGTGTCCTTAGATATAGCAAATTAAAATTTGTAACACACACACCTTAAGAAACTTTTATTGTAGTGTTCCTCTATTGCATATGAAACTTAAGTTTTAATCTCTGTCCATAGACACTATAAATTGATATTCCTCTTGGTCAAATGTGGTAAATAAAATATCATTTAAAATTCAATTTACTGTAAAATCTAGGTACAAATCCCTCCCTGCAGCCTTGGTCACATGTGCCCTTTAGCTGTACCCCTAATTTTGCCCTAGCTTTGTGTGTAAGGGAAATGCAGTCAAATGTGTGAGGGATCGTCTGAATTCAGGTGTGCTTTCTAATCTTCAGCATGTTTCCCCCAGCTGTAAAACCTATGAAACCAGCAACCCCCTCCTGGCACCCTCAGGGTCTTTCTAAGCGTCTGACCTGTGGCAGTAGATAAAGGGGGTTGCAAAGGACAAAAGTGGTGGGGACGACTCTGGGGTGTGATTTATAGCATGAACAAACCGAACAGTTTGCTGTTTAAAAAGAACAAACAAAACGTTATTGCTTTTGTGTTTTGCGAGTGTGAGTGACTTGGGAAGATTGTATTTCACTAACAGATGTCAACCTGTTTTTTCGTTGTTCCCCATCATGCCATTTTGAAGAATCGCATACATACACACACATATACACACATGGGAATGGCACGCAAATAGTGACATATTGGTAACAGTCAATTCCAACCATACCGTAATTTTTCTGCTTTTTAGCACGTTTGAGTCCCAAATTGCTTAAAGATGTTTCTGGCATGTGTGTGTATGTGGGTGTGTTTGTTTGTGTTTGAATGTGTGTAGTGTGGTGTGCTAACTGGTTCTTCTCTCTTGTATTCCTGGGGTAGCGTGTGTGCTGAGGGTGATGGAGAAGGCTGAAAGAGCAATGCTGGATAAGTTAGCTACCCAACCCGTTCTATTGTTTTCTCCATCTGTTTCCTCCACCTCACCTTGTTTGTCTGCCTGTCTCAGACCCTCTTTCTCTCTCTCTCTCTCTCTCTCTTTCTCTCTGTCTCTCTCTCTCTCTGTCTCTCTGTTGCTTTCCTCCAGTCTCTTACCTCACCTGCTATTCTTGCTGTTCTCTCTGTTTCTCTGTCTCTCTGTACCTCCCCTCTCTTCTAAAACAGCAAAATCCAGCAACCAAGAGCACAGCCATTCGATTTATGTGTGTACTGTGTTTTTCCTTTTTGTTTTGCAAGAGCCTCCACTCTGTCAGCTAAGTATGTCATGCCGCATCAAGGTTTGCCTCCCCAGTGTGTCATTGCCTCTGCTTGGCTCCTTTGCGTGTCTGACTTCTTGTGGAAATAAGGGAAGGGGGGGCTGTGTTGCAAACCACTCAAACCCAATCAGCAATGAATATCTAGTAAGTCTTCTAGAGCTGTGTGGAGGAATAGCCAGTCTGTGATCATCTTATAGTGCAGATCAGACCTTCCTAAAGTGCATGACCCAAAGCAACATTTTCTCCCCAAGATGACAACTTCAGAATGACAGCGCAAGCTTCTGGAATACAAATGGCGCAATTATTATTTTAGATATGTGCATATTTGAGCTACAATTACAGTCCAAAAGAGTAGCAGGAGTAACATCCCAGCAGGATCTATTTCTGCTACGGTTCTGGGGTGCAGGTGCCGTAGGAGTTTGCAGCAGGGACACTTGGAAGTAGAGGCAAGTGTTTTCCATAATGGCCTTCCTGCGGAGACAGGGATATCATGGATAAACAGCTGCCTCTATTCACACTGAGAGTGTCTTGCACCCTTCTGAGTTACAAAAACTGGCCTCCCCCTGCCAGAATCTCAGGAAAATAGAAGCAGTTCGAGTGAATAGTGCAGATTGAGTGAATTGCCTGACACACTGCAACGCTGGTTGGTTTTCCTCTACTCTCCCTGTGCCTTTCGTCTTTAAACAATAAAAACAGAGTGTGAGAAAGGAAAAAAAATAATTGCACCAGATCTCCACGCCATCTTCTATGGGTTCCCAGGGATAGCTTATCCCTGCGGTTGGCAGTCGTTCCCGATTCTCAACTGCCCTGCCCATTATGCCTGTCTGTCACTCTCCCTTCACACCATTCCCAGACTGACATCCTGGCTTGGCTGTCATTGCATTGCCTGTGTTGGGTGTCCGTCAGTCACGTCGCCTGCTGTGTACGTTTGTCCACCTCTGATCTCTGCCCCACTTTGCTGTGACTCTTTCCAGGAATGGGCAAAAAAGACGATCCCAAACTCATGCAAGAGTGGTTCAAACTAGTGCAGGAGAAGAATGCTCTGGTGCGCTACGAGTCCGAGCTCATGATCTTGTGAGTACTGGCGTCCTTATTTAGTGTAATTGTAACTGTATACTTTTGTTATAAAAATGTTTTGCATGTGGAACTCGTGATACTCATAAGCTTCTAAATGATTCAGTATAAAACTGTTGAGCTTATCCCATAAAATAAAAAATAAAAAACTCCTACACCAACACCAACTGCACAGGTAAGGACCAGGATACTAAAGATGATATTTATTGAATATGATGATCCATATTCTAAAGACATGAATCTGTTATTTCCTTCCTATTTAAGGTTGGGAGTACTGACTTAGGCAGTCATTAATATTAATGGTCTACATAAATTTAACACTCATAAATAAATAATGAACTCATGGTACAAAAAGGTCAAGTGCTGGGAGTCCAAAGAAATAGCATTTATATCTAACAATAATAGTTAAATTAGGATTATTCTGCTTGTCACGCTGGGACAGGGACATTTGATTTAGCGCAGATAAGATTTTACTCAGACGGGTCTGTGTTTGATTCTAGCGCTCGAGAGCTGGAACTGGAGGATCGTCAAAGCCGCCTGCAGCAGGAACTCAGGGAAAGAATGGCAGTGGATGGTAAGGGAGATTGTGTGTGTGTGTGTGTGTGTGTGTGGACATTTTATGAGTGTTTTGTGTTGATACAAAAAAGAATGGCAGTGGATAGTAAAGGAGATGGTGTGTGTGTTTGGAGATATTATAGGTGTTTTGTGTTGATGCATAAACCTTTATATCCTCTCTTGAGTTTAACACTGGAACTCAGAATTGCAAGTCATCTGTTCATTAGTGAAGGTCTGGTGTGCAGCACTCTAGTCATTTAACAAGGGGTTTGTTTTTCTTACCGTACAGTCAGAACAGCACCTGCTGGCCCTCAGTGTAACTATTTGTGTCAGACTGGGAAACATAACCTCAGTTTCTGTCCTTTCTTTGCTATCTCTTTCTCTCTCTGTCTGTCCCATCTCTCCCCCCTCAGACCACTTAAAGCCAGAAGAGGAATTGGCGGAGGAGAAGCGAATCCTGAACGAGATGCTGGAAGTGGTTGAACAGCGTGACTCTTTGGTGGCCCTCCTTGAGGAGCAGCGCTTGCGTGAGAAAGAGGAGGACAAGGACCTAGAGGCGGTTATGCTGTCCAAGGGCTTTAACCTGAACTGGGCCTGAGTGCAGAGACCTGCATCCCTCTCTCTTATCTCTTCTCTCACACTCATGAACTTGACCTGTAAACACACACACACACACACACACACACCATGTGGCAGCCATGAGACAAGAATGACCTAACTGGCACTCAGGGCAGTGTAAGTAAGGATTAGTCTTTGGGTCCCCAGATGTATTGGAAAACAAGTAAAGAGTGTGTGTCTTCAGCAGTCTGCATCTCACATCCAGGCTGCTTTGGGAGCGGTGGGTTGATGATGTTTACAAAGTTCTGGCTCCCTGGTCCGGGATAAGCTGAGCAGGCCTGGACTGGAGCCCTCTTCTCAACTTTTCTTTCCCCATCTGCCACCCGCTCTACTTTGCTCATGGGAACGGCTACCGGGAGGCCTGCCACTCTGAAAAACTCTGAACAGAGATCACGTTTGAAGTTTTGCCTCTGCTCTTTTTATTTGTTTTTATTCCTTTTGACTATTTTATTTTTGTTTAATTGATTTTATTTTTATTTGTGAGAAGGAAAGGGAAACAGGAGTCCTGCTGAAGGACATTGAATCACAAGTTCTGTGTGTGTGTGCGTGTGTGTGTTTGTATGCGTGCATGTCTAAGCAAAACACTGACACATTTTAGAATGTCCTGTTACAGAAATACACAGAATTGCCAAGTAGTAGTGGCACCTCTGTTGCCATGGCTACTGATTGACAACATGAATCGTTTCTTGACTGGCACACACATCCCCCTCTCTACTGGTAAAGCCCATCACTGATGTATTTCAGGGGCCCTGGTTCCTCAGGACAAAGAACTATTGACTGCTCAAAATCACCACTATGTCTTTATCACCTGTATTTATCAGCTGTGTGCTCAATAGAACACAGGAATGAACCCAAGGCCCTTGCCTTTCTTTGCTGGGATTTTCTTTGTAGCATCAGTTAAAAAAATGGTGCTCAACAGAAACCTTGGTAAGCCATCTTATATCGGAATAACAAAGGCTTGAATCTTGAATGTGTGTTTTGGGCACTCATTACTTTATGGTGTTTGACTTTTCACAAATGTTCACATAATATCTGCATTGGAAACAGTGTCGGGCATCAGGCTGCCTGTCTAATGGCATTTATTGAGTAGTGATAATAGGATTTAATGGAATACTGTTTTGGCTTTTCAACACTGCTCTTAGCTTATTTTTATCATGATTTTACCAATCTTGTGTGTTTACAATCAGTCAAGGCATTTCATCAAAACTGACAAAATTCTTTGGAAAATAGCAGAACTGAAAATATTGTGGATGTTGGGGAAACCGAAAGGACTTTACAATCACTGGCACAGCGAATTAACACCCTTTGAAATCACTTTTTGAAGTAGCTGAGTCCTTAAGTCTGTGTGGTCTTTGAACTGTCTAAAAAACTGTCATTTTTTTTAAACACTTTGTCAGTGGAATGTACACCTTAAGTATCACTGAACAGGGTAGACGCCATTATAGACTTGACCCTGGTCAGTGGCCGATATCTACATCAATGTGGCGGATCTGTATCAATGTTTTCAGAAATTGCAGAGAGAGAGAGAAAGAGCATTGAGTATCATCATACCTGTCTGGGTCATTTATCCATGGTTGCCGCACAGTTGACATTTACTGGAAATGCATTTTGAGCAGAGCAGGCGCTAACCTGTCAGCTGCATAAGTGGCTCATTCGCTAAGGGGACTATAGACATGCCGCTGGGAGCAGCGCTAACCATCTGCTCAGCTTTGGTGGAAGAGTACAATGCCTTTACTTTAACACCTCGGAAAGTTCTTGCTTCTCATCTTTATGGCTCCTACTGTTTACCACTTTCCTTTATTTGTTTGTTTTACAAGGAAAAGCACGTTATTTATATTTTTCTTTTTTCTTATTTTATAACACATTCATATGCCACTAATTGGGAGTTTAATGCTCTCTCAGCACTACTTAAAGTCACATCCTCATAAACGTTCACTGAGCTTATGAACAGCCTTTTCATTTTTTATGTTATTTTTGCCAAACTGTAAATGTCAGCTTGGTCATCTTTTTGCTGTATAGATGGGCACCCAGAGGTTCTTTGTGAAAGAATACATTAAACAGAAAACTGTGTAATTCACATAACTGTGAATTAACGAAATCGTTACACAAGTTCATGGTTAGTTTTTAGATGGTGTGTGAAATGTTTGACAGATTTTATTGATATTTATTAACATGTGTGCAAAAAAATGTATCATATGTAAAGAAAATGAATCTTAATTTTTTTTTTAAAACCCTGTTTGTGGTTTCTCTGCCTACAGGGATGTAAATGCTTCCTGTAGCTGATTTGCATATAAGATGTTGGATGTATGTAAAGGCAATAAAATGCAGTTGTTATTCAAAAGAAAAAACGTGTGCTTGGTTGTTTTTCGAACAAACATACTCCTTGCAATATTCTGTTCCGGTTTTTCGCCCCATCCCAACCTTTAGCCATATTTTGAAGGCGGACACAGCGGATCCACAGGAAACTAACGGAAGGACTTTTGCAGAAAAAAAATGATTGCTGCAAGTTTTCGTGACTGTCAGGTTAGTACCATTTCGTTTTAATAAAGAATTTATCGAATTAAATGTAATGTGTATGTTCTAAACTTTTATGAAACAGGCTACACTTGGCAGCAACAAAGACTGGCCTAATTCAGTAAGAACTTATTATAGACCTAACGTTACTGCAAGTTGTGTTGCATTCAGCCAGCCTACCATTCGGGTAGCCTACTCGTTTCTTGCAAAGGCCCCAGTTGTCTACAACAAAGTTCTTTGTTGGTCACGTCAGTCTTTAATGCGACGTGGTCTTTCTGTAAATGTTGGTTTGATATGCTACAGCTGACATTTTGACAGGCTTGGAAATCTGAGGGTTTGCCTCTGTCCACTACCAGCAATGAGGCGTGCAAAATGTATGATGCCATTATTACACAGGTGGGTATGCTTGCATTTAACTGCTGAACATTGGCACAATTCGCTGTTGCTGAGATCGTTTACTGAACTTGCGCCCAACATTTGTTTTCCACGTATCTGGTTTGACAGTATGTCAAGTGGCGCAGCGATCCCACTCTTGGGGGAATCGAGGGTTGCATCGCTGCCGTCCAGGCTGCAGATCCAAACTTTGGTACGTGAGTAAGCGCACAGAATTTAAGAATACATTTGAGAAACATTTACATAACGTTGTAAACATGTAAACATGAGAATGCGCCTTTGATCAGACATCAAGTATGAACACACAGCCCAAAATGGCTACTGTTTTGAGAAACAAACCGGCCATTTCACAAGAAGTTCCCACTTGCTTATTCCCTGTTGGAAGATTAGCACAGCTCCACACAGCTTTGGTCATTTAAAACATTTTATTTGGCAGTAGGCTATTTTAAGCATGTACATACTAAAGCCTGAATTATGCATTTACTATATTGCGGCAGTGTGTCACACACTCACAGGGACTTTGATCTGCTTATCTGGCTGATAGAAAGCTATAAAAACACATAGCTCAGATACAGCATTCAAAAAAAAACATAATGTGGGATCTTTCTAATGTCCTTTAAGATGAGACATCGATTCGATCTCTATAGTTGTCAGCAACCCAGCACATTACTTTCTGCATTCATTGGGATGCAGGCACTAACAAAAGACTAAATGCATAGTTCATACAGCTCACATTCTTACAGCTTAGCAGCCATTCAGTTTTATATAAAATATTTCTGAAACATCCAGAAATTCTAAATATGACTCATGAACACTAAAACAACCCACAAGTTAACCGAAATTCTCTTTGTCTTCCTTAAAGTTATGGGTCATGTGATTGGCACCGGCCTGGAATTGGTTGGCACAGCGTCATCAGTTGAGCAAAATGAGCGTCTGGCCGGTGCCGTGAGACGGACAGTGGAGCTGGCCAAGAACCAGGATATCACACCTCGGGAGAGACAGCATGTTAAAGCCATGGAGCTGTTTTCAAGAGGGTAAGGGTAATAATGCTTTCAAGTGGTGAGGGAGATGGATGCCGTAAGCATTAATCTTTTACTCATAATTCCTGCATTCCCTCTCACAAAAAAAACTGGAGCAGCTAAAGTAAAACAGTGTAAAAAAAACATGGGAAAATGATTGCTGTAAAAGCAAACACTAATGATGAGAGTATAGCAGAAGGCAGATATATCCCACATCAAAATAGCATGAAGTTTGCAGGAGACGTATATACACTGTACAGCACACTAGGAGTATAAGTACATCATTAAGGTTGATGCCACAATGTCTTCAGTAGCTCAGAGAAAGAAGGCCCCGGTAAGTTCAGAGGCGAGTTTTGTTCTCCTATCTTGTTCTCCTACATCTCTACTACTTTCAAGCTTGCAATGGGATCAGAGGCATCTCTGGAGGAACAGATAGCGTCCTTCGCTGCTCTCTTTGAAGGTGAGATGGGGTGCAGAGGCAGCTGATGTGGTTCTGTATGCTTCTCACTAGGATATTATTGTGCTGTACGGCATGCCTTGGTGTGGACAAGTGTTCTAGGACCAGAGCACTTGCAAACCTATGAAACCTCTGGCTCCATTTGACTGTGAGTGAAGGTGCACATTAGCATGTTTCACCTTAAAGGCCCACTATGCAACATTTTTCATTTAATTAATCCGTTTCATACTGTTTAGGATGCTAAAATGAGTCATTACACGGCAAACGAATGGTCACCGTGGCCTATAGCAGTAGATACAGCACTTGCAATGTTCAGCAGCGTGGATCGCCTTCAATAGAATGCAGTGCAATACAATGCAATACAGCGGTCTTTAGAGGGAGCTCGTGAGAGGAAAAAAACGTTGCTTAGCCCCTCTTTAAACAGTGGCACATTAGAAATGTACAGCCAAAAACCACTGTCTGTGATGTTGGTATGAATGGTAGAATCTGATGGGAATGATTAGATGGTTAATTGAGTTCAAAACAATATCTAAACCAGACAAGTTAGCATGTCAGGCTGTGGCATGGTCAGGCCTATGAGTGGAAATACTCCGAACTATTGATTTTGGCCAAACGGCAAAATCATGTCTAGGTCATTGAGGGCAGGGCCAAAGTAACTTATTATGATAACTCCTCTTGTGGGAGAGATGGACTCTCCTCAGCTCCCCTCTGTTCCACACCCCTCTCTTATCCTCCTGGCGTTCGTCATCCTGCACAGGCCATCGAAGCATTAAATGAGTAAAACAGCTGTGCTTGGCTTGGGGCCAGACACACACACACACAGGCTTAATGGAGAGAGCGGGCGTTTCATTAGCCGAGGAGTTGGAGAGCAGATTAAGTGGGAGCGCAGCTCAGCCCCAGGTCAGTTCATCTGTTCCACTTCAAGCTGACCCACTTCAGCCCCTGACACAGGGAGCTAGATCATTCATCCAGTCACTTATCGCTCCATTAGTGGCATTCTCAAATCTCTTTTCCTAATTGGCCTGAATGAGAGGAGTTTGCACTGTTGCCAAATTTATGCTAATTCTTTCATTAGTTTACTGTACAGTAGACAGATTGTATATGTAAACAAAGTGTCAGTGATATTGGCATAGTGCTTTCATAATATAGGTAAACAGTAGCATTTATAAGGATTTCTGATATATTCTTTGGCTTCTACTGGGCTATTCTACAATATGGATGTGAAGTATTATCAAAGATGGTTTACCATCTCTGGTGTTATCTAAACATGTATTATTTTATTATGCTACCTCTACTGCTACTACAGTAGAGAATAAAGTTCCATATTATTCATGTCATTCACAGTACATGTATTAGAGTATGTAAATACCTGGCATTCCACTTCCCATGGATTTGCCGATTGGACATAATGGAATCGCTTCTCATTCCGACCTCTCATGAGTCAGTCTTTATTGAACTGCTCTTTGACTTCAAATGAACTCAAGTTGCTGCAAAGTGTGCCAGTAATGGAGGCCTGTTATCATGAAGATGTTAATGGTGTTCGCCGCGGTTCCAAAATCAATTCCTGCAATAGCTGGTCAGATCCTTGCAGTGGACCACAGATTAGGCCTCAACACTGTGAGATGACACAACAAGGGGCCCTTTTGTTACTTGGTTAATGGGTCCTATGCTAAGAGCATAATTGAAGCCTGGGGTCCACTTCAAAAATCTTTGAAAACGAACATAACACTCATTGTTAGTTCTCTAAATGTCTCCTTCTGCATCAGCATTAATGAGGCATATGAATCGATGTGAGAAGATGATTAAGCTATCACTTCAAAGGTCAAAGACGTGCCAGAGTAGGATTTGTCAGAGGGCCTTCTGTAATTATGTTTTTTTTTTATTATTATTATTTATTTCTAAAGATAGACTGAAGATGGAGGATAAGATATGGAGTTAGTCTCTAATCACATGCTGATCCAGTGAGATAATTGCATGGAAAGTTTCTCGGCCACTAGTGTTTATTTTTTCCTATTGATTTGTTTTTGGCTTAATAGGCATTTGTCATTCCCTAGCTGTACAAATAAGCAACATCTGTTGCTGCAATATCATTACATTGTTTGTGTGAGAGATCCTTGGAGAGCCCAATAAGCATAAAAGCTATTCATTGAATACCCCTGGGTTAATGTCAGATTTCTCTCTCAACAAAAATAGAATGTACAAACAGTAATCCCACTGGCAGAGCTAGAAAATGGGAGATAACAAAATGTTTATACTCTGGCTTTGGGCTCCGTTTGCTTTGAATTTAGTGTTGTAGCAGCCTATGAAAGCGTCATTCATAATGCAAACTGCACCGACTTAAATAGTTTTCATAGGAAAATAGCAGTGATATGTCTGTCGCATACAGGCTTCTCACCAACTCCTTGAGCCATTAAATGGAAACCGCTCCTTTTCTGTACAGGAGGCTGAAGAATGGCAGAAGGGGTGTTTTTGTTTTTGTCAGATGGGGTTCTTGGAAGTTGATGAAGGATAAAGAAATCATTTAGTTATACAGCAGAACTAAAATGCATTCATTTCTTTTATATAATGACTTTACAGTATGGTTACAGAAGCCTTTTTCAATTGTCTTTTCAATTGTTGCTTGTCTGTGTACCCTAAACTCTTTTGGGTTTTTTAATTTGGCTAATTGGCTGTTGATATTACATGCTGTACTTTGTAGGAGTAGCTGATTGTACAGCCAATTGTAAATTGCTTTTGAATCCTGTGTTAATGGTATAGATTTTGTATACATTGCAGCGCAGTAATTATTTCCAATACCTTCCCATTTCCTATACCCTGTGATGCAGAGCTCTGTCCAAAGCCTGTGATGTGTGGGAGGAGATTCTTGTGGAGCACCCCACTGACATGCTGGCCCTGAAGTTTGCCCATGATGGCTTCTTTTACCTGGGCTACCAGACCCAGTTGAGGGATTCTGTGGCTAGGGTGATGCCATATTATAAACCCCACACTCCCCTGTCCAGGTAAGTAATATTGGTATTCATATTAGTATCATTGGTACAGTGGCCTTGGATACATCTTTCACTGAATTTTGTTATTATTTGAGAGGCATGGTTGAATGTATTAAGTACAGGTGCTGAGTCTAGCCATAGAGCCATAGTGTGCTAAGCTGAAAATAAGTGTTGCACTTCAGCTGGCTTCTGGTACCTGCAGAGAGGTTAAGAGAACACACACACACACACACATCATGTAGGACCTGGTCGACAGAATGGACAGAGCCCTCACAGTCTGCTGCCTTTTAATTGGTACCTAGGCTTTAATCTCTATACATACAGAGAGAGAGAGAGAGAGAGAGAGAGAGAGAGAGAGAGAGAGAGATTTTGTTTTAAATCAGTTTACCAGGATACTGAAAAAAAAACATGAATGTCAAAAGTGTCTGAGGTCAGATGGAGGGGAGTGCAGAAAGCCTCCCCACCGTTTCTGTCATGTGTTTGATGTTTGCCTACCGATCAGTCATCCACTGCAAGTGTGTATGTGTCAGCTGGCCTCTCTCTCTCTCTCTCTCTCTCTCTCTTTCTTTCTTTCTTTCTTTCTTTCTTTCTTTCTCTCTCTCTCTCTCCCCATCTCTTTCTTCTATTCTTTTTTGATTTTCTTTTTTACACTATTGGCCTGTTACCATCAGTGAACTGATGTCTTTGACAACCCCCTCCCCTTCCTCCACCCCACTTTGTGCTTTCTCAGTTACCTGAAAGGCCTTTACTCCTTTGGCCTTCTCGAGACTCACTTCTACGACCAGGCTGAGAAAGTGGCCAAAGAAGTAAGACTCTCTCCCACTTCATTTTCCTTTTAACTTAATAGAATAGTTCGGTTTTTAACACCTTGGGCCCATTTCATTACTGTTTGACACTGACATTTTGACGACTGGTCCTGACTCGACTATTTGGAAAATATAGAATCACCTCTGCCAGCTTCAGAATGACCTGAATGAATAATATTTTGTGTATCTCTTATTACCGCATTGGAGACTTAATGAAGGCATTCAATTGTTTTATTAAACATTAATAATATTAAAGTTTTTTTTTTATAATATTGAAGTCATTTTATCCCAGTCATTTTATTCCTTTCATTTGTCAAAGTTAGTTATGTTTAATGAATGACATAGAAATGTAACAGTTAATGAATGTGACCATATAATGTTAAAGTGCACTGAGGAATGTTGTTGCCCTGTTTCTCTTAAATGCTGGCAGTGTAGTAATGTTTGAAAACTCTGAGTATACTCCACATAGGTGTTGTGTAGTGTGAAGCACTCTCAGTCTAGCCGAGGTCTGTGAGAGTGAGTGTGCTTCATGTAGTATTCCTTCCAGCTCTCATGGCTTTGGCCTTTGCAGGGGCTTGCCCTTGCGCCGGATGATGCCTGGTGCGTCCACTCCGTGGCCCACATCCACGAGATGAAGGCGGAGGTGGACAAGGGCCTTAAGTTCATGCAGTCCACGGAGAAGGACTGGGAGGTCAGTGCTCAACGCTGGGGTGAGGAATGTCAGACTTTCACCCTTGCGTGATGTATCGCACCTCACACACACACACCAATGTACAGTTTGTACAGACTGTGCGAACCATTTTAATGCCAGGTCAGTCAGACAGCTCTTTCAGCCATATCTTCTCTTACTATACTAATGAGTATTTTTATAGTGGGAGGTTTTGATTCAGATTCAGAGACTGCGTTGCTCTAAAGTCTCCATAGGGCAGTGGTGCTATAATATTCATTTGTTTCTCAGATACAAGCAGAGACATAATGAATATTCTCTCTGAATGGGTTTCTCTCCAGGGATGTGACATGCTTGCCTGCCATAACTACTGGCATTGGGCGCTATATCACATTGAACAGGTGAGTAAACTAAACATTACAGTAGGTGTGAGATTGTACCCTGTGTACATGTAATCGTCTGTTTTCTGTGTGTGTGTGTGTGTGTGTGTGTGTATGCGATTGTGCCCAGAGTATGAGTCCATGTGGATGTAAATGTGTGTTTTCTCTCTGGTTGTAAGAGAGAGAGATTGGGTCCTGTGTATGTGTTCATGTACTGTAGGTGTTTGTGTGTGTGTGTGTGTGTGTGTGTGTGTGTGTGTGTGTGTGTGTGT
>JAGFZM010001362.1:16066-30144 GCA_017657215.1 Limnothrissa miodon | reverse complement strand
TGTGTGTGTGTGTGTGTGTGTGTGTGTGTGTGTGTGTGTGTGTGTGTCAAAGACTTGTTTGTACGTTTTTGCTCACAGCAGATAACCATAATCACTTCATCTTCCAACTCGTTCAAGAAGTGCACTTCAGGAATTATTTATCCTTTGAGTACCTCTTCTGCTTGCTTTCTGTTCTCTCTCTTTCTCTCTGTCTCTCATTCCCTCATACTTTCACCACTTACAGTAGAAAGTGCTCCTCTCCCACGCTCCATCTTCATTCGTAGCTTTCTCTCTCTCTCTCTCTCTCTCAATTCTTTACCTCCTATTCTTTTCTCCATCTCTCCCTCTTTCTCTGTCTGGGTTTCTGAATTATTCAAAGGGGTGCATTATTTTGCCTGAGGATGTTCTGTTCCTGTTGCAGGGGGACTACGAGGCGGCACTGAAGATCTACGACAGCCAGGTCAGTGCTCTCGCTGCCAGCCGCCCGTGACGCAATGTTGCGCCGTCGCCAGATAACATTTGTTGTAATCTCACCGCCAGAAAAAAATAACGGAAGAAAAAGGCATTTGCCGTTTGGTGTAGCCGCACTCTAGGGAAAAAGGGAAGTGTAAAAGCAGTCGTGTGATCACTTTTACACCCCACACCCCCTTCCCGCTTTCACTCCTTTTAGAGACAAGAGTGGCGAAAATTGTGGTAGAGTCTGGGGTTGTATGCATGTGTATGGGCACGTTTAATGTGTGTGACTGTGTGCTGGAGGGGGTTGCACTTTGCTGTCTCTTCCCTGTTGTGGACGTACACGGAATATCCGCAACACGACTTCTGAATTTTGTTCCCCAGGAGGAAGCTCTCGGCCTGTTCTCTCGCAACATGCCCCCCTTAGCGTGCACTAGGGGAGGGTTTGGGGGTGGGCGGGGTGCATGTGTGACAAGGCCAACATCCTTTAATGGGAAGTAAGTGTGGACCTACTGCATTTGGATTCACAAGCACTCAGAAGTGCATATTTTTATCCTGGCAAATGATAACCCAGACATGACATTTGGATAAGAGACCCAGATAAGAGTTGTGTTGGCTCAGGGCACTGCAGTGAGTGGGTTGAACAGACGGCAACTGCAGAGGTTTGCACGCTTGGAACTTTTAAGACACACTGATATGGCTGCCTTTAAAGTCCTCAAATGGTTCTTTAAATGGAGGAGGGATGGCTCGGTTGATTTCTTGCAAAGCCCCAAATTCAAGGTTTAGATTTCAAACAGCATCTCAATTTACAAGGGATCAGAGGAGAAATGTATTACGCACAGTTATTGCCTTGCTGAAAATGTTCATATGTATAATGTAGTGAATATATTTCCCCATGCTTCTTATTAGCAGAGAACTAAAACTCCGTAATCAAAAAAGCGAGGTATATTCTAGTTGGCAAGCTTAATTGCTGCCTACCTAGAAATCCGGTGTCCAGGGAGAATTCACTCCAAGATTTTGCAGATATCTGAAACCATGAAATATTAACACATATAAATTTATTTTTTGTGTGTGTGTGTGTTAATAATAATGTTGCAATTAATCGAAAAGTAATCGTAATCGACATTCAGCACCTATAATTGATCAAATTTTCCCAGGTCAGTTATTTCAATTACTTTCCCTTTTAAAAACACTACTGCATGTGGAGTCACGTGATCCCGCTCCGTTTCATTATTCTGCAGAGCAGCTTAAAGACAAACTTGTCAGTGAGCTATGAGGGCAAAAAAATCAAATATTAATCGTTTTTTTTTTGCCTTTATTTGTTTTATCTGTCTTAATCTGTTTTGAGGAGAATTCACTCTGTTCTGTTCAATAAATGTAACAGATTTCAGAAGTCAATGAGTAACCATGACCAAAGTCAATCATGACCAAAATAATTGTGATTATGATTTTTTCCATAATCGAGCAGCCCTAGCATACAGTACACAAGAAAAACAGAGATGTGTTTGAAGACACAGCCCAATGGCTTATGCAATCATCCTTTTGATAAAAACAGTAGTACAGTATGTGGACTTGAGACAGTACAGACTGCACATACAAAGTCCATTGCTATGGGAGTTCTTCTGTAAAGCTGAGTGCCTTACTGAGTAATTATGGTCTCGGAGCAGACTGTGTGTGTGTGTGTGTGTGTGTGTGTGTGTGTATGTTTGCATGTGTATGTGTGTGAGAGAGAGAGAGAGAGAGAGAGGTCTTGGGCAGGTCATGTTAGATTGTTCTTGGAGCTCAGAGTGTGTTCTTTTTGAAGGTGTCACGTCGCTGTGTGGCCTCAGGTGCCATGTTGGACACAGTGGATGCTTGCTCTCTTCTCTACAGGCTAGAGATGGAGGGTAAGAGCACACACACACACACACACACGCACACACACACTTTCAAACTTTGTGTGTGTGACAGAAAGACTTTTAGAAACACTGTGTGTGTGTCTTTGTCTGTGTGTGTGTGTGTGTGTGTGTGTGTGTGTGTCAGGTGTAAGTGTGAAGGACCGCTGGCGTGAGATGGTGCAGGTGACTGCGCCTCACTGTGAGGATCACACTCTTCTTTTTAATGACCTGCACTTCCTTATGGTTTCACTGGGGGGCGGTGCTACAGACTGCACGCACCGTCTGTTGGACACCCTGAGGGAGCATGCACGGTAAAACACACGCACCACACTCCCCAGCACACTTATGAGTCAAGCCTTCAGTACACACACACACACACACTGCAATATGACATAGATGCATGTGTCAGTCATACAGAAAAATAATAACATCAGAAATATGATGGTGAGTATATATACACTCATACTGTACTTACACAGTATTATGCAAAACCGACAAAGGCGTTACACAACAGGATGAGACGTTTTGGAAAGTTTAGCTTTATGGATGCAAATATGCCTATGGGCAGACATATATTCATACATTTATGCAAAACACATACAGTCACATACATAGGCATGTGCAGGCACACATACTGTACGCACAAGCGCACACACACACATACACACACACACTCCTGTGTTCTGGCATTCAGTCCTTAGAGGCTCTGTGGGACTCTTAAGTGGGTCATGAACACTGGAAAGAACTTAAACTACGCTAACTCAGAGGGTTGCGCTGTTGTAATGCGTGTGTGTATTCCCCTACTTGAGACATCATGAATCTCCAGCACGTTCTGGGCACAGCAAAACCACTTCTGCCTTTAAGGAGCCGTACCCAGCAGCCACACTGTGCATCTATTTATGTGCAAATATGAACACAATATTTTGATTGTCTGCGGTATGTTGTTTCTTCTGAGTCCCAACAACTCTGCTCTTTCCAGCTGTAAAGTGCCTGTAAAACACTGCATTACAGTGATCAAATTTTCCCCACTATGACTCTTGCAACATTATGGCAAGTGTTTGTGACTTTCATCACAAGAGAGAAATGGCACCCACTATAAAAATGCATGATTGAACCTCTTCTTAGATGTCTTATCACCTGTCCCACAGTTTCATTTCTATTTCTCTTGAAGGGGAACGTAATGGCAGAGAGGATGAATGTCAGGGGGTATTGTTCTCTCTTCCGTCATCAGCCAGCATCACTTCTATTCCAAAGGGCTATTTAGCATTGCTGTCAAAGCAAACAAAGCATTTTACAACTTGGAAGTTAACAGCTATACAGTATGTCACTCTGCTACTTCCACATCCTATGAAGGCATCTTGAAAACGTGTATGTGTGTGTGTGTGTGTGTGGTTTGTTTGTGTTTTTCTTTGTGGCTCTATGCATTTCATATTCATTGTGGCTGCCAGATCTGAAAACTGTAGGTATTTAATTGGACCTTTTTTAAACATACATTAACGTTCCATAAATATTCTACATATCTGAGCTGGTCTCATCAAATGTCAGCCTTTCCGTTCTTCAACTGATAAAAGGTTTACAAAACAATGCAAAACAGACTGTCTCTCTGGAAACCCTCAACACCACTAACCTGCTTTAGAATATTTTCAGCTGATCAAATATCATGTGATGTCAATTTGAAATTTACTGCAGAGCAAAAATGAGACTGACTTATATTAAATCAGGAACATTGGAAAATTGAATAGCTGACCAGGTCAGCCTTAATATACGTCTGTCTCTTCATCCGTGTGTACGTGTCTCATTTTCTCATTTTAAACGAATCCGTAAATCTACGCCACTGTCCTGTTTCTGTCGTGTCCTCCTGTGTCCCCAGAGACCCAAAAGAGAACCATCAGTACCAGCTGGCGGAGAGCGTAGGGCTGCCCATGTGTGAGGCGCTGGTGGAGTACGACCAGGGCAACTACGGCCGCGTGGTCCAGCTCCTGCAGCCGCTGCGCTACCGCTTCAGTGACATCGGGGGCAGCGACGCACAGGTGACCAGCACACTCGCCAGCACACAGAAGCACCAAACTTTTCTGGTGATGAAGTTTCAAATTGGTTGAGAAGAGATGTGGTCCTGCTTTAAGTCTACAGCTGCTTGATTTAATGTGCGTCTCCAGACAACTAGATGTGGGGCATGGGTACACAGTCACAGTCTGTCCTGATTTTAGGATGTTCCAGGGAAACAGGGCAATCATGGGCAGATTGGGAGAGGGTGGGGGAGCAAACAATGGAGTGTTGGAGAGAGCTGAGAGAGACAGTGCTGGACAGGTGGATCATAGGGCTCAGTAGGCTATGTTTCAAAGGAATTAGCAGGCTTCGGAACTGGGGGTGGGAGTGCATTTAGGGAGTTCTGTCAAAGCTAGCAATGTGCCCAAAATACTTTAGTCCTATTAACACTAACTATAACACTAACATTATATCAAATTTGACTTCATTACTGAAAATATTCTGGGATCACTCATGAACCACAAATACAGTACTGATTGAAAAGAAATTATGTGTATGTGCTTAGTTAATGGTGTAGATCTAAGGATCTAAGAGGAGTGTAGTTTATCTATTGTCCTTCTGGCCTACCAGAAGCAATAGAATCTTGCAGTCTTATATACTGATGATTGTGAGTGATGTAAGTAGTTAGTAGTTCATATTATGGAGGAAGGAAATGTCGAGTTATCATACCATGAAATGACGTCTGTCTCAAGAAGGCAAGACAAATCTTTTCTGTTTTTTTTTTTTTTGTTTTTGTTTTTTGCTCTGTGATCTGTTGATTACAACTTCAAAGCAAAAAGCAACAAGATTCTGCAATAAAACACATTTTGATTACAATCCTTCTGGGCCTCCAAATAACATCCAGACATTCCCCCAGGCGTCTAACAAGTGAGAAAATGTAAGGTTGGAGTCCATGTATTATGGCAAATGCATTCCGAAAGCCCTGCATAATTGCAGTGTATAAAACCTGCCTATGGCAATCATTTAGCCTAACGCTTATGTGTGGACAGTCAAAACATTCCAGCAAGCAGATGCATGATGTGTAATAATGACCGATTTTACTTCTGATCTACACAGGCAAACAAAATAAATAAATGAAATCTCTGACATGACAAGTGTAACAAATGCCAGCTAGCCTTGCTGTGCGTGTAGAATGTTACTAAAGCTTCCCTCCCGACACTTCAAAGAGTGTCCTAGTCAGTTGACTGGGAGCCTTGGCTTTTTGTTCGACTGGTTAGGGCGTTCGTCTCCCGATCCATGCTTTGAGTTGTGAGGTCGCGGGTTTGAGCCTGGGGCAGGACTGCGCAGGATGACCTTGGTTACACAAGCAAGGTGTAGTAGATGAAGATACTAAGGTGGATCATTTTCCCCCAGTATATTTAGGTAGTGAGTTTTTCGGCACAGAATAAACTGCCAACGAATACCCTTCCAACAAGGGTAACAAGGGCAAGTCTACTTCCTATCTCTGTCAAACCAGGTGCATTGCACCAAATAATGATTACATCTTATTTCTAATTGAACATTTGTTCAGGCATTTTCATAAAACGCATCAGAAGTCACCACTGAAATGGTCATTTTCAGAATTTCCTCTGGGGTGGAGGATGAGGAGGATCATTTCCCTTCCGTTGAATTAACACTTTTTGTGAGTCACAGGTGATAGACTGCCAGCACTGCTGTGCTGTTCAGATCCAACTAAATAATGCACTGGGGCAAAGTTTGTCACCTTTTTCAGCCCTTTCTGAGTTTGCAGGAACGCTAGAAGTCACTCTGGGTGAAGGTGTCTGCAAATAAGTGTTAATGAATAGATCTGACACTTGTAAGAGGTTTGTCTTCTGGGTTTTCGAATTCATAAAGCAGCTAGCCTTGGACTTTTCTCAGCACAGTTCTGGTATGTGTGTCGGTATGCAAAGTAGAGCCTCTTTTATCTTACTATTCACTGTTTTTTTTTTTTTCTTACATTCTTTTTTCATACATTCAAGTGTCTGGCGCTTTCAAAAAAGATTCTGACATTAGTGCCCGTGGCTTAGACAGACTGCTGTCAAAGATGCCTTCACTGCAGTACTCATTATGTCTTTAAATGTCTGTACAGATTGAAGAACTAAATGAAGTAATAACAGTTGTTGTTTTCTTTACTTAATGAGCACGACTCCAAAGCCATCTCCCGTGAACTAGATTAAACTGTGCCTCTTTGGAGAGCGAGAAAGAAAGAGAGAGAGCTACTAAGGCTTTGACCACAGTAATCAGAGACACAAGCTTTTAGAATGAGGTTAAGACATAAAACATTAATGTAAATACAAATCCATATTACACACACACACACACACACACACACACACTGAAGTCATCAGCTCTAATGTTTATACTTGCAGAGAGATGTGTTCAACCAGCTGCTCCTTCATGCTGCCATCAAATCTGAAGACAAACACCATCAGAAGTATGCCAGGTAATCATGAAGCCTTCCTGCCATCAGCATTCAGAACCTGACCCTTTGCCCTTCCACAAACACCTCTGGCATTGCCCAGGTGAAGGGTGCAGTTTGTGATTTGGTTTGGCAAATGGTTGAAGCTCTTCAGACTGTCAGATGCAAAGTTCCTGTCAAAATTACTATTTAATGTGCAGTATCAGATTGTAAACTAAACAGGATGTGGTCCTTGTTTTCTGTCTGGGCTTTGATTTAAAGGTCATAATGGCATGAAACAACTATTTGTATATCTGATCTACTGTAGTGTTGTTGTCCATCACCCTTAGATGTCCGGGTTTCTCTATCAATCTTCTGGTTGAATGGCAACCTGTTCTTCATCTGCACTTATTAATATGCAGATGAGAGAAACTCAGCAAAATAAGATTGCACTGGTCTGCCAGCCATTCAGCTGAGGCTTAATTGGGTTTGGGTCACCTTGGTGCTGTCTACTATCACGGTGCTATCATTGGAATTTCCCACAATAGGAGTTTCAGATGTTTCCTTGATTAGTACAGTAACATCTATATGATGTGTATGTACTGTATGTATCCTTCTTTTAGGTCGCTACTGGTTGAGCGGAATGCGCTGCGGCCCGGCTCTGCCCTGACTGACCGCATGATGCAGAAGTTTGCTGCCCTTCATGTGTAAATGCTACATGTAAAGCCCTGGGTATCATACCGAAGCTGCCCTTCATCACCAGGCTCCAACTCTGACCAGGTTCTATAATACTTAAACCTGTTTGTGGTCCACAGCATTTCATTAGACATCTAAAAGAATGGATCCAAGAGATCAACTCGGAGCTGTTATTGAGCCTATCCTAGCTGAGCTCATGCCTCAGTCCTTACCTGACAGGATGGGAGGTTACACATCTCTAGAAGTGGATTATCTGGAAATTGGACATTTTAGGTGGATAATTCCACAATTCAACTCTGTGTCCACATCTGGCAGCCTTCTGACAATTAATCCACAGTTCAGTTAGGATAATTATCAAACTGTGAAATTGAGATATCAGTGAAATGTCACAATTGTGATGTCTGAATGATTTTGTCTACTAGGATTTAAAAACCTTAGTAGCAACTAATAACCAGTCTAAAAAGAAATTCTGTTAGTGAGGTGGTAATTATATAGAAACACTAGCAAAATTCACACGTCACATTGACTTTATTAGCGATTCCTTATCAAAGTTATTAAAGTACAGAACACATTTTATTACCAAATAAACGTCACTGACAAATAAAACTATGGAAACAAATTGTCAATATAAAATCTTGCAAATATTCACAAATTTCTCAATAAATAATTGTAAATTTGTAGTGTGAACATTTTTTTTGTGTGGAATTTTTAAGTTCATAAGACTGAGACCCCAATCTTCAAACATGAGTCTCATCTTGATGATGTTCATCGCCAGCAACACTTTTCTTCCGTATCATTCTTTTTTACTCACATCAGTGAGCAGATTTCCGTCTGGATTTGAGAGATGAGGATCTGGGAAAGTACGATTCCTGCAATCTGTAAATAAGGATTGGATGGGATTTTAAAATATGCATTATAGGAACTTCACCTTAGGTATGTGTACAGTGCAGTACACACATACACACATATATAGTGAATGACTGATATCCGATCAGCCACAACAAAAGCTTTTAGCTTCATGGCCTTGCCTTGTCTTTTCCCGTCAGTAGAAATATGGAACATAGCCAAACTCACAGTAAGCATCTGGCAAGCATCGTAACACTGTTAGATAGGTGATAGATGGTACCCATGAAGGAATAATGCTCTTATGTGACCCATTTAACCTTTTTTTAATTCTCTAAAGTAAAACTGCACTAATCCCCTTTTTAAAGATGGCCTGAGCTACTGCATGATTGATCAATAAACATCATATATCTAAAAGTAACCAATAGCAAACAATGAAGCTGAAAAGGAGAACCAATTAAATTAAAACAAATTAATATTTTCACTGCTTGGGAAAAAGTGTGAAATGTCATTCTTGGAAAGTGCATCAAAAGCAATTCTGGGTAGGGAAAAAAAAGTGTGAAATGCGATTTCAGGAACCAGGGGCATTAAAATAAATGGTTGACTTTTCTGCTCTGAGTGAACATAGGGTTTCCGTTGTCCTTAAAAACATTCACAAAGATTAATGACACATGACTTGAATAGAAGGCCTGCTTGATTAGATTATGTGTCAGGTTTTTATACATGGGACATGCAAAAAAAGAAGAAAAAGATAAGAGGCACTTCCTCTGAACTTACGTCCACTTGGTCTATGGTGTTATTCTAACAGCACTGTTCTGTGACAATGAATTAGGGCGGGCGATTGCCATTTGCTTAGAACCAAAAATCAAATGCCTCAATTCATTGGAATCGCAAGCCTCAGATCCATTTCTTAAATCAATGCAGGCCGGTTCTGCAGGTCATGGTGAATGGGCTTTTCTGAATGTGTAATTGAAATAACCCAGTGCTATATAGTTTACTTAATTCTACTGCACTGTTCAAGCCACTGTAGTAGAATAAGCAACAATATCATTAGACTGCTAAACAGAATTGACAATGGTATTATTACTGGTAAAGTCCTGTCAACTACCAACCCAACAACATAATATGTTGTTGGGTTGGGTGTTGACAGGATTTTACAAGTAATAATAATAAATATAATAAATGTATAATATATTATACATTATGACAGGACTTCAGAGCTCAGTTTATTGGCTCATTCTTCAGTGCCATCTGAGCTACACATCAAATATTTTTGTTTTTGTTGTTGTTGTCTGGTTGTATGCTTCTTGTATGTCAGTATTCATATGTCTAGGACTTATGAGTTCAGACTGAATGGGTTTGGATTCATGCGTCTGCGTCTTTTGTTGAAATCCATTCATTTCTTAGGGAAAGAAGAAAGTTATTATAAATTCTGCACAGGTTGTATTGTTTGAAGAGAATATCCTTGACTGCCGTTCCTGAAATCTCACAGAACCTTAAAATGGTGCTGTCATCAAAGAATGAAGCTTTTGCCTCCAATGCATTCATTTGTGTGGATGGACTCCAAGAAGATGTGACGCCCTCCCACCCTTGAGCGGGAAATCTTCATCTCAATGGGCCATTTGAAGTCTGTGCCAGCTGGCCGTGTGCCAGATCTCAACTTTGTGTAATATCATCCCCCGCCTCGCTTTCCAATGCACGGAATAGCCAGCAACACTTGGTCTTGGCAACTGAGGAGCCATTTAGAGAATATCTGCATTTCTTTATTAGTAGGAATGAAGTAAATGAAGTCATTTTGACTTTTGTTCAAGATCCTTTCCTGTTGTAAACTGGGCTAAAAGGAACAAACCAAAGTACAGAGCCAGTACAGTATCAGTGAGGGCTCTCTCTTTCTCTGTCTCTGTGTGTGTGTGTGTGTGTGTGTGCCTGAACTGTCATGAAGGAGCTGTAGTTCCTTCCTGAATGTGGCATTTTTAGAAGCTGATTTCGATGCACATCAGGGGTGATGTAGGGAAAGGAAAAAGAAAGACTGGTGTGCCGTAAATCGGAATCGCACCGACATCAAAGACGTCTGCATAATAATGTAATTGTCTTGACGGCTTCGTGGGTAATTCACTGCTCAGGCTCTTGATGTCTGGATAGGTTGGGGGTGGATGTTTGAATGCAAGAATGTGCATATGCACACATATATGTCTTTGTGTCTATGCGTGTATCTGTGCAGGAAAGAGAGAGATAATTAAGGAGAGTGAATATTAAAAAGAAGCTGGCAATCGTGATGGAAATTGTGAGGAAAAAAAGAGGTCAGCTTTGTTGTGTTCTCTCTCTCTCTCTCATGGGTCTGTGTGTGGAGGGGGTGTAGAGGTTTAGAGAAGTTGTTTTATTTTGCTAGCGGGAAGACGGTGAACGTCGCTCTCACAAAGAGGGCTTGGTGAATGGGCCCGCCATCTGCCTAGCTCGCTACATTAGGGTTTCTGCACCCCTGTCAGCACTGGTGCGTTCAATGCCTGTAGCACCCACACTAAATGAAGGTTGAAAAACGTATGAATGGAGACAAAGGCACTTAAAAGTGGTGCATGTGTAAGTAATGCTTGCATGCTGAGCATGCACAATATGTGTGAATGCTAACGAGAACTAATTTGATGTCGTCTCCATGAACCTCATCACTGCAGTTTGCCAAACAGCTGTAGAAGGTTCACAAGCATTTGCTGTGGGCGGACTGTGCATGTGTTAGGCTTTTACAATGACTGCGTTCATGTGAGTGAACATGTCTGCACGAAAAGCGTGTACTTGCATTGAATATGAATGGAACCTGATCAGAATGCATGGATAGATGGATGGATCACAGCTTGACGTCTGTGTGATGGTGAGGCCTGGGTTTAGATTTTCTACAACATCTTTTAACCGTGTGGCCATCTGCTTCTCTCTTTGCACACACAATAATGTACATAGGTTGTGTGTGTGTGTGTGTGTGTGAAAATCATCCTGCTAAATGTACTATACTAATGCTGTGTGCCTAATGCTTTGGCTTTGACTCAACATTAGTCACTTTTCTATATCCTTTTGCATTTCAATGTGAATATTACACTGTGTAATAGGAGTAGGAGTGTGTGTGAAAGACGAGAGCGAGAGAGAGAGTGTGCTTACCCTTTAAAGTATGCATTTCATGAGTGTGTGTCATGCTTCCATGTATGTATTTTTATCATGTCTGTGTGTGTGTGTGTGTGTGTGTGGATATTACCTGTGGCAGGGCAAAACCCAGGGCCAGGGCCCCTACTAGAAGCAGATGAGACTCAATCCACTGCACTGCTTGGTCAGCACAGCCCACTGTATACACAGACTTGGTGGCCTCCAGGGAGTTCTGTGTCTGTACCCCGAAGCCACACATGGTGTTGACCACGGCCTGGTAGACAAACAAACACGGCTGAATGAATAACATTAATATATCTCACGAGTCTGTGATATTTTTTATGCCGTACATTTCTTTAGACTCAGAAATTCTAAACAAACAAAAAACAAAACCAGGTCCAGCAAAATTGTAGAGGTACTGTAATCCATGCAGGGATCAGACTATACCACACCAAAGCATATTCAGTGGCTGTTCCTGAGGCTGAACAGAAGGTGGCAACAGTGTACCCAAGTACAGACACTCTGGCAGTTAACCAAGTATGGAGATGGCTGACCCTCCACCAAATGTTGTCAGTCATTTAAAAGTCATTAAAACAAATTTGCAAACAGGGTTGAAAAAAGGGGACACCCGAATAGAGAATAATGAAGTGTTATTACACCAGATGATGTGTCTGTGTGTGTGTGTGTTGCCTGTTGGGTTAGGTAGACCAATACTAATGGTGGTAGGCTACGGACTCTTAGCACTCAATTGTAAAGCACTCAGTTGTAAAGGTCCCATTGCATCAGCTGCAGTAGTGATGTTGAAAGCTGTTTGCAGCCAGCACAATGTTAAAGGTAGACGTTTTTCTCAACTATGACTGACAGTCTGTCAGCAAACCCTGGATTTTATAGGAGTTATTTTTTATACTGTAGGGACTGATGCAGGATATTTGTGAGCTGACGTTACAATTTTGACAATGAATAAGGATCTGGACA
This sequence comes from Limnothrissa miodon, assembly GCA_017657215.1. NCBI lineage: Eukaryota > Metazoa > Chordata > Actinopteri > Clupeiformes > Clupeidae > Limnothrissa > Limnothrissa miodon. The sequence continues at coordinate 17,772 of JAGFZM010001362.1, read as the reverse complement.
ATAAAAAAGGGCCAATCCTCTTCACATCCAGGTTAAGTGTTACATATTTGAGAAGACAAATAGTACCCAACTATGAATAGTTGGCCTTATGTTTTTGTCATGTTTGGTAGATCTCTGTTGTTCGCTCTTACCATTATATCACTAGTTAGATTGTAGTGCTTAGTATCCTATGGAGAGAGTTGGACTATATGTGCCCTGTTACACTAGATGCAATAGGGCAGTGCTTGGCCTGTTTGTTGTTTTTTTGTGTGTGTTTATTCATCTGTTGGGTTTCTAACTGGATGTGGCTCGGGGAAGAAGTCTTTCATCAGCGACATCATCCTCGAGTGTGACTCATAGGTGGCTGCTAACCTGATCACATATGTCTGACCAGTGCCCGCCAGCCCCTATTTACAGAGCTTAAGAGCTTGATGGGTATTCTGCACACATATCTCATCTCAAGCTAAACGCATTTGGCTGAGAAGCAAGTCCCCCTGACCGCGGCGGAGAAGGAGCACATCTGAGGTCGTGGGAGAGATGCAATATTAAAACAATCACTCCCCCGCCCACACGCACACTTGTTATGCCAATCAAAGCGCAAACAGAGGCCGCTGGGTCACTAGTGTGATCAATAGCCGTAATCACACATTTCATTACCAAAGAACCTTTTGGCTTTGGGGCACACTCCCTCTGTGTGTGTGTGTGTGTGTGTGTGTGTGTAAAAATAAGAATTGAATGATTCAATTTACTGGAGTCAGGTGTCTCTGGGCCTATCAATTTTTCTTGTTGACAGTTGTCTCTCTGAAAGTAAAATCGGAATGGACAGCACAATTCTGCATGGTTTACCACATTATTTTTAACAAGTATGGGCACCATACTAATATTGGCTACATTATAGGTTGTATACTTACAAAAATAGGTTTGTAATACATGAATGCTTGATTTAAAAAGTCTGTACGTGCTTCAATTGTTTACATACTGATGCTCACAAACAACCACACACATGCAAATACACACTTCCGTTTGACTGAGGAGGTGTTATATTTGTGTAACCGTAACTGGATCGCGGCATGTTATTGTACAGATCATTCACTAGTGTTGTATTTGTGCAGTTGTGGAGATTTAGCTGCTTTCTTTGGGTAGCATAACATAGTTTGTTGGTATTAGGTTGTGGTAGGCTACATTAACCCCAAGTGTTGGTACCTACTGTACATGTATGTAGACATATGTGGATATATGTACTAATCTTCTATACTGTATGGAACTGAAAAGAAAATCAATAAAGAATTAGATGGATTAAGCCAAATCGATAACAGAAAAAATCCCTTCCTCTCCCACCCCTGGTTGGTGTGCTTGTGGATGAGATGCTGTGTGCTATTGCTGTATTGACGTATGCAGCTGTGTTTAGTAACGTTGAGGAGATTTTGTGTTGCTATTAATGTGTTGACACATGCAGCTGAGTTTAGTTGGGTTGAGATGTTGTGTTTCCATCCCTGCTCTGACACATGCCGTTGTATTTAGCGGTAGGTTAGCGTAGCCTCACCTCCCCGGGCACAGGGGTACAACAGGAGTAGGGCACTGCACAGCGCTCGCTGCTGGGGTTGCCATGGGTACAGTTGAAATAAAGGTTCCACGACCAGTCAGTGTAGTTGTTCCAGCCACAGCATTTGAACTAGCAGTGGGGCACAGGGGAGGGATAAAAGAGAGGGATGAAGAGAGGGAGAAGG
>JAGFZM010001361.1:115469-139353 GCA_017657215.1 Limnothrissa miodon | reverse complement strand
CTGATGATGTCAACCTGGCAGCAGAGCAAATCTGTGATATATATATATATAATAGAGCTAAAAAGACAATTTTACTAGAAAAAACAGTAAAACAAAAAGAAACCAGCAAAAGAAAAATGGTTTGACCAACCAAATAAACACAAAAGATAATTCTCTCTCTCTCTCATAAAAAAACATGGGTACCTAGAGACAAGAGATATTGTAGCTTATACATAAATGATATAGAAAACGAGGAACATTTCCTTCTTAATTGCTCTATTAATTCATCTGTGAGAGAACAGTTCTTTGCTGAATTCAGTAAAGAAATAAATAACTTTGTAGACCTGCCCCCCAATTTGGAAATATTGTTTATTGTTGGGAGAAGAGGACAATTACTCAAACCTAGCTGCAGATTACATAATGACATGCTATAAACAAGAGAAAATCTTGAAGTTAACATTTATTCTTAAGAATAATTATCTACTTATTGTATCTGTTGCATTGTCATATGTCAGCTATGGCAACACTTCATGCCTGAGTCATGCCAATAAAGATACTTTGAATTTGAATTTGAATTTGAGAGAGAGAGAGAGAGAGAGAGAGAGAGAGAGAGAGAGAGAGCAAGAGAGAGTCAGTCACTGGAGTTTAGTCAGTCAAGTATGCACAGGCAAGGCAAGGCAATACTATAGACAGAGAGAGAGAGAGAGAGAGAGAGAGAGCGCAAGAGAGAGTCAGTCACCGGAGTCTAGTCAGTCAAGTATGCATAGGCAAGGCAAGGCAAGGCAAGGCAAAACTTATTTGTATAGCGCATTGGGCAGCCCAGTGTGTTTTTACAGAGAGAAAGAAAAGAGAAATTAGAGTTAAAGTGAAGAGGTAAATTTGCCTAAATAGTAGGTTAAAATGCAAAAAAATCAGAATAAAATCAGAGCAAAATCAGAACAAATAGGTATAGAAACAGCAATAGATGTAAACTAATTATACATAGAGAGAGCAAATGGATAAAACCTGGAGTAGTAAAAAGGTAAGAAAACTCAAATCAGAATAAATAAATAAATAGGTATAGGCATAATCTAAGTGAGGAAGAGGATCTCCTGAGGATGAAGACTAAGCTCTCCTACCTGACTCAGTGGGCACAGGTGAGGCTCCTGCCACATCTCTCTGTAAATGTCTCTTGGCTCACGCTCCTGCTGTCGCACACACACACACTCCAGGAGGCGGCAGGCCACTACGTACACACGCGCCTCACACACCCAGCGAGGGCTCAGTCTGAGAAACATGGACAATGACAGGTTCTTAGGATACATGCACAAATACAGAGGAAATTCTACATTTCCCAAATAGCCGAGATAGGAGCATACCAAGTCAACCACTTTATTGCATTTTAGACAGCCTATGAAAGTGTTAAAAACTGAACTACACGTTTAATACACATACCTATGTACTACCATAGAGGTGCAGACTTTCTTAGTGTATTGCTACTCTTTTCTAATTCAAAAATAAGTTGTTTTCAGGTTAGTCTGAAGAATGATATGTCTGCTTTGCAAATAATCTGTTGTTTATTTGCATAAATGTGGACACACACAACTACACGATCACAATACACAACACACAATCTTTATTTAAGAGTACATACGGACATACTTACACCACACTTGTACATACTTACCTACACATTTACAGTACATTCAAACACACATGTACACACACACACACACACACACACACACACACCTCTGCTGCAGTGCAGTGGAGTAATGGTAGAGCCACAGGTATTCTGACACACCCAAGTTTCTCTCCAGTAGTAAGCGAGGCAGTGCCCCATGTGACACTGTAGGGGCGGAGCTTCCTGGCACCACCCGGCTGAAGGAGGTGACCCGCACGCTGGAGTGGAGGCAGGCGCAAAGCATTGTGGGAAGGCTGTGCGGCGAGGGGCGAAAGAGGAAGTGGACATGCTGAAGCTCTACCTCTGCTCCCGGCCGCAGGCCACTGTTCCAGCGGAGCGGCTGATAGGCCAGGCACAGGCCCACCTTCCCGTCAATCACGTATAAGCCCGCCTCCTGGTCAGTCACAGCTGTGATCACACCCTGGCACAGAAGAAGAAACGAGACAGAAAAAGAGAGAGGCAGAAAGACATTACACATTTGGAATTAAATTGGCCCAGTATTCTGCCTACTAGACTTTGTATTCTGCCTAACAGAGCAGAAAGGTCTACTCTCCTCTCTTTGTGTGTCCTGCTATATTGATTATCTGCCTCTCCTCACCTTATAGCTGATGACTTTAGACTGTTTGACCTTCACAGCACAGACAGCATGGGTATCAGTAGATGCACTCAAACATCCCTCCCGCTGTGTTGTGCTTGTCTTCTTGGCAACAGTCAGCTGCTCCTCAGCATCTGACAAGTGCATGTTTACCGGCAGCATCTGCATGCCTGTGCCCCCCTGGAGGCTGTGACCGATGCTGTGGTCTGTCACAGTCTCATCCGCTGAAGCTGCTGTCCCAGACTGGTGATTGGATGGATCCAGAGCGAGTAGGCGGGACTGTGGCGTGACAGACAGGACCCTGTGGCCAACCCGTCCCTGAAGAGAGCAGACGCGCAGTGCAGACACAGACACACGGCTGCCCACCAACAGGCATGGCTGCCAGAACATGAACCTAGAGTCCTGGGGACACAACAACAAACAAACAAACACACACAAACACGACAAAACCTCAAAAAGATAGCAAAAGTCACAAGAATCATAATTGCCCAGATTAGTCAATTCAAATGAATGAATGAATTAATCACTTTATCTACCTACCCACCCAATTATCTATTACCTAATTATCTACTACCTAAGCCTTTGCCCTTAATGATATGGGACTATATCCTGGGATTATTATGGTACTATTATGATGCCTTAACATTAACACCATGATTTTTTATGACGTGTGACTACACCCTGGGTTTGTTATGATGCTATGGTTTAGTTGTCCTGAGTCAAGACCTAATTAATACCATGGACTAATCACCATCTGAGAGACTGAAAATTTGAAACCCTACATGACCCTAGGCAGTTGGGTTAGCCACTTAAGCCGTGGACCTGCCCAAGGTTTTTTTTTTTAAACCACAATAAGATGAAAAATAATGATATGAAAAATAATAACAAAGTTTTTCCTTGCCCCTGTGGCTCATTGGTGCTCTTTGCTGTGAGCGCTATGAAACATGACTTTGGTATAATGCTCTGTTTAAATAAAACTGAATTGAATCTGCTGGCTTACCATGACCAGGATGGGCACAGTATAGCTCCTCTCTCTCAGTCTGAATGAGAAGAAGCGTTTGCCTCCAATCAGCAGCAGAGGGCTGACAGCACACACCTCTCCACTTACACAGACTAGCTCCCCACCTGGCCGCCTACGGGGAGAGAATCACACAGGCCTGAGCAATGATATACAAGCATTAAAAAGAGCTTCAAAGAAGTGTTTAAATATATAATAGTGGTGTTTTAGGCAGTTGGTTACCACACAGGCCTGAGCAATGATATACAATGATATACAATGATATGATAATAGTGATGTTTTCAGATTAGCCAGTTATTTACCACATAGACCTGACCAATGATAAAAAATAACGTAAAAAGAAAGCTTCAAAAGACTTTTTAAAATATGTAATAGTAGTGGTTTCAGATTAGCCAGTTGTAACTGTCTTCCCTTCAGTCTCCAACAGTTTGCATTAATTTGCCATCTTTACGGAAGGCTTCTATTCAAATAATGCGCTCTAACTAAAGCGTCAGTTTACCTATTGGACGACGCTCTAGCTCCACTGATTACCTTCCTCTGCAGAGCTGTAAATATTGGGCAGTGGAAGGAAACTGGAGCAGAAGCTGTAGAGGTGAGCTGGGGCAGGTGGCGGCTGTGTTTGGAAGCCATGTCCCTGCAGAGAGCTACGTAATAATGGCCAGGTTTGTAAAAGGTAGCCCAGCCAACACACTGTTTCAGCTGTTGTACAGTGTCCTCCAATGTGGCCTTCATTTCACAAAGGAGGATAGAGTGATGCCATCTCCTTAACCACTTTGTATGGAGAACGCCTGTTTACTTGATTTTGCTTTATCTTTCTGCTGATACTCTAATTTATATTGCAATACATGTTTTATGTTTTACATATTCCAATGTATGACACATAAAATCTTTGAATCTTCAACCTCAAGAGGCTATAGCATACAACACTCAAGTAATATCATACCATTATAACACAATATTTCATGACCAGAAACAGTAACACAGAGACAGAGAATACAGATATATACATACAATGGTTCTAACCAAAAGAATCTAATGCGGTCTTCCGGATCCCTTCCCATCATTCATTGCATATGGCCTTTAACTCACTTCTCTTTGAGTCGTAGGGCAGCTCTCTTGACTCCCACCCCTGAGACTCCAGGACTAGAGGTGACTGCATCAGCGCTCAAGAGGATAGGTGTGGCAATTATTTCCAGGTAACCTGCCTCCTGCCCTACTTTCCCTGATGCATTATGGGCTATGTAGTTCCAAGATGGAAATAGCATGGGTTGGTTGATCCATGATGGTTTTGGATAGAGTAACTGAGGACAGATCAAAAGAAACTGAATTATCCTATCTATCAAACACATATAATGCCTACAACCTACAAGCTGATAAAGGTAAAATGTGTGTGTGTGTGTGTGTGTGAGAGAGAGAGAGAGAGAGAGAGAGAGAGAGAGAGAGAGAGAGAGAGAAAGCTTACTTCACAGTGCACACTCCCACTAGAGTCCGACAGCCTCCAACCCTCTGCCCCTGCAGTCAGGCAGCCAATAAGCAGCAGATTAGCACGTGGAAGTGCTTTGTGATTGGGCAGAGCCTGCTCAGCCTCCAGGGCCTCCTCTCTGTACTGACTAGTGCTCATGGTGAGACTGCTGAAACAAGCGCTCCGCTGCTTGGACAGAAGCTCCGACACGCATACACACCTGTAGCACATACACCCAAAAATCATCATATGTAACATATGACTAAACGTATACCCAAATATGTTAACATCATTTATCTGACAAAGGTGACAATTGAATGCACCTATGCATCTATGTGCCTACTTCCCTACAATACAGTATGTAGAAACATGCATAGAAAAGGGGTATTGTCCTAGTAGTAATAGTAAACAAAGTACTGTCGTTGTGTCCCTGGGCAAGACACTTAACCCACATTGCCTATGTATGAATGAATGAGTGAATGTGTGGTGGTGGTGGTCGGAGGGGCCGTAGGCGCAAACTGGCAGTCACGCTTCCGTCAGACTGCCCCAGGGCAGCTGTGGCTACACAAGCAGTAGCTTACCACCACCGGTGTGACTGTAGAATGAATGAATAATGCAACTGTAAAGCGTCTTTGGGTGTCTTGAAAAAGCGCTATACAAAGTGGTATGCATCATCATCATCACTACTTTGAAGATATAAAATCCACCTAATTCATTCATATTCTGAATGTGTGTTTAATCGTCCATTTTAATTTAATGTAAAAGTGCTGATATAAGCAGCTTGCATGTGCTGCATTACATGCACAGAGTGGGAAATCGTCCAGAGAAGCTATTGAAATTGCATATGTCAGAGTTGCATATGTCAACCAAAGATTCTAGAGCGCTACGTTCACTCTAGAATCTTTGATGTCAACCTACCTGAAGCTAAGGGGGAGTGAATCGGAGGAAAAACAATCTTTCAGGCGAGATACAACTGCAAAGGCTGTTTCATCGACAAGCAGTTCTCCGCTGAGCATTGGGAGCAGCCTGTCCCTCACATTACAGAAAAGGTCACTCAGCCAGGTTTGCTCCTGAGAAAGGGTGCATGCAGTAGGAGAGATGATGATGTAGATGCATTAGGGGGAGACATTATGGCACACAACAATGAAAAAAGTGACAAGGTGACTGGTGTGATGTGGTTACATAACACATGAAAGTTTAATCAGACGTGAGGACAGTACATCAGACCTGTCAACTAAATTGAGGTGAATTGGTTCATGAAATTGACAAAATCACTGACAATGCATTCAACTGCATTTCATCTCAAGGCAGGGTTGCATATGGACCATAGGGCCATGTCACCTTTAGCACCACAATGCTATTTGATGTAATAGTAGAGCAACTCCACAGTAAAGACTTTACAGGTAGCTGATGTTTGTCCCCAACTATATTCACCTGGTCACACGTACCACTTTGCTCCTCTCTCTGAAATGCCCCAAAAATGTATCCATCTTCCTAGAGAAGTAGTTCCCACTATTCTATCATCGCAGCTAATAAAAAGCTAGCTCGAAGTCAGGTTTAATTGCCCCGTTATTGAAATGTATTAGCTGCAAGTTACATGTAAGCTTCAAACGCATTTCTGTAGTTCGTATGCTTTTCGCTGAACAGTATAAATAAAGAACACGATCCAGACGTTAACTCAGCATTAAAACTCATCTAGCAAGATGAACACAGCGCGTTAGTCGTTGAACAGCATAACATCCGCTCACGTGACATCAGAATCCGTCTGAAGTCTTTTAAATGATTGTAAAACTTCACTAAACGCACTACTGTTTTTATTTCGGCATATCAGTTGTCTGAATGTAGTGTACAGTACAGTTAAAACATTTTAAAGCAAAGTACCCCCTTAATAGCCTTTTTGGAAAAATGTTTCCCTAAAAACTAGGCTATACATAAATTATAAAAACAATTCGGTAAACTGCATACATTATTATACAATTACAGCACCGTGTCATTTTAATTCGGGTAGATCTTTGTATAATTTCTCAGGGACACAAACGAAAATTCATTCTTTATATTTTCATAGACATGATGATATTAGGGGTGAATTCAAAGACGCAAAGATAATCGTGCATATTAATTTCGAGAACTGTCTAGTGTCTAGGACAACTGTCATTCTGTCAAGAGTCCATTGTAATGTACAGGCTACAGCAGGCTATTTAAGGTGAAGCCTACGAATGCACACAATACATTTTCAGGTAGGCTACGGTTACGCTATCGTCAGAATGGGTCATTAGACAAAGAAAGACAGTATTGCTAAGATGTAGTGACCAATGAAGACCTTGTGCTCAGAGCAGATGCCTGACGATTGGGATTTGAATCAATACAGACTACTGAAGTGACCAACCAGTACGAGCGGGGGCAGGGTTGCAAGGCGTGTTCTAAAGGCGGCTCCGCGCGCCCCCAACAACATAAACAGTACTTGAAGTAGGGCAGAAGGAACGAGTCTAACAACGTTACGACGCTTGGCTGGAAAATGTAAGTAAATTAATTACTTATACAAAAAAATATAGTTGTCCTTAAACTTAGGAAATAGTGTGCTATGCAATTTCATAACTGTAGAAACAGAAATGTATAGTTTATGATTATGATTTGTGGTGAAGTTAGCTGACAAGATAACTCATGTTAACGTTAACGTTGTATTTAGGCGTAACTAGCGGCCAAGCTCAAAATATAAGACACTGGCTAACGTCGGTGTGTGGAAAATAAACTTTAAAAGATATTTAATATACGGGTTAGTCCTGATGGTGGTTCGCCATATTAGTGGGCGATGTAACATCACGTAAATGCAATTTAAACCGAACTAAATGTTGGCTAAATATGCTAGCTAGGTCAATGGCGACATAAATGGTGGCTACCGTTAGCTGCTCTGCTAGTTGTGTCGTTCTGAGGAATGAGGCTAGGTTGGGATTAGGCGGGAACGAAAATGGAGGGACCATTGTTCTTCAAGTAGAGGCTAGCTAGCTGCTAGGTACGTTGCTAACATAACGGTCAATTTGTCACTTGGATAAGCGAATCTGTAGTTTTAATGAATTTCCAGCAAAATATCCCCAACTGTCCTCAATCTGTGACCTGGATAACTTGACCGCCCATGTGTTCAACCATTTAACGATGCTTATTAGCGTTAGCTTAGGTAGCTAATGTCAATCCCTGCTACGTAGTTCGTGAGTTCAACTGGGGTAACGTTGGTAGATACATAAGTGGCGCTTCGTGTCGTTATATTATTTGTCTTCAAAGCATGGTGTTTTATGTAATCTTACTTATTTTCTCACACATTAGATTTGCAGCCATGGTCAAAGGAGACGTGAACAAGCCCAAGGGCAAGACGTCTGCGTACGCTTTCTTCGTGCAGACTTGCAGGGACGAGCACAAGAGGAAAACTCCGGATGTTCCCGTCAACTTCGCCGAGTTCTCCAAGAAGTGCTCCGAACGATGGAGGGTAAGGCGTTAAAACCAAAATATTACTTCATCCAAAATGATGGCACCGCTATTGTTTTGATTTAGTTTTTAAACCCATCAATTCCTCTCAGTCATTAACAGGTTCTGATAAAACCAAGTTTGAGGACATGGCGAAGGCAGACAAGGTCCGCTATGACCGGGAGATGAAGAACTACGTCCCCCCGAAAGGAATGGGCAAGAGGGGCAAGAAGAAGAAGGATCCTAACGCACCAAAGCGTCCCCCGTAAGTCATGACTGTTTTATTATTTTGAAGTGGGCGGGAGGGTATTTAGTCAGTAGGCACGTTTAAAATTATATTTTATTGGGAAATATTATATAATGTCAAATATATAATTAATATGATATAAAATGAATACAATTGTATACGTCATTTAAATGATTTAATAACTCCTGGACTTTGTCCTACAGCTCTGCATTCTTCATCTTCTGCTCAGACCACCGTCCTAATCTGAAGGGTGAGAATCCAAGTCTGTCCATTGGTGAGATTGCAAAGAAGCTGGGTGAGCTGTGGTCTAAGCAGAGTCCAAAGGACCGTGCTCCATATGAGCAGAAGGCTGTCAAGCTGAAGGAGAAGTATGAGAAGGTGAGTTCTGCCGTCTGCTACAAATAATAATGATTATTATTTTTAATAGCAAATACATGCAGTGGTATTGTGTCTTTGACTTAAACTTTCTTATGCACAAGATTTTTGTCTAGGCATGGTCCTGTTATAACTGGTAAGCATACATTGTTTGCACACAGGATATTGCAGCTTATCGTGCTAAGGGAGGCATGGGTGGTGGGGCCAAGAGGGGTCCTGGACGACCACCAGTGGCTGGCATGGCTGGCAGGCAGGCGGAGCCTCAAGATGATGATGACGAGGATGAAGATGATGAGGACGATGACGAGGACGACGACGATGATGAGGATGATGAGTAGAGAGTTCTATAGTGTGTGTCTGTGGACCTGCGCGCATTTGCTGTCAATAAATGTATGCGCCCCGAAACAGACGGCCTCAGGCTAGGGGTGTTTGTGTGTGTGCGTGTGTGGGTGTGTCACAACCCTGTACTGAGGTGTGTTTGTGTTGAGTGTTCGTGCGTGTGTGTAGCCAGTTTCAGCAATAACACAGGCGAGCTGTGGAGGAGTCTCCCCCTCAGTACTTTTATTTTGTTTGTTGTTTTTGTTTTGTTTTTTCCTCCAGTTTTTATTTTTTTACCTGGAATTATTTGTAACAAACATGTAGTATGCAACTTTTTTTTATAATAAAATGATTTTAATTACTTTCAAGATCGCTGATGGTGTTTGAATTATATGGTATTGTATGGTATGTTATGGTAATGGTGGTAATGACTTGTGTTTCTTCAAAGTTAAAGATGTAGGCTTTTTTTTTTAAGCCACTAATGTAGTTTCCAGTGTGTTAGTATTTAATTCAATTTTATTTATATGGTCTTGCAATAATTGCCTTTTGCTGCTTCACAATGTAGAGCAGTCATGGCTCAACCAAGGCAAGGAAAATGTCTTTTTTTTTTTTTTTTTTTTTCCTGTAGCAGTCTAGGAAGAAATGTAGGGTCAATCTATGGCTCAAGATGCAAACCAACTGCATAGAGTTATGCAAAGAAATTGCCTTTTCTCAGATGGCAATCCGTTTATGGTGTTAACGGCCTTCATTCCTATGTTATTAAAGGAGCGTCAAGCTGTAGAATATCTCAAATCTGGACAGTACTAGCAGTCTGACGTGATTTAAGAAGAGGGGTGAGATTTTTAGACAAGGAGGTTTATGCATTATATCACTAAAAGCATCAGAGATAGGGGGAAATGTGTCACTGTCTCCTGAGCCATTGATGTTCTATTGGTAAACTTTTTTTTTCAGCGATTACCACCTGGCTTTGGTGGTTGTGATATCACCTTGTGGAAATCCTCGCTGCTAGCTAGGATATAAAAATTAGTGGAAAAGAGCCCCTTTACCATTTATTTCTAAAGCATCTAATAGGTTGAGAGTGCACACACCTGTGGAAAAGAATGTTTATACCCCATAAAGACACGATAGGGCATCACTTTTCAGAGCAACCGAATGACAGAAAACTGACTATCGCCAGGTAAAACCCCACAGTCTGGTAAAAACAGTGTTTACCATTGCACAATATAGAAATAGTTGCATTATGTATGGGGAGAGACAATATACGCTAAACTAACATAGGAAAAACTTTATCACTGCACAGGTTTGTGTAAAAACGGTTTTCCACAGTAACGGTAGGACATTTGTTATTTATCACTTATTTGCACACATCTCATGCGATCGCAGCTCTTTTGCGCCACTCTTCTGCACGAAAGCATCGCCTCTAGTTCGTATAGTTCCCGCGATTTGCGTTGTTTTCCATGACTTCCGCACGCGGAGATGCTGACTTCAAAAGAGCGCTTGGGCAGCCAGACCATCGTGTACCCCATAGATATATATAGAATGGCCATATATATCTTTGGTGTACCCTGCCTGACGGGAGAAATTATAGGCCCAGATTTAAAAGAAAGAAATCAGGATCTACGTTGTGATTTCAGATAGCATACATAAAGTATTTTCTCACTATTATATTTTTCAATAAAGAATCAAACTTTACATACCTACATGGGTGGGCCTTGGTTGTCACAATAATCTCAAACACTAGATGGCGCAAAACCATTGACACTGCAGCGAGATTTGTTTGGATAAACGTATTAGTTTTAGTCACCACATGTTTTTTAAGCTACGTTTTTGAGGGCTTCGTTGTTGCATTTGGAATAAGTAAGTCATCATTCATTTTACCGTATGTGACCCCATCCACTGTCCAGTCAATGCCATAAAGCAGTTATCACCGTCTAAGTGCTTGATTGGTCCTTTGGTCTTACCCAAGATGGAGAAGTTGGAGTGGAATTGTAATGTGAGTTGAATCTACCAAAAAAAAAAAAATCATTTATATTTTCGTAAAAAGGGCAAATACAATATCAGCACATAAAATAATTATTCATACACTTTCTCTGTCCAGGTCTTTAAAACCATTGGACAATCTAAGCTAAGTAGGCCTATCACCCTTATTTGAATAACAGGTCACTGTTTTGTGACAAAGAGACTGACTGACAATGACAAACTAAAATGTGTAAAACCTTTACATCACAGAGAAAATATGTTAGAAAACACCACTCACATTATCACAAACATACACAATATTTACTTGAAATAGTTATTCAACATACAGGCCTCTTTGGCATTGAATTGTTTATTAAGATAAATATCACTAAAACATCCGAACATCATTATACTCATGAGATCACTTTAAAGTTTCAGAACACTATAGACTCGACCTTGAGGTCATCCTCTGATCATGTGTGCCATCTTTAGTACAAATTTCAATGAAATACAGTACAGCAATTTCCATAGTTATCACCCCAACCACTACGTCACTAATGACTACGGCTACCCATACAGGACAAATGTAACTCTGTGGCTAATTGAGATCCTAATGAGTGGTGCTTCTGTTTTTTTTAAGGGTGCTCTGTGTGTCCAAAACACAGATCCACCAATTAGGCGCTAAGGTGCTAATGACAAATGAGTAATTAACATAGAGAAGATCAAATTTCACAACTCAGTCATGCAGATAAGAGACACTTGTTTATGTCAAATGTTGATAATAGAAATAACATAGAATAAAGTCACAGAGACTTGAAAGAAATTGAACTCCTGAAATTTAGTGTTTTCTTTTACCAATAACTCTTTGCTTGATTTGGACCCCAACTCAACTTAAATGCAACATGAATGAACAAAGGTTCTCACATTAACAAAATTTCCCGTAAATTCTACAAGTAACACAGACATCAGTTTCACTGTTGAACCTGCTATTGAGAGATACTGCAGCTTGTTGGCCACATACCATCCCCTGCCATTGTGCCAAAGTGGTGAAAGAATCTAGCATCAACAGTTCAAATGTGGTCAAAGAGGAAACTATTCTACCTAAGTTACTCCCTTAATAAGGATTGTCTTTTCAACAATTCTTAATGGTTTTTTTTTTTTAACAATTGAAATCCCTGATACAAAAGACAATCTCAGTGTACCCTGTACACGCCAGGCTACAGTGCTCTCTTGGAATAGGCTTTAGCTGGTGTGTGTCATCTGTGTGGACAAGCCCAAACCGAAACAAGATTGTCTATCTGGTTGAACAACAGGAGCTGTGGGTTTGTACAGGGCCCAACTGCAATCACAGTGGCAAACATGCTGGTTTTTTGACCGAAACTCAGTTTAAAAACAGTTACGCATTTACGTTAGAAATAGTAGACTTCCAACAACACAGAGCATTCGTTTACAGGTTTTTGTTTTGCAAAATAGCAATTGATACGTTAAAAGGAAGACTGGAGATAACGGAAGAAAAAAATGTTTACAATTTTTTTTCATCAGATACAGTGCATCCTGGGGAACAACCTTTTCCATTTTGGCTTTGTGGTGGCAGTGCCCTTTGACCTTTGGAACCCTGAGGAGACAATGACCTGGAGGAGGCGGGGTGAACCTTACGTCCATCAGGTTCCTCTCATCATTGCCAGCAATGCAGTAAAACAGTTGAGTCACTTCTTTTTTTTCACAATTACCTTCATCATTGTCATCCTATCCTCACTCTAACTCCTCTATTCACACAATCCGTAGTGCAGTTTTTTTCCCACGTGTCTGAGAGTGTGTGCATGTGTGCCGGTAGACTTTGTCTGATTGTCTGTGTGCATATACTGTATACCATAAATGAGTATTGTGTGTGTGTGTGCGTGTGGGTGGCAGCAGAGGTGTGTGAGTTAGTGCTTCGTGAGATTTGATCTCTATAGTTCAGTGCAGTCACTCCACCTCAACTTAGCCACGATAGCGTATTGCTAGTGAGTGTATAGGGCTGTCTGAGTGTGTGTGCGTAAATGGAGTGATATGCCAATATTGTGCAATTAGGTGTATGTGTAGACAGAAGACATATGTTGTGTGTGTGTGTATGTGTGTGTGAGTGATACATGCATATTTGATATGTCACTACTGCTATAAGAGTTTTGTATCCTATGTGGTTCTAGCTAATGTCTTTATTTATGTATAAACCAAATGTAGTGTTATGTAAAGTGTAATGCATGTTAATGGGTGTTACTGGCCAGGTGTATGTGTTTGTGTGTCTATTTGTTGGCAAAGGTTGTGTCTTTAGTGTGTGCGAGTGCTTTGTGTATCTGTTCATGTTTTTTGTCCACTGGATATGTTTTCTATGTTAATGTGTGATTATGTGACAGAGTAAATGAGTTTACAACTCAGCGGCTTTGAGTTTGTGCAATTTCAGCACGTTCTGAATGACAGTCTGTGTATGAGAACTGCATGATCGGGTGTATGTGAGCAATGTAATGCTAATGCTCATTGGGCATGTGGCGGATAGTGTGGAAGATCCAGTCCATCTTGGTGGTCCAGCCGCCATGGTGAGCGTCGTTCATCTGCTTGGTGAAGTACTCTAGCGCCTCCTGCTGGCTCTTCTCCAGGGCCAGCGTCTTGCGCAGGTAGGCAATGTCGTCAAAGCTCTGGAGCTCTGGCATGCCGCAGCCCAGCAGCAGGGAGAAGAGGTTGATGAAGAGGCTGGCGTGCTGACGGATGGCCAGGTAGGCCTTGTAGCACATCTCCTGGAACCTACACATCAGGATGTACGGGGAGAGTTACAGGGTTATCCCATATATATATATATACCATAAGCACTAAGCCCTAAACCTTTGGAACCTTTAGAATGACTGGTTCATTCCGGTAAAGTCAGTGTACTTCTATTAAAACTGGAGTGTGTTATCTTCACAGTTCTTTTAACTAGAAAAATAAAAAAGACATAACAATAAAAACAAAGAACACAAGTCGTATGTTCATTGCATCATCAGAACATAGTCATACTAGACATGACTAGACAAGACATACTTCACATCCACCCGATTGCAGTGAAGCACACACTAACCCCAGCACCGTTGGGTTTATTGTTATTATTGTTAGTGTGTGCTTCACATTAATGTGTGTTCACTGTGTGGTGGGTGTAAGCCCAAAGCTTCAACCAGTGTGTGTGTGTGTGTGTGTCTGTAAGGATAGAGAAGAGGAAGCGAAAGAAACATGAGAGAAAGAAAGAAAGAGGTAAAGTTCTGTATGTGTGTGTGCGTGTGTGTGTACGTCTGTAAGAGTACCTCTCAAACTCCTTGGTCTTAGTGCATTCCTGAACACCTTTGCTGATGACGATGAGGAAGTCCTGAGTGAGTACAAACGGCACTCGTTCACGCTTGTATCCAAATTTCTTCTTCTTATGGTCCAGGAAATGGCCAAAGTCTATGTGAAACAGCTGAGAGAGATAGAGCGAGAAAGACAAGGTGGGAGAGGAAGAGAGAGAAAGACACTGGGTGAGTTCTTTGAAAGAGTTTTTATTAATCCTAATGAACTCCAGGTCAGATGTATTTGATTGTTATCAAAGAGAAAGAAATGAAATGCAGTATAAAGGGCACGAAGAAGAGGCCCAGTTCAAATCACAGATTTGACTAAATATCAGTGTTGGTGTTCACTGCACACCTCTATCCCACCTATGAGATATTGATGAGGCCTTGAACTAAAATGGACTTGTCCTGAATGTGGATTAAATTAAGCAGTGCTATGTACTTAAGCAGTAATACGTACTTCAAGATAGCCAGCCTGATTATTAAACATAGCCAGCCTTTTTACTTAACTCTGTGTGTGTGTACTTAACTCTGTGTGTGTGTGTGTATGTGTGTGTGTGCGTGTATGTGTATCATATGTGTGTGTGTGCGTGTGTGCAAGTGTATGGTATGTGTGTGTGTGTGTGTGTGTGTGTGTGTGTGTGTGTGTGTGTGTGAGCATGTGTATGTGTGTGCGCATGTGTATCATATGTGTGTGTGTGTGTCTACCTGGCCATTCTCCTTCACCATGATGTTGCTGTTGTGACGGTCTCCAATGCCCAGGATAAAGGTAGCCACACAGTAGCCAGCGCACGAGCGAGTGAACAGATCTATCGCTTTATCATAGCTGATGAAAGGATGAAGGGAGAGAAGGAGGGAGTGTAAATGAGAGACAAATCATTTTTTTCTTCTCTGAAATAACTGACACACAAGTAAGTCAGTAGACACAGACACAGATATGCATTATGGGGAAAACAAGGCAGTGTGGCACAAAAATGTTCATCTTATTCTTTAAAGCACAATAACCAACTGAAACTTCAGATACTTTACAGGGTTTGAATCCTCTAAGTCAACACACTATTGTTAACTGGGTGATGGCGCCGTTCGGCAACTGGAGGGTTGCAGGTTCGAGCCCTACTCCACCTGACCCCATTGAATTGTCCTTGAGCAACATACTGAACCCCTAATTGCTGCCAGTGGCAGGTTGGCACCTTGCATGGCAGCCTCTGCCACTGGTGTGTGAACGGATGAATTTGAGGTGCTTTGAGAGCTCGTAGGAGTAGAAAAGCGCTATATACTGTTAACTCTACAGTAGGTGTCAGATAATTAGCCTACTTGAGCTGAACCTTACAGGAGGAGGAGGACCCATTCACAAATGTATCATATCCTATTGGGAAGACTGGAATGATGGAAAAGGGGAAGAAATCTGGGATTGACAGATGATCAGTGGAAAAGGAACAGGCGGGCTAGCCCAGATGAGCAGACTCACGCCTCGCCACGGTTTTTGTCCTTGATCCAGTGGTGCAGCGTGTTGCTGTTGAACTGCAGCGCCCCCTTGAGGCCGCCTTTGCACTGGATCTGCATGATGGTGTAGGAGTTCTTTACCACTTCAATCAGCCCCACACAGTCACCTATGGACAGACAGCCATACGGCAGCATTCTACAGACACACACACACACACACACACACACAGACACATCCACCACACAAATCAGAAACACACAAACAGAACACATAGACAGTGCATTGCTATACAAGGCAAGGCAAGATCTTTTATAATTTGGTAATTGCAGATGACAAAATTCCTTATTCAGTTCAATTCAATTCAATATGAGATGGCTATTAGCCAGTAACCTATAGAGACCCATCTATTTCTCTGTACATTTACAGCACAGGAAGGTACTACAGACAGTTGACATGACCTTAGCTTTCAGATACAGTACTGTACATACATATTGTGGCGTGAGAAGTGAAATCCAATTAAAGAATTCATCAGAGTGTGAAAATTAGCACAAGTGCACAGAAGCTGGGTAATGTGGTGTAGAGTCATACACCAGGATATCAAGCCAGCTCAGTCTTCTGACACAGAGAGTCTTTGAGAATTTGTTTACATTTGTTTGCAATTCACCACAATGCTTTTGTGATGCATCGTTGTCTGAGGAATGATCCAGTAGCATCCTCATCCTTGTGAGTAGATTCCATACACATGGCTATAATTCTAGCATGTGCATCACATTTATGGAAGTCATGAAAATCAGCAGAAGTGCAAGTGCCTGACCTCAGGTCTAAGCCCTGGTTTTGCCAGATGTTCTCCATAATCTTAATGATCTGAAGAGTCAGCATATCTTGCCGCAGATCTGAGGACAAACACACACACATAAACACACACACACACATTTTACACACAAATCGCTCTTGTTGGCACAGTGCCACATGTGGGATATTAAAAATGCAGAAGAACATAGTTTTTTATTTTCACTGCTAATGCTTAACTTTTGATGTTAAAGAGGGAAAGGCAAAGTAGTGGAAAAGAGATTTGACCTTTGTGTAATCTTCCTTTGTACAAATGCACTCGAGCACACACACACACACACAAACAGATTTACACACCAACCCCATTTTTGAAGATCACACACACACACAAACAGATTTACACACCATCCCCATTTTTGAAGATAACACACACACACACACACACACAAACACACACACAATCACAGACAGATCTTCACACCATCCCCATTTTTGAAGATGACACACACACACACAAACAGATTTACACACCATCCCCATTTTTGAAGATGACACACACACACACACACACACACACACACACACACAAACAGATTTACACACCATCCCCATTTTTGAAGATGACCTCATTG
This sequence comes from Limnothrissa miodon, assembly GCA_017657215.1. Classification (NCBI taxonomy): domain Eukaryota; kingdom Metazoa; phylum Chordata; class Actinopteri; order Clupeiformes; family Clupeidae; genus Limnothrissa; species Limnothrissa miodon. The sequence continues at coordinate 122,087 of JAGFZM010001361.1, read as the reverse complement.
TTGGTAAACAACAATTCACTCATAATGTCAGGATTCTCCCAGTTGAGCCAGAGAGGGCGCTTTGCTGAGGACATGATTCTGCATTCCTCTAACCTGAGAGAGAGAGAGAGAGAGAGAGAGAGAGAGAAAGAGAGAGAGGTAACGGAGGACACAAAGACAGCATCATGAGCGTAAACAGGAAGGATGAAATGGAAAAAGGAGACATGACAACAGTGAAAAGAGATAAAAAGAGATGTCATAGTGTTCAGTTAAAGCAGCTGGACTTCTTTTCAGCTTGAAGACGTTTCACTTTCAATATCCAGAAAGCTTCATCAGTTCTGCCTGGAGATGGGAATGACAGGAGTTTATATCTCCTGGCCTGTGGGTGTGAACTATAGACCACACCCCTTACCATGTGATTAAGGATCAGAAGAATCCCCATTAACATAATTAGTATAGTCAATGTGTGAGGATCACAAGATCAATGTTCACATGAATCACCCATTAACGCAATGGCATAGTCAAGTGAAAAAAGATGTACAGACAATTTTTCACTCGGTTGGTATAATGGCACAGAAATGTATATTCAGCTAAAAAAAAAGACACTCAGAGAACTCCACCCTCTCACTTACATTCAAATCAAGCTGATATATTGATATTTTTTAATCCTGTTGACAGACTACTAAAACACACAAAAAAATAACACATAAAAAAATACTAGTACACCACACACACACACACACACCACTTGCCCTCATGCTGCGGTTGCTGCATTATTTAATCAGTAGAAAAATAGGCTGATATTTTTAGCCTGAAGCAACAGGCGTGTGTTGCCCAATCCTTCCCCATCTGCGCTTGTCCTATTGTCCTTTGGTCTGTTCCCTTACTTCCCTTGGCACACTCAGGGCTGGATGGTAGAGGTGCTGTTTGGCAACCGGAAACCTGCAGGTTCAAGCCCCGCTCCACCCGACCCCTTCAAAGTGTCCTTGAGCAAGATACTGAACCCCAAATGCTCCCGTTGCCAGGTTGGCGCCTTGTATGCCAGCCTCTGCCACTAGTGTGTGAGTGCATGTGTGCGAATGGGTGAATGTGAGGCGTACCTTGTAAAGCACTTTGAGTGGTTGTAGGAGTAGAAAAGCGCTGTATAAATGCAGTCCATTTACCATTTACACTTTCCAGTGTACTGAGTTCATGTGTGTGTTGGACTCCTGTAGCACATGTGTATGTGTGTGTGTGTGTATTTTTCAATGTAAGCTGTGTGTACAGTGTGCACAGCTGATAAGAAGAGTACTGGGGCAGACAGAGTGATCATAGACTCTAATAGACAGATTTGTGCATATCTGTGTGTTTGTGTGTGTGTGTGTGTGTGTGTGTGTGTGTGTGTGTGTGTGTGTGTACCTGAGGTTGCCAAGCTGGTGGACTGGGTTGAGCGGAGACACAAATCCCTGCAGGGCCTCCATGTAGTCCGGCCGTGACATGTGCTCCACCAAAAACTTCATCTGGGTCTGCGGTAGCCAATCAGCACACAGCATTTCTCAGTTCAACCTCAGTTCCAAAACTCATAGCCAGCAATAATAGAATAGAATTGTAATACGATTTGTAAGGCGTCTACAAATGTGAGCTCAACAATTTATGAGCCTAAATTCAATTCAATTTGATTTGCATAGCGCATTATACAACAAACATGTCTCATAGTGCTTCACGACAAAGAGCACCAATGAGCAACAGGGGCAAGGGAAAACACCCAATCATTTTTTTTTCTTGTTATGGTTTGGGAAGAAACTTTGGGCAGGTCCACCATAAAATGATCATGGTAATCCCAGGATGTATATTCAATCTGTAAATACTGTAAATAACTATGCAAATAAATGGCAAGAGAAAGAGAGAAGAAGGGGGGAAGAGTACCTTTACCTTCTGGGTCTCGTCCTTCTTCTCCTGCTTCAGTGTGTCCGTCAGGTTGACCAGCTTGTCCATGGCCTCCACCTGTCGGTTCAGGTGCTTCAGGTACATCCCACACGCCCGACAGAAGGCCTCCAGCAGCAGCCCGAAGCGCCGAGAAACCGTCTTATTGTGCATCTCCGACCTGAACAGACAAACACACACTCCTTAGTGAGCACTGGACCTTTCCTGGCTACAGAGACAACAGCGTACTCACACTAGGCAATCCATACCGTGCCCGACTACACTTGACTTCTGAAGTTCAGTTTGTTTGATCAGTGTAATCACTGTGTTACGTACCAGGGTATGGTGCGCTAGTACGCTTGAGAGAGGTGGACTCAGGCACGGTTCAGCTGGGCTCGGGTGCGGCACACATGTAGTGTGATCGCAAGCGTACCCAAGCACAAGGCATCACTTATGGCGGAATAACGTTCCATTTCATGTGCCCGGTTGTTATAGTAACAAAAACACGCTAAATGTGAAGATTCCAGAACACAGCAACTCAACCGTGCCCAAGTATAGTTCAATATGTGTGAGTGCAGACAAGGGATCAGAGACAACCGTGCTCCGGTACGGTACGTTTAAACTGTACCTAATGTGAATACGCCCTTTGAAATAAGATTCAATGGAACTAAATGTTCACAATTACACTCACTTGAGATGCCAGAAGAAGAAGTGTCCTATTCTCTGATTGGTCAGGGCTTTCTTAATAAGGAACCGAGCTAGAGGATTATCAAGGTACATCTCGTATTTCAGTACCTAATACACACACATACACACACAAAAAAAATAGGAACACACAAAACACATTATAAACCACATAAAAGTCAATTTTGTAAACAGCATGAAATACATTCAGTCCTATACACACACATATTTACATTCACTAAATAGAACTATATAGCACATAGTGTCCCTCTAAGAAACACACACACACACACACACACACACACACACACACACACACACACCTGTACCAGCTGCAGTAGGTACTGGCTAAGTTTGTCATCTGTGAGGCCCTGCACCAGACAGCGCAGGGCAAACTCGCGCACCATTGGGTCGGGGAAGTTACAGTCCAGGAGCTCCAGGGCTGACTCTGGCTGCATCAGAGGCCAGTCCTTCAGCAGACAGTACATCTGAGGGGCAGGCACACAGAGGGAACTGATGAGCTAATACATTAGACCAGCGTTTCTCAATGGGGGAGATACAGGCCCTCCACAAGGCCTATCAGACAATGCTGGAGTGCACTGGGGAAGAGCCAGGTGAAATGGGGACATTTATGACGATTTGTTATCACTAATTGTAAAACTCTGCAAACACTTCTGCAAGCAAAGCATTCAGTAGGCATATCTTTCAATCAGTTCTGCCACTCACAACACACAAGTGCTGGAGGAACACCCCTAATTAGACAAACTAAAACTAAATATAAAAATATAAATATGTAAATATATTTAAATATATAAATAGATCCAAGATGGCGGCGCGTGTAGACGCAGCGACCTCATGCTCTCCCTACCTAAGTATAATGCCCTAAGCCTACTTGCACTTTTTTTACTTAACATTACCTTAATGTTTAGAACTGTTTTTGTTGTGCATCTGCACTTTATTGTTGTCAACGTCTACGCATGGGACAAGTGTGAAACGTAATTTCGATTCCTTTGTATGTCAAGTACATTTGAAGAAATTGACAAATAAAACAGACTTTGACTTTGACTATATAATAGATATGAATGGCATATTATATTGCTGCGTACAGTCTACAAAAGTATCGTAAAAGGCTACAAGTTTCAATTGATTTTTTTAACAATACAATCTATCTTATTCAGGTTTGTAACATCACGGTTTGTCATGAGAACCTGAGCGGGCGCTCAAGTTTAAGGGCCTAGAAGCCAAAGAGAGGTCTGGTAGGCTACTGTGGGGGGATAAACAACCCAAGGAGTGTCTAGGAGGGAGGAGAGAAGAGAGGAGTGACAGTGTGAGGGAGATGTGTGGCAGACTGTGGGCAGAGACTGGGATGAGAAGGGAGAGGAGAGTAGTGAGCAATAATCCCAAAGGATGTAAAGACAAGAGTGGGCTGCCGAGAGCAGAGACTGGCGTACCTGAGACACCTCATCCCGGGAATTCCACTTAACGGACAGCAGTAACTTGGGAAGGCTCTCTGGGATATTCACACAGTAGTGTCTGAAGAAGGGTGGAAGAGAGGTGGAGATAAAGACAGACAGAGAGAGAGGGGGGGGGAGAAATGCATAGATGGGATTGTAGCATTAAAGGCTCAGTTTTCAAACAAAGAAACAAAGAAACAAACAAAAACATAAAAACGTTTTTGTTCAGTGTTTTGATCTTATTTCCACAGAGGGACTACAAAGTCATCTCAGAAACAACAACAAATGTAACCCCCCCCCACACACACATCTCCCAGAGGATCTCCCTGATGTGTGCTTCAAAACCAAAGAATCACCTCTGACATGTCAGTGAAAAGGGGAAGGGAAAAAAAAAACTAAACTACAAAACAAAAGAAAACTACAAACATGGTGTCTCACCGGTGCCTCCACAGGAAGTCTTTCTCTTGCTCTGAGAGCTCATAGAGGGGATCTCTGCTGCACAGGCCACGGAGCTGCTCGACATCCGCCTGAGACACTGTACTGTCACATGCTAGACGGCTGCTCTGCATGTCACCATAGAGATCAGAACAGTGGCAATTACACATGTTAGTGTCTGGCATATGATGAATTAGGATAAATTAAGTTGTATTAAAATATTTTGATGATGTACATAATGTACATGCAATACCCTTTCCATCTTTGAAAGAGGGTTTAAGTGTGTGTGTGTGTGTGTGTGTGTGTGTTTGTGTGTGTGTGTACGCGTGTGTGTATGTACTGTATATGTATGTGTGTCCACTGAAATAACCCTGAGTTGTCTGTATTTCATGACTGATTCAATAGTATATTGCCTTGGCACAGTTCACTCTCAACCCCTTCATCCTCATACTTTTATCTCTCTCTCCTTTCTGAACCCCTCTCTTCTCTCACTTTTTTCTCCAGTTTCTTTCATTCTTCTCCCTGCCCCTGCCACACACACACACACACACACACACACACACACACAGACACACACACACACAGACACTCTCTCTTTCTCTTTCTCTCTTGCCCCTGATATCTTTCCCACTTCCTCTACCATCACTATATCCTCTCTTTCTGTCCTTCTGGCCACCTTTGTCATTCCATTTCCTTTCATCCCTCTTTCTATTTGTCTTGATCTCTCTCTCTGTCCACACTAGTGCTCTCCCTCTGGCCAAGCCATGGCTCGCTATATGTTTTGTTTTGCTGGGGTTGTTGTGGGTGTTATATGTTCAATATGAATTTAAGTCGAGTGCATATATTAAAATATGTATGGTTTCAATGAACAACATATTTTCTTTCGATCAGTATCAGAATCAGGTTTTATTAGCTAAGTATACTTTCATACACACAAGAAATTTAACTTCAGATTGAGGCTGCAATTTTGTTTTGCTATGTCTGTCAGTTTCTGATGATTAAATAAGGAGGCTTAATGTTCCCTCTTTACTAACTGTCTCTTACCAGGGCCATGCAGTAGTTGTAGCCCAGCTCCCTGGAAATGACCCAGTTGGCATGCTCCTCAATTTGCTGCTCGTCTGGGAAAATCACCGTCTGGTTGAACCAGGAGAACTCCAGCTCCACACATGGAGTCTCCTATGAACAGAGGAAGAGGAGGAGAAAGAAAGAAAGAGAGAAAGAAAGAAAGTAAGGAAGGAGTGGGAGAGGAAAAATGGGAATGAAAGGAGTAGGGAAAGGAGAGAAAGAGAGGGACATGGGTAGGAAAGAAATGAGGACGAGCAAAAGAGAGAAAAATAGATGGGAAGAATGAAAAGAGCAAAGAAACAAGCAGAGGGAAGAAAAAGGAATGAGAGGAAAGGAGAGAAAGAGGGAGGTATGGGAAGGAAAGAAAAAGAGGAGAAAAACGTGAGAAAACAGTGAGAATCAGCAAGGTGAGGAGAGGGGACAAAATGAGAGTGTGACAGAAAAGGACAGATGGTGAAGGGGTGAGAGAGAGAGAGAGAGAGAGAGAGAGAGAGAGAGAGAGAGAGGAGAAGGAGAGGGAGGAGGGAGAATTGAGAGAGAATGGAACATATGAGTGTACACTAGCTAATACACATAAATGAGGGGAACATGTTTTTTGTTAGCCAGCCTTTGGCAGACTCCAGAGAAAAGCTCACACGTGTCCCGCCCAGACTCCACCTGCTCGCTACGATGGGCAGAAGGAAACTGAACTGAATCCCAGTGGCCTTGAAGTCCTCAACCCTTAATGTGGCAGGAATTCACTTCATGTTTGGCTAATCATTTACACATACGTTTAGGCATTTCACAGAGGCTTTCGTCCAACTTACAATAGAGAATAACAATCAAGCTAAATGGAAGAAACCTCAAAGAGACTACCGCTAGGGACATGCATATGTGGATAAGTGTGCATAAGGTGGTCTCTGAATAGCAGGGTCTTCAAGAGCTTTTTGAAGGCAGACAGGGACGCCCCTGTTTTAGTTGCGCAATCCAGAAGAGTCTGGAGGGCCTTGGGCAAGATGCTGGCCATCTCTGACCATGACATCTCTAATGGCTTTTGGAAAGCACCACCCTTGACCCTTTGTGTGACTGGTATAGGCCACCCTTAACCCTTTGTGTGACT
>JAGFZM010001361.1:78553-105693 GCA_017657215.1 Limnothrissa miodon | reverse complement strand
AAAATGCTCAAGGGCACTTTGGGATAGGGGGGCTGAGGGGGTGGGGGCCATGCATACAATCAGAAGAGAAAGCAACCCCCCCCCTCCACACACACACACACACACACACAGACACACACACATGAATGTCAAGATCATGCCCCCACTTAATTAGGAGTAAACAGTGCCCATCTTTATGATCACTCCCACCATCCCCCCACATATACAGTACACACTCCCTCACTCTAAAACACACACAACACAACTCCCCACTGAGGTGTGAGCTGTTGATTCAGTGCCACCTAATGGAATTCTGATTAATGTCCTATTCACTGCCATCCTGTCCAGAATGGTTTGACATCAAATGTTTGGATTTCATTCATAGTGCGTAGTGCGTACTAATACGTACTATGAATGAAAATGTTTGCTGTATTCAGTGTTGGGAAAGTTACTTTGGAAATGTAATATGTTACAGTTACAAGTTACTCTATCTAAAATGTAATAGTAGTGTAACTTTTTCAATTACTTTAACAAAGTAATGTAACTAATTACATTTGATTACTTTTTAATTACTTTCCCACATTTTGAATGAATTTTGTCAGCTTTCAATCATTTCCAGTTTTTAAAACCGTGGATAACCCTTTAAGTATTAATCAAGACGGACTGCTGTAAAGATCCCTACAAACTCCTTAGACTTCAGTGCATTAACTAGAAGTTGTCTATTTTGTGTGATTGCTCATTTTTACTTTCTGCAATGGGCTAGAACAGGGATGGCCAACCGGCGGCCCTGGACAGCATGCGGCTCTTTGCTTGGTCTCTTGCATTCATACAGTATTGAAGTTTTTGTTTGTGTGTGTGTTCGCTTCACAAATGTGCATGTGTGTGAGATGAAAATACAGTCAAGTTTTCTGGCAGGGGGCAAGATCATTTAAGTAAACAATTTGTTAATTTGTTTCTAAAAAATTTCAATCAACGCACACCCGGGTACACTTGCATTTTCAGGGGGTCCTAGTGTTGCTTGATAGTCCGTACCCCTCGGCACGAGCTGCCATGATTATAGGGACTATGGAGAATGAGCAGTTTGTGTAATGTACATGAATAATGTGCAGTATGTAGGAACCCAGACCCTTGATGAGCTTCTATCCTCTACTGGGCAAGAATCAGCCATTTCCTTCTCAAAACTCCAGTAACTGGTCTGAATACAGACACTGACACTGAAGTACAGCAGACCATCATTCAGAGACAGACTCTTGAGGCAGTGACAATATCCCAGCAATTATCAAACATCAATATCAGCAATAAATACATAAACCAAAACCAGTAATGGGAGGTCGCCCGAGCAATAATGCTAAGGAACTCTGCTAACAACAAAACGTTGTCTTGACTATCATAACCACTAGATTCCAAACAGAAACATGACAATAATATAATGATAGTTAATCTGACAGCCACATGGTGATCACTGTATTTGCACCAAGCTCAGCCTCTTGTTGACCCCTCTACACTCAAGTCGTCCCTGATATCCCCGATTTCTGCCTCAGTCCTCGCCATATACAGAAGCCCCCATTTTAGTGAAATTGAATAGTAAAAATGAACTTTAATTGCAGTTGCTCAGAGTAGATGTGATCAGATTAATAGTAGTGATAAAAAAAACTGAACATATAATAAAGCATATTATTGAGCATAATAGCACATTCAGCTTTGTGTGTCGACAGAACTCACCAGAAGGTTGTCCTGAGCATTACAAACTTTCATCCAGTCCCTCGTTAGCAGTCCATTCTTGCATTTTCAAAACAAATCTCTTGGACACATTCACAAATATAAACTTAAATGTCAAGCACGTCTCCTCCAACGTGTACACAACAGTTACTCTAACTAGTCACAGTGAATCTCAGCCTGTTTTCAGACACTTCCCTTTCCACCCCTCTCTTCCTCTCTCCTTCTCCCTGGGCTGTTTATGGAGGCACTGTTGAAACAATAGTCACTTTAGGTCCCCATTTCCTCTGCTCTTGTTTCTCTTCCCCACTAGACAAACACATTGAAAATACACAGAAAAACATGCTCAAGTACAACTGTCACATCTATAAGCAAACTCACATATTTATTTGTACCCGTTTACATTGGCTTAATGAATCAAACCCTCTCACTCAACACTAAAACCTATATTTGATTATCAAAATGCACAGACACTGATTTTCAGTTACCTATAGAATTCATTAATTTACATTATTTCCTGTTTTAAAAGCATTAAATGGTATTGCTTTAACTCACATAGATGACCTGTTATAACAGTATGCCCCAGTTAGGTCACTTAGGTTATCTGGCTCTGCCTCCTAACTCCCACAGTCTCTCCAAATCCAAGTTCTTGGTCTTGACTGCCTCCTATATTTAAAAATGTCTTCAATTATACAATTTCTTATATCTGTAAAGCACATGGAAATGGCTTGTTGTGAGATTTGCGCTATGTAAATAAAATGAGCCTGTATTTTCTTCCTTATACAGGCAAGAGGTTAAAGTGACAGATAATATGCCAGTAGCCTAAACTCAATGAACCACACTAGTTTAGTAGCTTGATTAGTAGTAGCGGAGAGACCCATCAAACAGCATGTTGCTTATTATTATTATTATTATTATTACTACTACTACTAGTAATACTTTCAGAATACTGTTAAGGCCATCATAAAATTCCATGTCATTCATAAATATCTCTTGTAGTGTATAAAATCCTACATGACTTAGTATATTTTTCAAAAATCAAATATAATTTCCATGCTTGACAAATATACTCCCCAGTCCACAATATCCTTTATGTTTGTTATGTTGATGTTTTTGCCCAGGCTCTTTATCCCTATCCTGGGTTTGATTATAGGCTTGTTCTATCACAATACTCTGGACGACTGGTGATCAATCTATATTCACTCTATAGATCTATAGATATACCTTTGTCATGTGTGTTTACTCATGTCTGTGTCTGTAGCAGGTACCCAAGAGTGTGTGTATTATTAATTGATTCATACATGATATATAGTCCCTGGCTACGCAGGTCTATTGTTCCTCATTTCCTGTTTTCCTCTTTAGTGTTTGATGGCGGGGCTGTTTGTGCCTATAGTGTGTGTTTGTGTGTGTGTGTTTGTATATACAACCTTGTCAGCTTGTTAAATATTAGAAACCCTCTCTGTCAGATTTAGTTGACTTTTCCTGTCCCCCCCACCCCCCCCAGTTCTGATTACTTTTATCAATGTCTCTCACAACAGGAAGCATCCGTTTGCTATTCTTGCTTTTCTTTGTTTGTATGTATGTATCGCCAACTAACATCTCTAAGTAGTTGTATTTCTCTGGGTTCTTTTGAAAAATCAAAAACATGCTGAATTTGCAAAAGAACAGTAAGCTCTTGAACAGTAAGCTCTTCAACACAGACATACTCCATCCTGTCTTATCTCTGCCGGTATTGGGCAAGGTCGGTCTAATGGAGAGTGGAATGCAGGGGGCGTGAAGCCTTCCTGATCCGCTCCAAAACACACCGAGTTCTGGTACACACTTGACTCACAGTCTAATAACCAATATGTGGATAAAATTTATTAAATATATCTGGGAACAATTCATTGCATAACTTTTCTGGAGATTACATTAAAAAGCAGAACATTTTAAATATAACAAACTGGTGCTTAAAAACCCAAAGAACATATTAAGAGGCAAGCGTACCTTCAAATGTGCACAACAACGACTAATGTCAAATGATATTTAGGTATACATTTTGGGATGTAAGTACAGCGGTGTGCATGGTTGGTTACTTCTACTCTTCAAAAAGCAGTTAACCCTTCCTCCTCCTCTTCCATCTCGTCAGCACAGAGGCTCTTCATCAAGTCATCTCCACAGGCCGTTAATGTCCACCTCATCCCGCAGGCCATGATGTCATCATCATCATCACTCAACCCGAAACCTTCTGCCTCACACTTCTCTGGCACCTGTGTCTCTTCTGTCTCTTTCTCTTCTTCCTTCATGCTTTCCTCCAGTTCATCTTTTCCTCCTGTAGCTTCTTCTGTTTCTTTCCCTTCCATCTCCTGTCTCTGCATGTCTGGTTCCTTTTCCGTATCGTTTTCTACTTCAAGACTGGTTTCTACAGCACTCTTCGGTACTGCTTGGTCATCTGTAAGAGAAAGGAAGGCATGACAATGTCAAAGGTCACATCAGGTCAAACATTATTGAGTGGCAAACCACAATCATATTAGAAGCCTCTCACCTGACTCTGTGAAAGGGCAATGCTTTAGTTCTTCCACCACTTCCTCTTGAGTTTCTTGACTTTCACCTTGTTTCAGAACAGTCTGTATCTCTGCAGATACAGAGAGAAAAAGAAAAAAATAATATTAAAATAATATCTAAATGTAATCATTTTAGTATTTACAGATGGAGTTAAATTTTTTTCTTTTGCGTTCCCGTCCCATCCTCTGAATTCTCGTCCCATGTTGTACATGTCAATACAAATACAGCCACTAGGAGGCAGGATAAGCCCTCGCCTAACTTAATCTTGCCTGTGGAGTCTTAAAGGTATCACAGAACATGTTTTTTGACAATCAGAAATTGTTCTTTGAGACTCAATAATAGCATATGCAAATCTAAAAGTTACCCTGAAGCACTGCTAGAGGGTCTTATACACTCATTTAAAACGGTTAGAACAAAACGACACCTCCCCCCGGGAGAAACGATCTTTGATTAGACCATGCAAATGTAGGAGGTGTATCTTCCTCCTTTTACGTAACTGCGGGCCTCTGTTCAGATTGGCCTGTTTTAGCACTGCCATTTCTAGTTTGAAATATACACATAGAAGCAGGCGGGAGATGGTGTTGAAGTTTTGATATGGTCCGTAGGATACCTTAAGCGACCTAAATTCAACAATAACAAGGTAAATGTGGTTTTGCATTCTATAATCCCTTTAAGCTTTATTTGAGATAGGCTAGGTTGCTGCATACTTCATAGTGTGTGTCTATGAGCAACTCCACCGCCATATATAGACTACTGTACAGGCCTAAGCTTGTACCAGGGCCTTTCATACATACATCTGTGAATGCTTCTGCAACATCTGCAATCAATGACACAACCTCTGTCATTGATATAAAATTGGTTTCCAGTTGTGGGCGTATTAGCCTACAGTAGCCCATTTACAAACACGCTAACATGAGTACACTGAAGGCAGTGTCCCCACCAGCCAAATATTTGGGTACACTGCAGCTTCTCCTGGGAAAAAAATGTAGCTTGAACCCCATGGGAAGCCATGGAAAAAAAAACGTGGTAAACCGCAAGTATTTAAGTAACTCCATCTATATACCCTGTATGAAAATGACCTGAAATGTGTTAATGGAATTATCACAACTGACTGATGGCGTGCTACAGACAGGAATTGAGCTTGATTTTTTTTATATAAATGAAATTGTTTACATAAAATTGCCATCTATTCTATTACCTTTTGTCACTTGAAGGTGTGCTCCTTTTTTCTGGTTCTCTTTTTTTTCTGTTTCAGTTTTTCCTTTCTCCACAGGCTCTTTTTCTAGCTTCTTTAGCGTTTTCTTCCCAGACATTTTCCTATTTTCTTTTTCTCTGTCCTGATCTGCCTCCTTCCGAGGTCTCTTTTTCTCACTGTTTTCTTTCACGTCATCAGCGTTTTGTTTGTGTTCTTTCTTTTCTATCATTCCGACATCTTCTGATGTTCCTGTTCCACCAGCGATGTACGCTTTTCTGTTGGCATTCACCTCAACATTTAGAACCTTTTCTCTCCCTGCAGAGAAGAAAGTGGAAGACGAGCCATGCTCACTGGTGGTCTCAGCATGTGTGCAGTACATCACTAACTATCTGTGCACTACAACCATTTAAAACAGGATACACAGTACACATAGATAAACAAAATACTTGGTTCACCACACTGTTTAAAGGGATGACACAGAGTACAGAGTCCAAACACAGCCAAGAATGAGTATTTGGTAGATCTGCAACTTACACTAACTGAATGAAGCCAACAGCCCCAAAATAATAAAAAAAGAGTATTTAATGCTATTTAGTTGGGGTTAGGTGCCAGCATGCCAATATTCTTTGTGGTACCATATTCAATTGTTTTTCTACTGTTTTAACATCACTCTGTGAGAGCACACACTTCTACTGTTATGTGGGCCATTATCATTCACTGATGGTGAACAGACAAATATTTTGGTAAGTACAGTGTTGTCTATACTGACAGTGTATTTTGAGATGTTTATTGTGCTTACCTTTAGTGAGCTTTTTCTGCTTCTGTGGAACCCCCTACCGGTCATCCAAACAAAAACAAATAAATATTTGTAAATTGGGAGCTTGAGAGACTGTTGACCAAATAATGTGTGTGTTAAGTGTGTAACTGTTTGACCTCTGACCTCTTTGGAAGAGCCTTTTGCCCTCCTCCTTCCTTCAGTTCCCTTTCGACTGGACTCTTCTATCAGTGCGATAATTTCTACCCATAATCACCAGAGATTCAATTCAATTTTCAATTCAATTTTAATTGTATAGTGCATTTTTACAAAAGGTATGTCTCAAAGCACTTAAAGTGGCACTCAGTAAGTCTGTTTTTTAACCCTGCATTTAATGCCACAAACCTGTAGGGGGAGCTCTGTACAGTTAGCTGTATTGCTGTAGTGTACACTCCCTCAGAAGTTGCAAGTTCCATATTCACTATACAGGGCTGTACAGCAGTGCGCTCAATCGCTGTTTGCAACACAACAGACCCGTCTGACAGAAAAAAATATTTCTAAGCAATTTTATGACCACAAAAATGGTCGCATAAACTTACCGAGTGCCTCTTTAACACAATGAGCAACAGGGGCATGGAAAAACTCCCTAGCAGCGTTTTTTTGTTTTTACTTATTATGGTAAAAGAAGAAACCTTGGGCAGTTCCGACTGCTCAAGGGGTTAGCCCAACTGCCTAGGGCAGGTTTATTCACCAATACTGTAGGTGTGAATGTGCATGAAACAGTGTCAAAGACTCTGCGGACTGCATGAGTTTATGTGCGTACCTTCAAGGTCACTGTCCTCTTCCGAGCTCTCTTTAACTGTTGCTTGGCGTGTCATAAAACCAAATTTTTTCAAACGGTTCTGAGTGAAACAAGGACAGTGGAAAAGAATAAAAAGACTAATAGAGTGTTCTAACAGGCAGTATCATCACCTAGTATGGGACCTCTACCGAGATTGAAGTACTGTCCAAAGAATAGTGAGTTCAGCTGAACTCAACTCTGCTCTGCAAGACATCTATTCCAGAAATGTACGATTCTGAAGGACTTCTCTCATCCTAATGGACTTCAGTTTCTATTTAGCGATAAAGATGTACGACCAGCTTGGCCGTTAGTCTAGATTTGAAACTGCCAACAGTAGGGGCTTTTTTGATGTTCTCTGAGAATCGGTTCCATAGAACTACAGAGTAGCTATAAGCTGCTTCACCACATTTTGTTTTAACAAACGGTTTTACCGACAATTATTTGCTGCAGTCTGAGAGATCTAATTGGATTATATTGCTGAAACATATCAGAAAGGTAATTAGGCCTTGTTCCATTGTTGAGACTTGAACACAAGCAGCAATGATTTACAGTCAGTTTCATTAACTGGGAGTGAAGGGACCTTAGTATTGGTGCAATGTGCTCTGTTCTTTTTGTTCTTGTGAGAACTTTGGCTTTTTTGAGTAGTTAACCCTAATGCAAATAAAGACATGTTTGTTTATTTTTGGTTCAAATAATTCTTTGACACAAGTCCTATAAATAAACTTGACTTGCCTTGCCTTTGCCTTGTCTTTTAATGTGTTTAGGTAATAAAATGCTTATATGCTTATTTGACTGTCAATGTTTAGCACTCCAAAATTTTTAACAGAATCTTTTATTTTAAATCCCTTTTTAAATCCCAGACATTTTCCATACTCAAATTAAGTGCATGACATTGCCTTTAATTAAATTACTTGAAAATAAGACACACACTCATATTGTGGCATATTACCAAAATGTGTATATTCTTTAGCTAGGTCTGACATTTGTATCAGTGCCCAGATATCTGTCATCAATATACATGACCCCACCCTGACACATGCACATCCTCCCACAGAAAAGTTGACTTTAAGACACATCAAACACAGATGTGTGAAGGTGTAAAGCACATATGTTGAGAAAATGCACTCACAGAGGTTTACTGTAGCTTATATGAACATCGTAAAACATCCATTATAATATGTTTGTATTTACTACTGTGTTTTATGAAGGCCACATGGCGTTAACAATGTGATGAGATCACTGAGAGTAAATGGATTCAGTACTGGGAGATTTATTTAATAAATTATAGCAAAAAAAAACCTGACAACTAGAGTACATTTATTGAATGCAATACTGCAAAATCAACAAATCACACTTTACAACTTTGCATTAAGCTAATTTTGCATGCCAGCAGGGCAATGTCCTTTGTCTAGTCTATTTAAGGTGAACTAGTCGATTTATGGGAACGTTGTAATTGACTGAATTGGCACTAATTAACCTGGCTGGCTATCCAGGTAGGCCTCCTTATGTTCATGTCAGAACCGTGTTTACTCAAAGTAATTAATTGTTTGTAACATGCCAGCAACAACTTTGTGAAAAGATCTTCAACAAAAAGAACTACAGGCTATCTATTGTAAGTTTTTGTGTTATCGTTATCGTATATTGAATCAGCGGCCTCTGGCTCTCCTGACCGTGCGTATCTCTGTGGGATAGCAAGAAACGCAATTTTGCTTCCTCTGTATGTCAAGTATATGTAGAGAAATTGACAATAAAGAGACTTAACTTAATTGTCACTAATCTCTGATACTGACTAACACCCCCAACTTGACTAGTTCATTTTTATTGGGATTAGTTGCACTGCGTAAGCCTATGTGTGTGCACTGCACCTGTAAAGAAAGTTTCTGTGCCTGTCCAGCCATCTTTACTGCATCATTCAGTTTCCTCTTGTACACAGATTTCCTCACCATCTAAAAAAAAAAATATATATATACTATATAATATATACACTTACTCACAATATATAGATGTATAATATCTAAATCTATATATTTATCTATCTATCTATCTATCTATCTATCTATCTATATACACACACACACACACACTTATTTGCATCAGTACCAATGGAAATACAACTTCTTAACATTCAACATTTTAAAAATTGCACTAAAACATGTATGTGTGATTATGTGTGTCTGTGTAAAAAGGTGAGCGAAAAGGACTAACGTTGAGAGCACTCTGTTCTGGAAGGTCGTTGTAGTCTCTTACTCTGCAGCGCGGCACCCACGCACGAGACACTGGATTCCCAAAATATGTCACATGGCACTTGAACTGCAAACACAAAACATACCATATACATACATACATACACACACACACACACACACACACACAATCACATACATCACAAAATATCAGGTTCAATTTTGTGTGTGTATTCAGCTTTCACACAATATTTAAATGGTAAATGGACTGCATTTATATAGCGCTTTTATATTCCTACTGGCACTCAAAGCCCTTTACAAACTATGCCTCATATTTTCCCATTCACACACCACACATATTTTCCCATTCACACACCACAGAGGTTGCCATGCAAGGTGCCAACCTGCCACCGGGAGCAATTTAGGGTTTAGTATCTTGCTCAAGAAAACCTAAATGGGGTCAGGTGGAGCGGGGCTTGAACCTGCAACCCTCCGATTGCTGAAAGGCACCTTTATCACCTGCATCACCATCGCCCCACTATGGTTTTCACTCAGGGACACTCGCTGATACGGTATTATGTAAAATGTACACGTTACAAAATTATGTAAATCTCATCAGTCTCATCACAAAATAGGAAATGAACACAAATGAACTTAATTTGTGTCTCCATTAGCTCTAACATGCTCCATTTACATGACAGCTGAACTGGAGATTACTGCTGGTGACTATACACAGACTGCACTTAAAGGGGGCCATCGCTGTCTGTGGATCTAGTATAGTTTACTGACCTAGCAGCGCCCTCTAGTGAGCAAAGTAAGATATGTACATACTTTGAAGGCCTTACTAAATTGTGTAAAGCGTTTTTAAGATTACGGTGTTTCCTTACAGGAAAAGGATCTCTTCTTTTCTTGAACAGCAGAAAGTCACCGTTGACCGGATCTCTCTCAATCATTGCAGGCCACCTGCACAAACAGTTTACAATTAAATTGTTCACATTCGTCACCTGTCTATTTTTACCGGTAGCTAGTTATTTGAGAATGCCTTGTGTTTATGGGGACAATGTCAAATACACACACACACAGGCACAAACACACAGGCACAAACACATACACACAGGCACAAACACACACACACAGTAAAGTATAGGCCTATACTTTGCTTCTTCTGTGTCTGAGCATCCTTGGGCTCGTTTTTTAGCGAATGTAAATGTGTGTATATGTATGATGATAAGGTCTGAATGGGTGTACCAAGGGTATCCACTCTGCTGGGTCCACACTAGTGAGCCGGGCACAAAGCTGCAGTAATAGAACTCCTCCTCCTTAGAGACACTCCAGACTTCCTCAGGAGAATCACAGCTACTACAAGTTGGATCTACTCACAGACACAAATACAGCAAGATGAAGCAAAAAGATACATGTTAGGTACAGTACAGTACATAATAAATTGCCTTAACATTTATTAAAGTTATGTTAAAATGTAGCTCTCTTTTCACGGACAGAAAATTACAAAGTGCTTTATATAACGGGCACATGTAAAAATAGGTGGCCGGTTAACATCAAATTCAAGGACCTTTCAAGGATTTTCCAGGACCAATTTCCTCAAGTTCAAGAACCATGCTGGGCGCAATTTACGCACTGCCACAGCTACCTGATATTTTATTCATAAACGTTTTTTAAACAATGAAAATTCAATAGAGTGTGCCTAAGTAATAGAGTAATAGAGTGTGCCTAAGCTGGTGAGGCAGTCAAGAGCTTCAGGAGAGACAAATGTAGCAGAAGGCTTGCAGAATTAGATTTTCTTTTCTCTTTTTTTTTTAATTATTATTATTTATCATAGGCTACAGATAAACGGACATACACAAACAAAACACTGATGAAAGACACAAAAAAATCTGGGTCAAGGCCTACGCACACTAGTCGTGCCTATTGACGCAGCAAGGCAACAAATGTCCTCTCACATCAAAGGTCATTCCCCCACTGAGGACTCATTTACATGTGCAAGACTCATTTTAACCGCTAAACAACTCCACTGACTGCTCTTAATTCAATCAACTGTTTTACACATAGTTTTAACCATTAAAACATGAATAGAGCATTTGCAATCTAATCAAGTGTATGTCCATGCAAGCAATGGAGGTGTAATACACTTCCCACCTTAACTATGTCCCCCCCAAAAAAATAAATATTGCAATATATTGCAAATGTAGTTTCTAAAGTTGGTTTACAATAAAATGTGCTATTTATTTTGTGTGCTTCTTGTCGTATTTCATATGAAACTGGTGCACATAACCTTTCCAATGATAATTATTCACTAATCTTTGATATTGCCAAAACTCCCCTACACTTCGCCTCCACCTTGACTAACTAATTTTCTGGGTAAAAGACTGCAGACTGTGCATGGTTGTAGTGCAATGTTTCTACTGCCTCTAAATCTTTATTGAGATCTTTCTAAATGAGCACTTTTATAAGCTCTGGAGCTAATAAGCCTAACTACTCCTTTGACTTAAGTAGTTAACTTCCAAGGAACCTTTTTTTTTTGTAAGCGTAATACTCCTCCCACATGCAGATAATGGTCCCAATAATGCTTACTAGAGAGAGAGAGAGGGGGGGGGGGGGGGGGTGAAATGCATCTGAAATACTGCTCATTGGGCCTCTTGTGTTAAGTGCTTTGAGACATGCCTTTTGTAAAAATGCGCTATATAAATAAAATTGAATTGAACTGAATCAATATCAATTTGCTTCAATAACATTACTATTTAGTCACACTTGTTTTTGCACTCTTATTTAGTCAAACCCTTTCTCTTGATCTTTTTTTAAATCTTTAAAGATCAACAAATAGAACTTCATTTTATTTAATTGATAGAAATTCATTCAAATAAATAAAGGCTTTATCCAACCTCAAAATCAATATCCTCCAAGCAATAAGAACGTATATTTTCAGATTCACAAGCCATCAAGGATTTCAAGGACCTTTGGGAACTATGTGCAAAACACCTCTGGGAGGTATACAGTAAAGACGTAGCAGGTTACACAGACACAGGTTTAAAATACATGATACACAGTCGCAGCTACTGTGGACCAACATTGTTATTTTATAGGATTTGCTGCTACCGATATTTAGGAGTCAGTCCATGGCTGATATATGCTGACAAATTATGGGGTCTATTTTTGGATTTTTTTTAACCTTTAATTGCACGCTAAAATGTCACACATAGCAAAAGACAGAAAAATTCTGAAAAATTAACAAACATATTTAATTAACACTACTTCAATTCATATTGTAGTTGCACTATGCAAGTAGTTGCACATTACCTAATGATATTATCATTCTTAGGCAGAAGTCAGAATTACTCTGAATCTGAGTCAGGATCATTGACAAATTATCATTACAAAATCCAAACCAAAGACACATCACTGAATTTACAATCTAAATTGTGTGGCAAAACCGCAGTCCTGTAATAGGCTAGAATTAACTAGTAGTATCTTATCAGAAGAAGATATTGAGCATCTGCTAGATTAAGTACAGAAGTTTTCAGGTTTCATGTGGAGCAATGCAGTGCAGTTATTTATTTTTACTTGTAAAGGGGCATCATTTAAAACATCAGAAAAAGGAAAGGGTAGTACCAATTCGGGAGCGGAAGAAAAAAACTAATAAACTGTAATTTGTTAATTACATGTAAACAGGCATGTTTTCTTTTTTCTCTCTAAAAAGTATCTGCAATTGATTTGAGACAACTTGTGAATCAATACCAGACACAGAAATCGAGTCAACAGATAGACACCCTGGCAGATTGTTTGCTCAGCCACAAATCTGAGCGTTGGCCACTGATCAGTTTATAGGTTGATGAGGACACTTGACCTGAGGCTGCCATGTTACGCTGATGCTGGTGGAGTACAAAGTCTGTATCGCGCCTCATGCTTACTCATTGTTTGTAACCACCCACAATACTTTTCATTCCTGATACATTTCAGTTTGTTAACCTGTCTAAAAATACTCTCCCCTAAATAGTATGCGGTATTAAACATCCTTTTTTTTTACTTTTTTGCTAGGCAGGGATGTGAGGTGGATGTTTTTATTATTATTATTATTATTACTCCACTTAGATTCATTTTTCTCTGCTAGAACGTTCCAGCAGTGTAAACATAACTAACCTGGGATCTAAAAAAAGAACTAAATCAGAGATCAACATGGATGGGTCGTATAACTTTTCTTTCAGGGGCGCTGTGACTCAGTTGGCTAAGGCGCCACACCATAAATCCGGTGACCCGGGTTTGAGTCCGACCTGAGGTTATTTCCCAATCCTACCCTCTCTCTCCCCCACTTGTTTCCCGTCATTCTCTTCATTGTCCTATCCAATGAAAGCCCCCCCCCCCCCCCCAAAAAATAATTAATTAATTAATTAATTAATTAATTAATTAATTAATTAATTGACTAACCGATTCCCCTGTTGTCACATGCATATCATACCTGTATTGTCTCCACAGGTCCAGTTTTTGGGTAGTGCTGAAGGGTCCGTATCATCCTGTAACCTTCTCCACTTTTTACATTCTGCTCTACTACACTGCACCCACGAATCATCTGAATAAACACACAAGTCTTAGCAGCTACATATCATATTTTCATGATTCAGTCTCACTTTTCTCTGCCTCCCTCTTTCTCTCTCTCTCACACACACACACACACACACACACTGTGCCGTGGAAGGTCTGTAAATTTCGCCTGATGGGTCCTTACAGGCAGGAATGATTGATTGGACAGTTATCATTGATGGGTTAGAAGGTCCAAAATCATACTAGTATCTGGCACAGCCCTGCTCACACACATTAGCCTACATCTGCATTACTTATGAGACTACGTACACACATCTGGCTCACTGTCATCATCATCTTCCTGCTCTCTTCTCCTCTTTCTGCTGCCAATATTTGCACCCCTCCTTTCTCTGTGTCTCTGATGTGTGTCCTCACTCCTATCCTCTGGAATCTCCAGTTCATCTTCCTCACTCTCTTGACAGTCATCTCCACTTTCCACCTGCTCCTTTATTCTGCAATCACACATTGTTATTGATTGTTTATGTGATTGATTATGTTTCTGGCAGTAACATTACCTTGGCCGATTTGACCTTGGCTGGTTTTTGTCTAAGTCTGTTTAAGTTTTCCACTGCTGCCTAACCTGAAGATAAGCTGTCAAGTGTCACTTTTCATATGGAATAAGCCATATGGACAAAAACGCGTGTCCATGTTTTGTTTATTTAAAGGCCCACTATGCAACATTTTTCATTTAATTAATCCGTTTCATACTGTTTAGGATGCTAAAATGAGTCATTACACGGCGAACAAACGGTGTAGAATGCGCCACCGTGGCCTATAGCGGTAGATACAGCACTTGCAATGTTCAGCAGCGTGAACCGCCTCCAATAGAATGCAGTGCAATACAATGCAATACAGCGGTCTTTAGAGGGAGCTCATGAGAGAAAAAAACGGAGCGTTGCTTATCCCTTCTTTAAAGCCTATAGTTATGTAAGACTGTGATAACGGTCATTAGAGAGATGGAACAGAGTGTTTGGGCTTAGGTGTTTAACAGATGATTTAACAGATGATTCAGAACCAATTCCCTTGTTTACTAGACTTGCTAAAAAAATAGAACAAGTCACTCTTTTTGCACATTCAATGATGAAATTAAAATGAAATGGAATGAAACAAATGGACTGCTAAACTGGGGACCTTTTTGTCTGGCTGAACCTTCCAATCTACCAATCCAGAATGACGATTTCTGTCTTAGTGTCTGTGTCAACCATGAACGTTTACAAGCACATCTAATTCAAGCTTTTGGAAATAACCGAGTTAATAATTAAACAAAGTATCACAGTGATCGCAATATCTATGAATGGAAAGAAAAGTGAATTTTTCACTAAAGTGTGTTTGACTTTGTGACAGTAGCTTGTGTTCCAACCAGCTTAATGATGCTGTCAAAGCAGCTGCTACAGTAAATGCAATGACCTAAGCAATTAGGTTAGCCTCTTGAGCCGTGAATCTGCCCAGGGCTTCTTTCTAGACTACTACAGATAAAAAATAAGCGTTTTCCTTGTCCGTTGTTCATGGGTGCTCTTTACTGTGAAGCATCATGTGACATGAGTATTGTCCAGTATTTCGCTGAATTAGCTAATGCATTGGCATCGTGTATGTAAGGCATGTGTATGGCATGCATAGATGTATATGGGACCTTAAAGATCTCATTCCATCGTATTTTCATTAATTTTGTTGTGGTCTCTTATCTAAAATAATGTCATGAGAGTTGGTTTCGACAAAAAATATGCTGTGGTTGTCTTGTTTCAAGCTATTTTAGTTAGGTGAAAACGAGAGCAGGGATAGCTCGAGAGGATTCTTATGAATATTGATGATATGCAAATGTCTCGCCTCTGATTGGCTAACAACACTGTGACGCTCCATCTAGTGGGTCTGTCTGCAGGCCGTTTCTTGAGGGCGGGTTAACTGCATAGCTAATGTTCAAATTGACGTACATATGTACAGCTTTTCCGATTTGCTCGTTTTTCCCGGCAGTTTTCTATCACAGGCGAATACAGACTACAGGGGTAGGAGAGCATTCTGAAGTTGAGCATAGAAGTACAACTTGGGCTGACCTATGGTAATGTAAAAACATCAAGTCTTAAACGTTTTTTTTTGGAAGGAGACCTTTAAACAAAGCAATTACTCCACTCCTTTGCAACCTTAGTCATGAAAGCAATACATGGCACTCAAGACTCTAATCATTTTGGGCTAATTTCTCCCATCATGGTGAAAGTCCTTAGGTATGGGCCTGAAGTTGCACACTTCTGCCTGCAATCCTCCCTCCTGGCTTAAACAAAGAATAAAGGAGCCTTATCTGTACAATCTCATCTTTGAGCACAAAACTTCCTATATTGTCATCTAAAAATCACTTGGTGTTAAAGTGAAAATAGAACATCACTTTGAATAAGTAAATAAATAAATAAAATAGTAAATTTTACCCTTAAAGCACCCATAGAACACATTTTTTGACCATCATAAATTGTTCTCTGAGCCTCAATAATAGCGTATGGAAATTTGTGTGGCTGAAAGTGACCCAGGAGCACTGCTAGCGCGTTGTTTACAGGCTCATTTAAAAGGCTTAGAACAAAAATATTCGTAATTCCTGCATCCCCTGGTAAATTCATGAAGCAACAGGGGATTGGACCAGAGACGTTTCCAAACAATCTTTGGTTGGACCATGCAAATATAGGAGGTGTATCTTAGTGCTGCCGACGTCAAGAGCCACCTCGTTTCAGATTGGAATTTTTCAGCCCGGCCATTTCTAGCTTGAAATTTACATGTAGAAAGGCGGCGGAAGACGGCGGTTGAAGTTTTGCTATGGTCCATTGGATACCGTAAGCTACCTAAATTCAACAATAACAAGGTAAATGTGGTTTGACATTCTATTGGCACTTTAACAAAGTGTGTGCGCCGGTGTGGGTGTATATGTGTTTACTTGCTGACTTCCTGGTCTATGCTGGCCTGCAACAACTCCACTTCACTCAGCATGGCTCTGGCATCCTCTGCAAGACACAGACCTGTCACAGGGGGCCGCACAAAACAATACGACAGCACTATACACTACACTGTATATAGAGTGCTTTTCGCATACCCATGCAAGTCTTCAGTTCTGCGGCACCCAATACACTGTCAAACAGGTCTTCATATTGATTATCTGACAATGTCACTGAAGGCTAAAAGAAGTGCATGTAGGAAAAGTCAATGTGGATGTAAAAATGTGCATTAGCATCCTTCAAGAAACATGACCACACTGATGAGATCATGTAGACACTTATTAAACACACACACACACACACACACATATATAAATAATTTATAAATATATAAAAATCCTTCACATATTTATATAAGGCATTCGCTATGAAAACTACGTGGCAGAATACAGCCTACTATTGAATGACTGAAATTACATTTCTGACCTTATCTGTGTGCTCTTGTCTCTCTTTGATCGTGGGTATGCATTCAGTATTTTTTCTCTTTTTCTCCTTGTCTGTCTGGACGCTGCCAACTTTCCCAAAATATTGTTTCTGCTTCTTTCCAGCCACACCAGTGCCTTCACCTGCTTCTTGTTTATTCCTCACTTTCTCTTTTTTCACTTTATTTCCAATTACCTTCCTCTCTTGTCCATCAGCTGAGAGAGACTGACTGGCTGACTTGACAATATTATTCTCCATGCTTTGTGCTTGACACCCATAAGTGATGACATCAACTTCTTTCTCTTCCTTGTTTTCTTTTCCTGTGCCCTTCTTACTGAGGCCTACCAAAACCTTGCGCTTCTTATTCGCATGATTAGCTTTCTTTATACCATCACCCTCCTTTTCCACTGTAAGCACATTATTCTGTTCAGCTGTAGGTGCATCTTTTATATTTTCATGCACCTCTTTATGGATTTTTAATTCTTTTGTCATCTCTTCATTCTCTAACTTCCTTGTTTCACATATCTGAGGCTGCTTCTCGCGAGCTGATGGGGGCGCAAACTTTGGTTTCTCCTTTTGACCTGAAAGAAAAAGGAGACAATTGGTGACAACACATCATGCAAACCGAATCCACATCTTTAGAGATGTGTTTTGCATGTCAATGATAGTAGAGCAGTGGTGGAAGCTAGAAAAATGAAAAAAGCTAACAGTCAGTTTGATGCCATAGACAGCTCTCCAACCACAAGACCTTATTTTTAAATGAAGGCTATAATTTATCACCACAAACTGTATAATACAATTTTATAATAATGTTGAAGTTGGGTAGCTTGGTCTCTTGCCATTGTATTTCGTGATATATTGCAGCTAGTACTAGCCTAGAAGTGAACTAACTGAATAGCCTATTGATAACTAGTTTGGTGTAGGATAACATCAGGATGTTTTACATTTTAATCATAAAACATAGCATTTAATTTTAAGACTAACATCAGAGTTAAGAGAACCATGAACGCAAGCAACTTATAATTAACAACATAGCCAAGCAATGAATCAATAACGTGTAGCTAATTAAACATCGTAATATTTACTTCCAGAACCAACGTTAGCTTGGAGTCAATGATAAAATGATAGTGACATTAACTTATCTACCGATTTTCGTGTCCATTTTGACTCATCAAAGGTTCTTTCCTCTCCTTCAACTATGTTCTTAACTGAAAAGAAAAAACGAAAATGTTTTTTTTTCTAGGTGAAATTGGTGATAGGAGTGCAGCAGCTACAGCTTATCTTGAACTGTTGTTCGGCACTTGTAGATGCGCGTGCGGTTTCACCAAAGTTTTACCGCCACTTCCACTCGCCAGATAATTAGAAAACAGCTGTTTAGAGGTGGCCACGGGAAGTAAGTTGGAGTACAGTGTAACTGTGTGACTCACCCAAAAGAAAGGGCTTTTCGTATAATATAACGGCCTATTATTTACAAAAACTACCCTTAAAGTGATTCTGCAGTCTCAAGTGATATAGAATATTGAAAAATTCTTTGATATAAACCAGAGCGATACAGAAGACAAATCTTTCTCTATGGCTCTGATATATACCTATGGCGAGGTCCAACTGCCTTGCATACACATTGGGGGAAAGTGGGGGAGGGGTGTCTCACAAGTCACTTGGCACTCCGACGATGACGAGAGTTATATTACATTACATAACGGGCGTAAAGTGACCGATGTTTGCTAGCACTTGTGTTACAGTCGGGTTACAGTGGCCAACTCCTGAAATAAAAAGAAGCTAAATATTGTTTACGCGAGATATGGGTGTCCATGTCAATTCCCATTTCTTAAAAAAATCACGTAAATAAACAACATATATTTAAAAAGTTGAAAATTTGTTGTGATCATATTAGATTAACTTCTATTCAAAGTATGGGCCTTTGGGGATTTAAAAGTATTGCACGAAATAATGACAATTTTGTGGCTATGGTTGGTGCAGGCAAAGACTAGGATACCTATCACAAAGAAGGCGGGCACTGCCTGCCCATGCTTTTCTATAAAAAGATAGGATTGGCTTACACTAGGAGGTCAAGAAACAGTGTCGTATTTTATTGGTTCGACTGGCTGCTCGTAAGTCTCAGTGAGGGTCTGTCGAGAAATATAAGAGCGTGGCTACACTCCATCTCAGAGACACAGAGGAGTTCAATCTCCCGTGTACTGGTCAACAGACTTAGGAGAAAGCGAGCTCTCTAGCATTCATGCACACACCACATTTTAAAACCGTGCCTTTTGATCTCAGAGATTTTTTTTTTCATAAATTGATCTTTGCAGGAACATATAGTAACCGCGCAGTTTCTCATGAGGCATACGGTATCAGGATACTTGCAGGGCACGCTTAAAATCTGTCGCGAGGACAGCTTGACGGGTGTTTTTCTCTCTTTTTTAAGAACACCCACGGGAGGGGGCACGGGGCAGGCAAGCGCAGCACAGCAGTGGCAAAGGCGGAGAAACGGTCGACCAGGCAGTGCCGTATGTGTAAGAGAGGGAGGGGTGGGCTGTCTCTGTATCCGTGTTTATGTGCCCTGCTCGTCTCTGGAGGGAAGCATTATTCATGAGACGGAGTGATGTCTGCGTAAAAAGGGTGGTCCTATGCTAATGGACGTAGCCCGGTGCGAGCCAGAGGGGGCAGCATCTTGCACAAGCACGCAGAAAAGAGAGTGGGTCATAGTTGCTCACCAAAGTCTGACTATCATCTTAAACTCTTGCATATAGCTAAGCGTAAGTGTGTGGCTATGTTTATGTTGAAGGGGGCATAGAAAGGAGTTCTATGTTAACCTGCGGTTTGAACACAATCCAGGGCACGCATCATTTCAGAATACAGTAAGTATAGGAGACTATAGGAGAAACTGCCTGAAGTGGTAGTTTGTTTACAATGTGACTTATTCCACTATGTTCTTTCTCTCTTTCTTTCTCTTTGCCTTTCTCTCTCAGACCCAGAGCACACCTGATGCCAAGAACGAAAATGGAAAATGCTTGAGATGTCAGTAGAGAACGAGACTGTTGTGGCAGGCGATGGAGGTGGGGGCTCACTCTCTCACCTTCACACCCCTAAAGACCTGCACCCTCCGAAACTGGTGTCCGGAGGGGAGCCTGTGGCTCCACTTTTGGCCACTGTTGGTCTCACAGAGGGTGGAACTATAGGGGCGTGCATAGGGACTAAACCATTGCAGCCCAAAAATGGCCTCCAGGCTCCCCAGCCAGGGCCACAGAAGCTGGGCAAAAGGCGCTACAGCATGAATGTGAGTGTGCGGCCCGCACCTGGGCCTGTCAAACGGCGCCGTCGAGCCTCAGAGAGCCAACCCGTCCTACCCTCACACTTCCTGCTTGGGGGGAACATCTTTGACCCCCTCAACCTCAACAGCCTGCTGGATGAAGAAGTCAGCCGGGTACTAAATGCCCACACACCTGAGACCTCCCCGCTGCCTGCTAAGAGCCGGGAGCCACTGGAGATCCTGGTGCCGAAAGACATCACCGACCCACTCAACCTGAGTGGGTGCAGTGGTGGGGGAGGGGATGGTGTGCTGCTCTCACCCCTCAAGAGGAGGAGGCACCGTAACCGACACCATGGGGCTGGGCCCCCTGATCACGCTGACAATGAGAAAAGTAAACCCGCAGGTGATGAGTCGGGAGGGGGCGGAGCGTTGAGGCCGGCTGCAGTTCCTGATGAGCCCATAGGGGGTGCTGTGTTGCTTGGGTTGGACCAGGCACAGAACTCCCCTCAGCCCTATGAGCTAAACACGTCCATCAACTGTAGGGACGAGGTAGTTCCGCCCATATTGCCTCAGCGACATTCGCAGTCAGGCCCTACTGTAGCGTCACAGCCACGCCCACCTGGGAACGCAGACACCACCGTATCTGGGCACCCTCTGTCCCGGTCCAGAAAACGAAGGCGCACCATAAGCCGCTCTGAGCGCCTGTCAATCACTCCTACGCCAACCATTGGCCCCAGTTCGGACAGAGCGAACGCTCAAACTTTCCAAACGCCAATTGTAGGCGGGGCCAAGGGAAGCCATCATCTATGCTCCTCGCAGCCTTCGCAGAAGCCGTGTAAACCTCAGCGTAAGTACCAGTATGGCAACTACAGCCGTTACTATGGCTACTGCCGGCCCAGTCTTCTGGAAGACCCCCGGTTGTCCGTGCTGAAGCCCGAGTGGTTCCGCAGGAAGAGAGTGTTGGACCTCGGTTGTAACACTGGCCATGTCACCTTGGCCATTGCAAAGCACTGGAACCCCACACACATTTTGGGTCTTGACATTGACGGGGGGTTGGTGCGTGCAGCCCGTCAGAACCTTCGCCACTACCTGTCTGAAGTACAGGCAACAGGCACCCAGTCCCCCCCTGCCCAGCACAAAATGGCTGACAGACTCAAACAGGAAGGGCATCATCAGAAAAGTGTAGCTCAGCCAAGGGAAGCGGGGGAAGAAGGCAGCCATTTGGACAAGGATGGTAAAGGGCTGGGAGGAGTGTTTGCTGCGTTGATGGACTTGCAGCATGCAGGGACATCCTTTGCTGCTCAGAGCCCGTTTCTGCTGTCATTTCGTCTCTGCAGAGGACCCATCACTGCACCTCTACTTCCACAGGCTTCACAGACAGGCTTCCCTTATAATGTGTTTTTCATGAAGGTAAGGTTTTAACCCCACTATAATTTTGGTGGACACTGTTTCACCTTTTTATTTTTTTCTGCTTTATTTTGGTGTCAGGGATGAGGTAAAAGACCACTTGTAACTTTTTAACTACCATCATAACCACTCACAAACCAACACATGCCAAACAGTCAGCATATAGGCCTACTTAAATTCACCTAACTTATTGCTCATAAAACGACACTTTCCTACTGACCTCCACCACCCTTAACTAGTTTTGCCTTTTTTTGGAGGACAAAACTATAGATTTGTGGGTCAGGTCACTCTAACATAAGTGCATGTACTAGAGGAAACTAGAAGATAACATCACATTCTCTGTTGAGTAATCTTCAGTTTAACAACTGCATCCAGAGAGACACCTGACTACATTAAATCTTTGCTGGCTTGCCTGTCAAATAGTGTACTGTGTTGCTATCTGAGTAAGTCATGACACTACACACTATCCACAGTTCTGGAAAATATTTTGATTAGCTGAATTGATTAATTTGGTTCTGTTAGACGTTCTTATGAGGCTAGGTCATAAGATGGCGGTCTCTTTGTGTGTCTGTGTGTGTGTGAAAGAAGTAGGCTAGAACTTGTAGGCCAAGGTGTTTGAGCCGTTTTTGTCCCTCGTAGCTTTTTATGTCATGGTATTCCTTCTCAGTCTCTTTATTGGGCATATTCTGTACCAATGTATTTCTGTGTGTGTGTGGGTGTGTGTGGAGGGAGGGAGAGAGAGGGAAGAAGGGGGAGAGAGAGAGTGCAAATAGCTATTACAAAATGGCCTTTCATGGGGAAACGGTAGACACAGATAGGAAAATGTCTGCCTTCTAATCTCTTTTACGGCAGCGAGCAGCCTATCACTGTACACACACACACACACATTCTCTTTTTTCACACACACATGTGCATCCGTAAACACTTGCCCTCTCACACACCAACATATGCTCACAGTAGCCAAAATGTTTGTCTGGTTGTACAAAGAGGGCAGTGCTTTGTAGCATTCAAGATGTGCTGTGCATGAAGGCCAGCACTGTCTTGCAGCTGTGTGCAGAAGTGTGTGTGTGTGTGTGTGTGTGTGGCAGAGGACAGCTGTTGACATAACCAGTGCTCACACACTCGCTTACACACACATACTCACCACATACACACATATTCTTGTGATCTCACTCCCCTTGACATGAAGCTGCAATCAAACGCCTAGCTAGCTTTTATGTTAAAACATGTCTTGTTGTTGTTGCACATGCAAGGCAAGAGTGGAATTTAGTGAGTAGCTGATGGAATTCCTCCTCAGACTCCCCTCCCCACCCCACCCCACCCCGTTCCATCTCTCCTTCTCAGTGTCTGGAGGCTAGCATGGGGGATGGGCAAGGGACCTTGGATTACAGCTGCTCAGGCCAACTTCCTTCTCGCTCACTCACTACTCACTTACCCCTTTGCCTTTGTCAGATTTCGGATCCCCCCCCCCCCCCTCTCCCTCCCTTTCAGTGCTGATGGGAAACCAGGAGTAGCGTACTCACGCAGCCACAACTCCTACCTTTCCAACTACAGTCAGTTGCTTTCTAGGTTATGGTTTGTCTTTATTTGGGATCCCAGACCCAGACCGATTGACAGGCTTCCATTTTGCTTTCATTATATCTTCAAACTGCAATCTCTGATTATCAATTTTGCTGGTAAAAGTCACCTAATGAGTTTATAGTATCAGTTGTGCATTTACAGTAAAATAATTAGTTGTAGTCCAGGCTGTAAAGGAAGTGTGTTTGTGTGTGCGTGCATTAGGGGTGGGCAATATAGACGATATATACCGTATGCAATATGCATTTGGCCAATGATAGAGATTTTGGGTCATATCGGCATACCGTGATAGGCTCATTGCGTCTCCACAACCATGTGAAAAAATGTTGACCTGTAGCTTCACCTTATTGATAGCACCTTTTCATTCTTACAACGAAACTGTGAAAGAGCCTATAAATTGAACAGCTACAGCCTGACACAAATGCAGCTTATCAGTTTACTTCTGTGTGAATTTGAGAGTCCAATATAAACACCTCCGAATGATGACTAAACAACTGTTGTACATATTGACTTTATGCTATGGTAACCATTAAGAAACTGTTATGCTGTAAGTTACATACCAAAGTATACCGTGATATATATCATCTACCGTCTATGGTTCAAAATATATCGCAATATAAATTTTAGACTATATCGCCCACCCCTAGCGTGCATGTATGCATCAAGCTGTTCTGCTTGTTTTGCTTTTTTTGTCTGTCACATTACATGACCACTCAACAATGTTTCTCTCTGTTCTACACACACTCATACAAACAGTAGTTCAGTTGAATGTGGGTCAGGAGATTGTTCACCCATACTGACTTTCATTGCGTTGCTATGTCATCCTAAATCACAGTCAGTTCTTATTTAGTCAGGAATCAGATAGACATGTGCATAACAACGATTAAAGTTGCATTTCAAAGTGCATAATGAGAGTGGTATGACATTTGGCTCTGCTATGGTGTCAAGTTCATTAGCTGTTTAAGGATTTGGTTATCCGTAGAGCAACGAGGAAAGGTATCAACTGAGACTGTTTCTACTGAACATCAATACCTACACTTACAATTAGCTCACTCCTGATTATAACTACTGTAGGTGTAACCATTGACTTCAGGCCATGTCTGAGACAACCATCTTAACAACCATCCAGCTGAAATATAAAGACTAACCAGCTGCTTCAACCTCTGTGGCAAGTCTGTCTCAATTGTGTAATGCTTGTTGAATTTAGACAAAGTCTAAGTCGCTTTGATCATGTGTAAATGCATTTGCATTTGATCATGTACAAATTCTTGCCTTTACAATTTGTAGTTCATGGAGTATATTTTTGCTGTTTACTTATCCCCTAAGTAATTCATTTTAAGTAATTTACTCCATTTATCATCTAATGATGTTTCTATGACTTCATGACACAAATCCTTGTATTTTTTCTATATTGAAGTTGTTGGTCATTTTTATCAGGTTAATCCAAGCTAGGACTATTATATGAACTTCTGCACTCAATGCAGTGAAATTTGTATTTAAAAAATAACAAATAAATGTATTTTTTATGCTAATCAAAAATGATAACCCTAGGTAATATGCATCTTAACACATTATACCAAAACTTACATGCAGCTACCTCACAGACAAGGAACTATAGCTCATGAACCAGTGTTCTTGTCCATTAGGTAGAACTTAATTCAATAATCAAAAGTCTAATTTGTTTGGTATTCCACAATAGTCTTTGAAATCTCCTGTGCATTAAAACATTTTGTTTGTTGATTTTCCAGTGTAAAAAAAAAAAGTGTTCTTCCCTAACGGCACCCCCTCTCTTCCTGCCAGGAGAACTACGTGCTGGAGAGTGACGAGCAGCTGGCTGGCCAGCAGGAGGAGTATGATGTGATCCTGTGCCTGGGCCTGGCGCTGTGGGTGCAGCTTAACTGGGGAGACGCAGGCCTGCAGCGCCTCTTCCGCCGGGCCCACCGGCAGCTCCGCGCTGGGGGGCTGTTTATCCTCGAGCCTCAGCCGTGGAGCAGCTACTGCAAGAGGAAGAGGCTGTCGGTAAGCACTTGGGAGCAGAGCAAGGGGTTTGGAGCACAAGGGGCTTGACTGATATAAACAAAGCGCTTTATTGTAAGGCAAATTGATGGGCCTGTATTAGGCCCTCCAGCAGTCCTCCTGGGTCATTTTCAGCCACACAAATTTGCATACGCTATTATTAAAGCTCAAAGAACAATTTCTGATGGTCAAAAAATGTGTTTTATGATGCCTTTCTAATTTTATAGTAGAGCTAGAACAAACTTTTCATTGCAGGTCAAATTCATTGCTTGCTCTTTTTTATTTTCACTCCCTTATATTAACTATTTTTTGGGACCATATTTTTCACCATCTGATAGAGCTCATTAAGACCCTTAAAATAATGAATAAAACTAGTTGTCGCCCGATTATGCCCCTTGTACTCAAAACCCCCGAAAGAGGAAGTTGGTGGGTGTTGGGCGCTGAAAGCAATAGACAGGTGAGGAAAGAAAGGTTTTCTCAGTGGAAGGAAGGTGGTGAGAAAGGTAACAATAGCTGTCGAATAAGCATTTTAACAAGCTCTCCTGAATGAAAAAGCGTGTCAGGGCGTTGCAGGGATTTGTAAAGGAGCTCTGACAACTACAATCTTAGTTTCTTGAAATGTGTGTTGAAAATGATAGACAGCTAAAGTAATGAGATGAGAACTGGAGAAAAAAAATTGAATGAGAGAACTGGAAAGTGACATTTTTTCCGTGCTTGCTCTGTGATTGCCCGCTAGGAGACAACATACAGAAACTACTGCGCCATTCGTCTGAAGCCGGATCAGTTCACAAGCTATCTGACGTCAGAGGTGGGCTTCAACAGCTATGAGCTGCTGGGGACTCCCAAAAGTGTCAGAGGTAGGAGCTATAGCCTCAGCAGCTATTACTATTGCATCCACAGATCTGTTTGTCTGGGTGCCTGCATTCTAGAATGAAAGAGTTTCTTGAAATCACAGTGTGGCAGAATCCTAATGGCTAATTGTAATTCTGGTTTTGGAGATCCAAGACTTTTAGTTAGGTGGCACATTTTCAGCCTTCCAATTTATCTCTGTCATGCTCTCTGTAACCATGGCCCTGTATGTTACTCATCTGTTTATTTATAACTTTATCCATTTTATATCCCCTTCATTCTAGTACTGTTTATAATTTAGCTTTTGAGGTCTCTAAAAGCCCTTTTGTTCTTCTGCAGGATTTCAGAGGCCTATTTACCTATTTCATAAAGGTCCTTCTGGTAGGAAATAAACTTCACAAAACAGGAAATACTTCCTAGGGTCCATGTGGGTGTGAACATGATGGACGAGGATCTCCATCTGAAAAAAAAATGGAGTATGGAGCTTTGTGTTTCTACAGAAATGAAAGGAAAGTGAATAGACTAAACCAACTTTTCTCTTGCACTGGAATTTGGGCTTGACAGACAAGGATACGACGCACTGCTCAAGACTGAATCTGCACACCCGAACCCACATCTTTATAAACACGTTATTAATATTGTTGTCAGAGCCACCAAAGCATTTGGCTGTCTTTGAGAGGGTGTGACTCAAAATGGTGCTCAGAGGATGAACAGAGTTCCATCACAGAGTTTGGAGGTTCCCATGGAAACTGGGCCAAGGACCTCCTCAATACACAAAACCCAATCTCACATCTGGTATCGTGTGTGTGTGTGTGTGTGTGTGTGTGTGTGTGTGTGTGTGTG
>JAGFZM010001361.1:66896-78543 GCA_017657215.1 Limnothrissa miodon | reverse complement strand
CAGAACAGGCTTGATCATTATCAACAATAGGCTTGGACAAACAGATTATTTTTGATGCTGTTGATTTTTGCTTTCAGTGTTAAGATCACTTCTGATATTATTGGTGGAATAAATCGAAACTCAAAAGTGTCTGAACTTCTTTTCATTGGTCTCGAATGTTAATGTTTAGGTATTTCGGTAGTAGTTTGTTTGAATCACGCTGACCCAACCTGCAGATACTCCTTTCAAGGAGGGATTCTCCCCCCTCTCCCCCTCCCGTACTCCCAGTGGCCAGGAGACTTGGGATGTCTCATTCATACTCACTCGTCGTCTTTCTCTGTGTAAATGGTGGCATGCTATAGCCTGATATCCCCTTTCACCTACATAATAGATCAATGAAAATAGATCGGTGACTAGCAGCTTTGATGTGTATTGCATTTGGCGAAATTTGTTTTTGGTTTGTTTTTTCACGTCAGCTAATTGCCTGTTAAAGGTGTGCACTATGTGCACTATGTTGCTTGTTTGAAAACAGAAAACAGATTCTTGGTTATGAAAAATGTCATGATGACTAAAACCACTTCCTACCTACTAATCATTTGACATGATTAACATTGGGAAGAGAGATGGAGTCACAAAACTGATTACACCAATGAGTATCTTTAAGTTATGTATCCTGAGCAATCCCTTTAGAAAACATGATTGGCCTCCTCAGTTGGCAGTTCGAGTTAGAAATCTGTTGAAGATTATTAAGTAGGCCTAACTTCATAGATCATGAACACTGCAAACGGTAACATCTGGTCTCAACTATGATGTCACTGCTCAACTTCCTGCTTCGTACCATCTAGTGGTAGTAAGTTGAAGTGCACAATTGCACTCAAAACCATATGAGCTGTTCTGTTGTTTTTTTTCTCTTTCTGCTGCTCTACAAATTCCGGATGAAAAAGAGGAACTAGCAATCAATATTGCAATCCAATTAAATTCAACTGGACTTTGACCAACATTTTTGCATTACCAAAGCGCAGAACAGGTTTACTCACAAAGTATCACAAAAATATACACATTCAAACAATAGACAAAATGATAGTCGTGTGTGTGTGTGTGTGCATGTCTGGGTGTATGTATGTTACATGTATGTGTCTTGACATTGTGTGTGGGAATTGTATCAGTGTTTCTATTCAAATAAGGTGCTCCAACTAATGCATTTTGGCAAGTGAAATTTTGCAAAGTTTCTTGCAATAACTTACTAAAACAGTTAAAATATTGTAAGTGCTGGTAAATGTTGAGCATGGTAGTCAAACGTATTTGAGCTGTAATATTAAAATGGACATGAACAAAGTTGTTTGGATAACTTTTGTGAGGCTTGGTTTGAAGAAGGTCTCTGGCAATGTTGGTGAAGTATTGACTATTTTTGTGGTCTGTGAAAAATTGTGGGGAAAGTCAACATTTTTCTACAAGAGGCCTAATGACGGAGGCAGACAACTGTAAGGGGTTAATGTGATGCAGTCATTTTGAATGTAAGCAATCCTGGGCTGGAGGTATGGGACACCTAATTATAAACAGAACAATTCCAATAATTAGTAGAGATTCAGATGGATATGTCTGCATTAAAGGCGCTCTAAGCGATGCTGTTTCACGTCACTTCTTGTTGACGTTCGAAGTATTGTCAGACAAAACAGAGGATAGCTCCAGAGAGGGTTCAAGCGTTATAAGTTATAGCTCACTCCTCCCCCTCCCTACCATGCCTCCCGAAAGACTCATGAACCATGTCGTTTATTGGCTGGAACACTGTTATGTTTAGTTTTCGTTTGTTATGCTAGGTTTGCCCACTGTGTTTTGTTGCCGTTTGTGGAGCCAGGGCTGTCTACAGAGACCGCGTTTTTTTACAGTGTGTTCAGGGGACAGGCAGCTAGCAGATTGTGAGGAGATGTTTGCTGTATGTAACAACACATGTTTTAGTCCTAAAAACGTGTCACATCGCTTAGAGCACCTTTAATAAGGTGACCGTTCTTTGTGCTAGTTACTGCAAACGCCTTTAACTATTTTTGGTATGAGTGTTAAATGGTAATGCTGTTTTCTATATTCTCAGGGTCCAGGTAAGTGTAGGGCAGCTTTTTGTCCTTGTTTCTCTCCTTGATGATCTCCCCGATCTCCTTCAGTTTCTCCTTGAGTTTGTCAGTGAGGGAGAGCACCTCCGGCTCAGAGAAGTACTGCTCAGGGTGATGGCCCAGTGACACCTGGGGAGAGAGAGGGGGGTCAGTGGAGGTAATGTGAGGAGAGGGTAAATGGACAAGGAATGAGACAGAAAACTATAGGCACTGATATAATGATGCAATTAGTGGGTGTTTCTGTGAGTGTGTGTGTGTGTGTGTTTGATCTGTTTCTATAACTCTACTGTATGCATACTATATCTAACTGTCTTTGCAACCCTGTGTTTTGTGGATGACTCTGCCCCCGACAGGGGGAATGTAACGGGGTTTATAGGGCCTATAGGCACTGATGAGTTTAAATGATACTCTGAAGAGAATGATAAAATGTGTGTGTGTGTGTGTGAGTGTGTGTGAGAGCGAGAGCAGGCGGATAAGTGTGTGGGCAGATGAAAATAGGTGGTGTGGGTGGTTGAATGTTTATTTGGATGGGCAGATTAGTTAACTTACAAAGTCTCCTCCCTTCTTGCTGGCGACCCAGGCACTGGCCATGCCCCACACGGAGGCGTTGATGTCAGGCAGCGTGTTCAGGAGGTCAGCATCTGTGATGTCATCTTTGGTTGCGGGCACTCCAGACTGCAGTGAACTGGGACTGTTGGGGGGCCAGCCCCCAAAATCAAACTAAAACAATGTCACTGAGTGTGTGTGTGTGTGTGTGTGTGTGTGTGTGTTTTACTTTTCTCTACACATGTTCTCATAATAAATATGTGTATTACACAAGGGTATTACAAGTACACATTACTTACATATCCACTGTTCAGTGCGGAGTGTTGAGCTGACATAGAAAAGATCACCATAGTGATAAACTTGACTAGCTCTTCAACTGAGGTGAAAGACATGGGAATTCCTAAGACAGTAAGAGAGGTTTAGATATACATTTTAAATTGTTCAAATATTTAATACTGAGTTTTTTCATTCCCTTCTCCTTTTATCATTTTTTATGCACCTACACACCTTCATTTATCTCTCTGTTTGATGTTTATGTCTTTCTTTTAAGTCTCTCTCTCTCTCTCTCTCTCTCTCTCTCTCTCTCTCTCTCACCAGTGCTGGCCTGTTCCAGGAAGCCATGTTTGTAGATGTCTGAGATCCAGCGCTGCAATTCTTCATCTTGTGCAACTTCCATATCAGAAGGGTAAAACAGAGCTATAACTGCCTGCACATACCTACAACCACACATACGCGTGCACACACACACACACAGAAGATGACACAAGAAGGAGAACAAGTCAGTACATATACACCAACAAGAATATTGGACTGAACCAGATACTCAGCATTAATCTGAGATGTCCCACAGATTTAAAACTCTGTACATTGTACGTATTGTGAAACAGTTCTTTGGCAATTCAAAAGTTACGTTGGAATGAAGTTAAACCAGTATCCCAAAAGACAACAATAAGGGCGCAGATAAATCTTTTACCTCTGAGGATAAATGTAAATGTGTCCAAATTAGGGCTAATCGATTATGGAAAAAATCATAATCACGATTATTTTGGTCATGATTGAAATCACGATTATTTTGCACAATTACTCATCGACTTTGGAAATCTGTTGCATTTATTGAACAGAACAGTGAATTCTCCTCAAAACAGATTAAGACAGATAAAACAGATAAAGGCAAACAAAAACGATTATTACTTTATTTTTTTGCCCTCATAGCTCACTGACAAGTTTTGTCTTTGGTACAAGCTGCTCTGCAGAATAACGAAACAGAGCGGGATCACGTGAATCCACATGCAGTAGTGCTTTTAAAAGGGAAAGTAATTTAAATAATTGACCTGCCAATTTGATCGATTCTGAATGTCGATTACGATTACTTTTCGAGTCCAAATAACTAAAAGTCCAAATAATTGAAAGGATCACACCCTGATCACACTCTGACATTTGACCTTTGAACCTTACTTGGTAAGGGCATTCCACACCTGCAGGCCATCATCTCGATAATAGAAGTTGGGCAATTTATCCAGACCACGTGCACTGATGTCCTCCGGCAGACAGAGGGCGCTGTACTTCAGAGTCTCCATAGCTCTTCTCATCAGTAGCACCATGCCAGAGCTACCTGTGCTTGTGTACTGAGAGAGGGAAACGGATTTAGTCATGATGTGAAGTTGTCAACAAGACAAACACAAAATAAGAGCAGCTTCAACTCCATAGTGTGTAGAGTTGTACCATACTGATGACTCCCTTTTCACAGATTAGTTTCTCCCGGCCAAACATGTTGGTGTACAGTATGTAACGCATGTGTGGAATCAGCAACTGCAGAGTACAGAAAGATGAAAGACTATTTTAATGATGGATAAAAATACTCTGCATTCTTTTATTTGGATTGTAGCTACTAATCCGTATTTTGACCTAGACCTAGATAGTCTATACTTTAGGTTCTCTTAAGAAGATGGACTACCTTGTAGATGGGGTGCACGGTGGGCAGATTGCGGATAGTGGCAAGGGTATAGACCTCTCCTAGAAGGTGAGTGCGCAGCAAGTGGAAATTAAACTGGTGCTCAATTAGGTCGGCCGCCCGCACGTGTGTCTTGGCTAGGATCCAGGCTTCCTCTTTATCACTGGGCAGGAACACCAGGTTTTTTTCCCCAGGCTGAAGCTAAAATCAGAACGGGGGGTGATCAAACACTCTCAACTTTTAAGTAAATACATCAATTTAAAGTCAATTATAGAACATGCAGACCTATTTTTTAATTGCTACAACTACTACTACTAGCCTACTACTACTACTACTACTACTACTAATAATAATAATAACTAAATAATTACTCTGTCTAGATCTTTTTATTTACTTTCATATTCCACAGTAGCAGTAGTATCAGTAACAGGCCTTTGATTCCTACAACACAGCAGATAAGTTAAGTTAAGTCTCTTTATTGTCCATTTCTCTACATGCATTAGGTAAAAAAGCATCTGCTAAATACCGTATCAGTCAGTTAACTCATTAAATACCAGTACCAGCACAATGAAACTCTCATCATTTGCTCAGACTGTCCTATCACTTCAGTAATTAAATTGAATACCTGAATGGCTACCGGTACCAGCTTGTCCTCCTTGTTTTTAAAGAGCAGGCAGAAGGGGGCAGGGATGTACTGCTCTCGCAGATTGATGATATTTGGAGGCACCTCAGCCAGTTGGGAATAATCACACAGAAAGATATTGCCATTCTAGCCAGAAAAAGACCAGTGTGTTTTTAGACGCAACCCTTAAAATTTGAACTAATTCTCTTCTGGCTTTTTGCCTTTACTGTCTAAACTGCACACCTGTATTTCCACTGGCAGCGCACTACCTTCTAGAAAGGGCTGAACCATCTCAGGTGTGACAGCAAACTTTGATGGGAGTGTCTGACAGCGCTGGATCATCATCGGGTTGGCGCCATTAAGAAACTGGTACCCAAAGAACTCATCCTCTCTCCAGTGTAAACGCACATGCTCTAGTGTAATACATACATGCTGGATTAGACTCATACTTCACTGGCAAATTCTTACAAAAAAGTCAAAGCCACTGTCAGAAGATGAAGAAAATGACATACAGTGAGAAAAATGTACAGAAAGTTGCAGCACCTTTTTGACATAGAATATCCCATTGTAAATATAATATTTCTAGAAATAGGTTGTACCAGATATCTGGGTCTTGTTGGTCCAAAAGGCGTTTTTTATATCATCCAGCTTGCCCCACGGTTTCTTACTGATAGTCAGGAATTTAATGCTGAGTTCAATCTTACTACATTAAAAAAGACAGACATTAAGAAAAATATCCGGGGAGAACAAAGATGATAACTATTAGTTTACTGCATATATACAACATGATTTTAATCATTCATGGATCTGATAATATAACACCTTTCTCTGATTATGATAATGAAGTTGCCTTGAGATCTCTGCTTCACTGGGGTACATTGTTGTCAGATGCATTGAGAGAGAGGCACAGTGGAACAGTAACAACATAACATGAATGTCATCTTCAGACTTCAGACCTCGTACTGACAATCACAGTTTAAATGATGCTGTAATTGTAGTCAATTACTAACTTATTGATAGTGTGACACATTCATTCACCACAAGAGAGAGCTTGTGATGTTATGTAACAAGATGATGAAACAGAATGGAGTATCTCACACAAGTATGGTGGTGAGCTTTAAGTCCATTCGCTTGTCTAGAGAGTATTGGAACTCAGCAGGGAGTGACTTTAGGTCATCTAATACCAAACAGTGAGGGAGGCCCTCTTCCAGCTCCTTCCACCTGATACACACATACAATCAGAGTAAATATACTGTATGAGCATACATACTTACTCACACAGGAATACTAAAAGCACGGTATCAATAATATAAAAAATACATACAATGTATTTACAATACATACTGAAATTGTTGTTTTAGAACCTCCAGCTGTCTTAGTCTGTGTCCCAAAAGAGCCGGTATCTCATTCTTCAAAGTCAGTGCTGGCAGGAAATAAACACAAAACACACACACGCAAACTCCCATAAATGAGCACACACACATAGCGGCATTCATCAGTCAAAATCAAAATACTGATTCTTTAAACAGAATGCGAACCCAACTCTGGAAAAGTTGGGACGTTAGATGATGTTAGGAAAATGTCAGTAAAATAATTTCCATAACATGGAAGCCATTTATTTCTGTCTCCCTCCTGTCTCAAGGCATCTGCTGTCCATCCAGCAGCTATAACTTCACACAAATGTTGAACTGATCATTTGAGCTGTCCAATGTACGCTCCTGCTTTAGAAGATTCACCATCACCCCAGTCCAAGGAATCTCTGGCTCTATGAAATGCTGCAGGATTTTAGTGCAATTTTACTTTTGTCTTCGTATGTATCTCCCCTTGATCGGCTAGCTTTCTGAATACATTGTGAAAAAACTCAGACTCTGGCCCACTTTTCATTGTCTTGGTAATATTACCTCCATGAATGGTCTTACTGCCTGATTTAATAATAATGTTAGGTTGCTACTTTGTCCAGCCAGAACTTTTAACCTGGAATTATTTTTTATTATTATATTTATTCAGAACTATTTTGTTTTTTGAATAAAACCTTGTCTAGTCTGAATCCGCCTGTGACTCCACAGTGACAATAATGGCAGGACATGAAAATACTGCAGAAAATACTGCAATCACTGCACAATGCAATATTTTGGACCGCTTGCGATATTTTGCGGTTTTTATTTTGTCAGGGCGTGCCAATGGCACAGGACTGGCTCTGTCTGCATGGATGCTCTTTGCTGTGTAGTGCTGTGAGGCAATACTATTGTAAAAAGTGCTGTGTAAATACAATAAAATTATACAGGAAAACCTAATGAACATATGTGGCTACTATTTTGATTATTGATGAAAAAGAATAATACAAAAACAGACATTAATAAACTCACATTTCCCATCTCGGATGAGAATGAGCTGCCTTTCCTTGACCCAAGTGTAACATGGGAAATGTACCGTTTCGTCCTCTGGTGTCTTCACTGTAATCTTTAGACAGTACCAATCATCGTCGGGTAAAAATAGATACTGCTCCTTGTCCAAGCTTAGCAGAAGCACCTTGCCCAGAGAGGCAGGACATTCCACTGTGTACTCCTTTTCCTGCCAAGAGCAGAAAGGAAACAAGTCTACTCAGCATTGCAATATTCAATTCAATTCAATTTTATTTATATAGCGCATTTTTACAAAAGGCATACAATAGCCATTATATTCACAGACAGGCCACACACAGTCATTATGAGTACTTTCTCCAATACACAAAAAAGTCTACTTATAGCATTGCAATAAGAAAAACTCCATTACATTCACAGATAGGCCACACAAAGCACATGAATGCTTTCTCCAGTACACAGAATAGTGGTTCTAGTAAATTGTAATTTGTGTACATTCACCAGTAGTAATTGAATTTTCACATACATTTAATCTATTATTTATGTAATAACGAGCCAGACGTGTTGAGACACGTCTAAATATGGGCCTTGCCCTTTTTTCCTTCAACAAAGAGGTCCTAAGCTTTTGCAGTGGCATGTGTTTCAATGTTTAGTGTTTTGGGGAAGAACTAAGCCATGAAGGATGTATGAAAATTAAACTATAATTGTTCTCAGAGCCAAGGTGCCACCCTGCATGACAGCCTTTGTCTCCGGTGTGTGAATGAATGTATGTGAATGGATAAATGTGTAAGTAAGTAAGTAAGTCATATTTATTTATATAGCACATTTAAACACAGGTAAACTGACCAAAGTGCTTTCAAAAATACATAAATAGAATAGTAAAAAAATGAAATAAATAAAAAACGCAATAATGAACAATAAGCAAGCAGGACCAAGTTTAGTTTAGGAAAGCCAGAGAGTAGACGTGGGTTTTTAGTCTTTAGGGGATGGAAGGAGCGCATCTAATGTCTAAGGGCAATTTTTTCCACCGTTGAGGAGCAGCCACAGAAAAGGCTCTATCACCTCTCTGTTTAAAACGTGAACGTGGCACATGAAGGAGCCCTTTATTTGAGGACCTTAATGACTTAAGGACAGAATAAGGCTGGAGGAGGTCAGAAATATGGGTTGGATTCTGAAATGAATGGGGAGCCAGTGCAGGGAGGCTAAAACAGGGGTGATATGGTCACGCTTTCTTGTGCCAGTCAGGAGCCTTGCTGCTGCATTTTGGACCAACTGCAAACGTGATAAAAGCTGACTGAGGGAGGCCATGGTAGAGGGTATTGCAGTAATCTAGCCTAGATGTAATGAAGGTCCAGGTCTTTATAGGATAAGAATGATTTGAGATGGGAGATGGAGCGTAACTGATAAAAACTATTTTTCACCACAGAGCTAATCTGTCTGTCAAGACAGAGCCCTGTGTCAAGAATGAACCCCAGATATCTGGCATGAGTTCTCACATATGGAGTGAGGTGGCGTAAGTTGGCAGCAACAGAGTTTATGGATATAGGAGAACCAAAAAGAATGACCTCAGTTTTGTCACTGTTTAACGTGGCCCATCAGTTAGCGCTTCAGATTGGTGACTGAAGGGTTGCCGGTTCAAACCCCGACCAGTGGAAAGCGGCTGAAGTGCCCTTGAGCAAGGCACCTAACCCCTCACTGCTACCCGAGCGCCGCTGTTGTGCAGGTAGCTCACTGCGCCGGGATTAGTGTGTGCTTCACTTCACTTCACACTGTGTGCTGAGTGTGTTTCACTAATTCACAGATTGGGATAAATGCAGAGACTAAATTTCCCTCACGGGATCAAAAAGAGTATAATTCTCTAACTGGAGATAGTTAATGTGCAGCATTGTAAAGTGTTGAGATTAGAAAATAGCTATAAAAATGCCATCCATTTACATTAAGATGTCTAAATACTCCAATGTTAGGGTTCTTTTATGCAAATCTGCTCACTATCATAATTCAAATGTGCCTTGTATTAGTGAACTAGGTGTGTCCAGTCCAAGTGATAACAGTTAAACTGTAACTGTGATCCTCTTATCCCAGGGAGACTCATATTGTCCATCCAATTTTGCACCCAGCACAAAAATGTATAGCTTTCTCTTCCTTAATTATTCATTTTCTCTATTTCTAGACCTACAACAAATGTACATTTTGTGAATTTTTCCTTGCCCATGTTGCTCATGGATACTCTACGCTCTGCTGTGAAGAAGCATTTGTAGAATGCACTGAATAAATAAAATTCAATATTTCTCCATTGTTTTCACTTATCACATGACAATTCTGTACCTGTAGAAATTATCTCATTTATTACTCTGCCACCTTGAGTCTGATCTTAATAACCACCCACAATGCTATTTTAAG
This sequence comes from Limnothrissa miodon, assembly GCA_017657215.1. Lineage (NCBI taxonomy): Eukaryota > Metazoa > Chordata > Actinopteri > Clupeiformes > Clupeidae > Limnothrissa > Limnothrissa miodon. The sequence continues at coordinate 68,580 of JAGFZM010001361.1, read as the reverse complement.
AGTATTTTTTAAGAGTATTTTAAGAGTATCTATTCCATTGGGCTCCTTTTGTCCTTACCTGTCCACTGCTTAGTTCTGGTGCCTCATTAAGTTTCTTGCGTTCACTCTTTCCCTCTGTCCCAAAGAGGGTGATGAAGACGTGGTCGCGAGTGCCATGGAGCACATTCTCTCCAGTAGTTACTGTTACTTTGTACTGTACCATGGAGAACTTCTGTGTGCAGATGCTCAGATGCTTTCCCTTGCTCTCGAATACACCAGTAGCATAGAGTCACACGTTTACTGTCCCGAGGTGCTTTTATCTGCTTTTGTGGTGCACTCCTCTTTCATATCTCAAGTCATGGCAGCGAGAGAGGGAGGTATAGGTATTCACTATATCTCCGCCCAGTTTTATAGAAGACTATATACGTTTTGTGCTGATGCTGTGCACACACAGTAAAAAGATGATGATCGGGTGCTCTGAGTAGCCTAATTCTCTGGCTGAAAAGTTGCAGGTTAGGCCTATATCCCATATTGTGCTTAAAGAACCACAGGTAGTACTTTATAATAACCGTTGTCTATGAATGGTAAATTAATAGCTTATTTTTTAACAACTAAAAGCTAATTCAACTGTTTGCGCGACTTTTGCAACTTTTAGTAATCTTCTCCCACACCATTATGTCCCTCATCCATTAAAACCAATGACTAAATGGTACTGCCATATAACTCCATATGAAATTTGTATAATATAAAATTATATAATATCATATACTCTAAAACATGTCAGAAAGTTTCAGTATCTGAGTAGGAAAATGGTTAAAGCGTCAGAATATGAATGCTGTTTCATGTCTAGTTTAGTGAGTGTTACACCCCGGCTCGCCACAAGGCGCAACATAAAAGAGGCAAAGGCGGTGAATTAAAAAATCAATCAAAAGTTTATTTAAATAAAGTGAAGTATGTCTAGGTGTAACATAGGAAAACAAAAATGTGTGCATGCATGTGGGTCAGGTGTGAATGAGGTTGAGTGTCTGTTGGATGGTGTGTGCAAAAGAAAAAGGCATCCACAACAAAAATGAGAGAGAGGCTGAGGCGTGCTGAGTGGAGAAGAGGAGTGCTAATATACCCACACTGGCGCCAGGTGTGGGCAATCCCCTTAATTGGTAAACCCCCAGTGCAGACTGGGAATTGGAGTCTCAATGTGGCCATCATCGAGACCCAGGCAGCCTGCAGGGGGAGCAGAGGGCCGTCACATGAGTTACGGGTGGGTGTATGATACCTTAGTCCGATGCGAGCTGCATAGTCTGGACTATGTTATCTGGACTATGTTGTTGGGCAACAGTTGTGTAGTAACAGTGTAGGCCTAGTAACTCCTTTGCTCAAACCTAGGAAGTAAGCAACGATCGTTTTGAGAAATGCACCCTATATCCCTAAGAACATTGTTGATCAGAGGAAATTTGCCGGTGTGTTTGTTGGGCCAAATGTCATTACTAGGTATTCATAATGCAGGTTATTTATCCTGTTTAACATTATTGTTTAGTAATACATAATTGTAATAAATAGACATTGAACCAAATATAAGTTGACTATTATAAATTATTGCATTGTCTAAAAACACATTAAATTGCAAGAAACAGATGTAACATTATACAAAATACAAGTTAGTCTTTTTATCAGTATCTTGTGCCATGTGAATCATGTCAAGTATTTG
>JAGFZM010001361.1:39477-58830 GCA_017657215.1 Limnothrissa miodon | reverse complement strand
AGTTGAAAGTGTGTATTTTTTTGCACAGTGTATGTCTACAATGGATTTCAGAATGACCTTCAGTAATTGAGGTATTACACATGCACGGTAGACACCCAGACACACAAACCTTCTGATAATTGTGTAAGGGGTTCCATCAAGCCACTCCCAGTCTCCAGTACGCTCATCGCTCAAACCCAGCCAGTAATAATTTGGCCGGGTTCTACTAATAACAAAACGCTGTCATGGAAACACAAAGAAAGAGGGATGGGTGAAACTGGACAGCAATTCAATGTACAGCATAATTTCACTGTCAGTGGAGATTCTCTCCTAGTGTGGTTAGGCAAGGCAAGTTTATTATATAGCACATTTCATACACAAAGTAGGCAGTTCAATGTGCTTTACAAAGATGAAAATAAAATAAAGTAAGAAAAGAAACAAATATGATTAAAAGTTACACCAAGGGTATAATTGATCTACAAAGAGTAAAAAGTTGAAAAGAATAAAAAAATACAATAAAAATAAAAGAATAAAAAGTTAATAAAGACAGAAATAATAGAATTATTAATAAAAATAATAGGGACATGGACGAGAAACTTTACACAGCACCGATTGGGGATGATGCTGGTAAATTACTTTCACATTACTGAAATCATTCCCTTGCCACTGCACCTGGGGGCATTCCAGCAGGGGAGTTCAATTTGACATTGTTGGACTGTGACATGTTTGCTTGTGCCGTGGTCAAACTGCAGTCACATAATGCTAGGTGCTATTCTGTTGTGTTGGTGTTACATGGCGTCCTAACTGCAAGTGTCACGACCGATTGTGTGCGACAAAATCAGATTGTTCACTCGATTTTCTATTGGACCGTACCAAATGAATGCGACTAGAAGCAGCACGTCAGAACGCGATGCTAGAAGAGTTTTAGTCGTTCAGTCCGCTTCTATTTCAACTGCACAGGCGCTTGCCGTTAGGACAGGGTATTAGGCACAGCTATGTGCGTTGGTGTGTTGGATGTCGGATACCTTCTCAGTGGAGCTCTTGAGCACAAGCAGGGACCCCCCGTGAGCCGCACAGCTATCCCGAGAGTTGTACCAAGACATGCCCTCCGAGGAGAAGAAATAGCAGTGAGAGGAGTAGGTGACCCAGCCCAGGGGACAGCACGCCATGTTAGTGTCTATATGTGCATAACACACACACACACACACACACACACACACGCATATGCACACAGGTGTATCAATATGCCTGATAACCTTACATGCATGTAAACATAGAGTTGCATAAGGAAACCTCCTTACAGAAAACAACTGTGATGTGAAGTTCTCACTGGATGCTGTTACTACCACTGTTTTATATAAGAATGTTTTAGTCTTACCATTATTCATCAGCCTTAACAGACTGCATTTCAACTCCGACAGCTGGTTTGACAACTCCGAAAAAGACTTTGTTGAATCAGTCACTACCCACCCCCCCAATACACACACACACAGACACACACACACACACAAGATATTATATGTATTAAGAAACATACCACAACACATACCATGAAATATCACTTACACAATATGTGAGGATGAGTGAACATGGATATTATACCAGCATGCAACGTACAGAAGTGAAAGTAATACAATGAGGGGAGCAAAAGGAACCCAAAAAAGAGACAAATACCTTTATCCAAATCTCTCTGCACATTTGTTAGGAAGAACTGTAATCGATTTATTTCATGTTGTCTGCCGAAGTCTGAAAGAAATCATTTGCTTGATTATTGTGTGTGTCTGTATTGTAGTCTGTGAGGTTAGGGCATGAGTTTGTTCGTGTGTGTATGTGTGTGTGTGTGTGTATGTATGGGGACTACCAAACAAATGGACACCATACATTTAGAACCCTAACCCCCACCCCCTGCTAAAATAAACAAACACATACATAAAATAACCCTACAACCCTTCTACACAGTAGGATAAACACCTCCAAAACTAAAATTACTTATTATTTTATAACTGAATTATCTTGTTGACAAAACACATGGAGAAAAATGTTTGTATTTATTGAGGTAGTTTGCATGTGCTTAGCGTTGTATGTTTGGAGAAAATAATTTTATCACAGTTCACAAACACCAGTGAGAGAACAGCTTTAGTTAGCAAAAGAGCTACTGAAGATCAAGCTTAAAGACATTCATGCTACTAGTCAGTAAGACGGGGGTTAGGGTCTCCTTTTTTCCCCAAACCATCTCTTATGAGGCTTGTTCTTAACTATCTCTTAATAAGCTGAATCCATGTTTCTTCCATCGATTGCTGTCATTTACACCTTTTTGAGCATTCATGAAATTTGAAATTTGTCAGATATATGCAATTTAAAATAGTGCATGACTTGTATTAGTGAAATCTGAATTTTATACCAATTACCACTTTTGTACCAGTTAAAAGGTACCACTTTTTGTACCAGCTTTTGCAAGGTTCTATCCAGGCTGAGCTAATACCAATACCTATAAATACACTATAAATTCAACATAATACATTTGTGGATGTTGTTTTAAACCCACTATGTGTAAGTTTTATTTTTTTCGTATGAGAATTTCTCCCATCTATCGGCAAAGTGGTATACTGCACACGTTTGAATAAAATGTATTAGCCCTTCCCTTCCCACGGTCCTCATTTCCAATGGTCCTCATTTTGAAAATGGCGGCGCAAAATGGATATTCTCATTTGGTACCCAGCCACATCTATATATAAATGGAAATTACCAAGTTTACGGGAACACTACAATTTATTCATGGAGGTAATTACCATCGTTTTACATTATATTTTTAAAATAAAAAATGTATTTTTAATAAGAGACGAAGATAAATAGAAGATAAATCCTACACATAGTGGCTTTAAGCGGTACTTCATTAGACGTGTTTCCCCAAAGAATCATTAAACAAGCTTCAAATGACTGATTATCACGTCCTTGTATGCTGGTCTACTCAACAGAGGCATCAGTGGTCGGATTTATCTAACCAGGACTGACACAAAGGGCTTGCCTTGTTTTTCAACAGCTGACATGAGGGCCTGGAAGGAGCTGTTCAGGTTGGTTAGGCTCTTCTCTACAGCGTAGAGCTTTCCTGAAGCCTTGTGATCTACAAAGACATACACACACAGCCACATATGAACAATATAGGAAACATAAGCACAGAATGAGCCAAATGATAATACAGACATGTGCACACGTCATTCATAAAAAAACAAACAAACAAAAAAGCAGGTATATATGAACACAGAGCCATATCACACCGTAAACAATATACAGTACACTTTAGTGCACAATATATTGCATATTTACAATAATGTGCACAAGAAGAGACTTCAGGTGGTCATCAGAACAGCAGAGAAGGTGTTCAGCGTTCTACTGCCCTCGCTGAACTCCAATGCCAGCTCTATGTGTCTAACCAGAGATAGGGAGACTCTGGTGACCACTCCATCCTAACCACCACCTATGCAAAATACTGCCCCCTGGGAAAAGGTTTTGATTTAAACTATGGGGCTAAAAGCTGATAAAAATCTTTGTCATTGACATGAAAGCAATCACCAAATCAGCATTTTATCAGCTACATGTAAGAAACATTGCCAAACTTAAGAGGTCTAATGTAAAAAAAAAAAACACATTTATATCAACGTATCCATGCCTTCATCTCCAGTAGGGTTGATTACTGCAATGGTCTCTTTTCACAGGCATTCCGTCCAAGTACAAAAGAACCTCATATTACATATTACATCATTATATTACTTTGATTTTTAAAGTCCTTGCATTGGCTTTCTGTAAGTTACAGAATTGACTTTAAAGCATTACTGATGTGTTTAAATCACTAAATGGGACAGGACCAAATCACCTATCTGACATGTTTCAGCAATGCATACCACTTAGGTCTATCAGGACACATGAAGACAGATTTGCTTTTAAACAAAAACAAAAAGTATCGTAGTTTCAGCTACCAACATCCCAAAGACATAAAAAATGCCCCTGTTGTTGCTGCTTCAAAAATCTAGATTTTCTTTTCTGTTTTTACACTGTTACTGTATTTTGCTTTTATTTTGTACAGCACATTGACATTTCTTTGTGTATGAAATTGTGTATGAAATGAAATATATATGTTTGTGTGTGTGTGTCATCTGTGTGTGTGTGTGTGTGCGCGTGTGTGTTCCATGTGTATTCTTCCAAACAGTTATCATACTGCTGCTATTTACTAAGGCCCTGTGGAATATCTTGACAAAAGCAATAGACAAAAACACCCAGTAGTTCCCCTTATTCATTTTACTGACTACAGCTCTTCCTTCCTTCCTTATTGTATTATAGCCCCACCCCCATGTCTTTTGTCATCTTTACATTGTGTTTACTGTGTTAATTTCGCTGTATAATGACTATATAAAACAAGTAGTCATTTATAGTCATTTAACCAAACAGGCATAATGTGAGTGTTTCAGAACAGGATAAGGTAGAGCTGTGTGTTTGTGATACTCACTGTTCATGGCTACAGTGATGATGAGAGCCAGGAGTACAATGGCAGTGACGGAGTAGGTGACATATGTCCTCCACCGTGAAGTGCCCGCAGGTGGAGGTATTGTGAGGCCTGGCTCCGATTCTAACAAACTCACACCACACATGAACAGAAAACACAGAACCCGGTGTTGCCATTAATGGTCTAGGGGTTATCCACGTTAACCCCTACAGTAGTTGCAAAAGACATCAATCTACTGGCCAGAGATTACATGAATGGTATATGAATGGCCACTATAACAAGGGTGTGAGACACAATAATTTGTACATAAGGTACAAAATAGCTATGCTCTGTAAATGATGCTCTGACACTGGAGTGCACAGATAGAGGCGAGATGGTGCTAAAGCACTTGCCCCTCTGCATTATGTCCAAAAAAGTGCCCTTTTGAAAGTTTTTACATGCCCGATTAAAAGAGTGTGAAAATAATGGCCCGATATGCGTGCCCCCTCCGCTAATGGCCCGATATACGTGCCCCCTCCGCGCACACGCCCTGACCTCTGTCTCACTTCCTTTAGTTCATTCATTGTGAGGCACGTAGCAGCAAAATAGTATATCCCCTCTGGAGCACTTGGTCCCTATGCACAACCTGTGCCCGTGACATTTTAAATATTTAAATTCTAATAATATTTAAAGGAAAATAAAATTCCAGACTCCTTAAAGGGATAGTTCGGTTTTTAACACATTAAGCCCCTTTCACAGGTTGTCTAAAATGCAATAAAGTGGTTGACATCGAAATTTTGACGATTGCTTCTGTCTCGGCTATTTGGGAAATGTAGAATCGCCTCTGGCTGCCTTCAAAATGGCTAGCAATTGGCATGTGTTGTTTCTATCCTTAAAACACTGGTTTTAAAAAAGTGCTACTCACCAAGTGGTAAGTGGTGCTCAATGATGTTCCAAAACATGTATCGTAGCGAAATAAAGCTTCCGTCATGTTTTATTTGGCACTTTGTATATATGAAGGAGCAAATAGATCCCTATGGGACTTACAAAATGGCAAATAAAACATGACAGAAACTGTATTTTGCTACGGTACTTGGGTTGGAACATCAGCAAACGCCACTAGTAGCACTTTTTTAAAACCAGTGTTTTAAGGATAGAAACAACACATGCCCATTGCTAGCCATTTTAAAGGCAGGCAGAGGCGAGAGACAGGAGCAATCATCAAGATTTTGGTGTCAACCACTTTATTTCACTTTAGACAACCTGTGAAAGGGGGAACTATCCCTTTAAAGCAGCACCAAGGAGTTTTGAAAATTGCACCCTCTACAGGTTGGAAGCGGAAGCTTGCCATAAGGCAAGTCAACTGTAGTTCTACTTGAACTACAGATCCGCTACCCGATTGGGCAAACTTGTTTAGTGTCATTATAGCCGACAGAGGGCCACAGAGCAAATTCAGCAAGTATTGTTCACCCTGTTACGAGTTGATGGACCACTGAAACGATTTTGAAAACATTATTTTCAGGTAAAAGGTTGGTGTTGCAGAAAAGAGATGTTACACTGAGGTAGTTGGTTGATGGCAGCCACAGGACCCGTAGCAACTCTCATACAGTATATTTAAGTAGCCATGTTACTACCTTTTCTCCAGAAGGCTTGCACATCACTGGTGTCTGCGTTGTGAAAATCGTCATGGTACTCTGTAGTCACCACAACAGCTCCATTCGTGTCGTCCTTCATTGTCAGTGTTAGAAGCCAGACCTAAATGAGACATGCACTCATGAGACAAGTAACAAGACTACAGCATACTGGATGCTTGCCCAGATGTAAACATCTGTTAATTCTTATGGCCACATATTTTCATAGGTCTCCACAAATGGTGGTTCATCATCAATTTGAAACCTCTTCAGTGTAAAGTTGATTTGATTTTAACTGCTCTAAACTAGTAGGCTATACGTTTTTTTTATTATTATTATTTATACAGAACATGCCACAAAGCGCTCCACAGCAGAGAGGGGCTAACCTAACTTCCTAGCTTCATGCAAGGTTGCAAATTCTCAGATAGTAATTAGTCCATGGTGTTCATATAGCAAAGCATCCATGGTGCTAATGTTAAAGCATCATAATAGTCCCATAATAATCACAAGATATAGTCCCACATCAAGGTTAAAGACATTGTGTGGAAAGTCAGTTCAGATGTTATTTCACAGAAAGTTCAGATGTTATTGCACAGAAAAAATGGAGGTTGTACACAGAGCTGCTTGGCATTCCTCTCTATGGCTCTTCATGGTCCAAAATTTCAGCTATTTACAATGTTTCAGCTATTTTCAGCAGTGCCTTGCAGACAGGGGACTGACATTTTTGGATGGGGGATGGAGGGGTGAAGACAATGCCGGAATCTGATTTGACGTTGTTGTTTGCTGGGAAAACACTAGTCATACCATGGAATTGGAATCTCATACATGGTATGCTATTTGGTTGTTAAAAATCTTAAGAAATTACACAGAGAATAATTATGACATGCATCTGACGGAGACAATGGGTGCAGCCAATGCCCGCATGGTGTGGCCCAATCTCATCTCATATCTCATAGCCATCCTTTAATGATATAGTTCAGGCAGAGTGTCCAGCAGACATCCACAGGTCCTGTTTTTAATGAGATTGTTATGTAATTTTTTTTTTTACTGTGAAATTGCAGTACCACAAAAAAATTCAGTGTCACTAAACCAGTTCTATTCTTGATACATTATAAATTGTTGGTTAATCTTATAGTAGACACTTGGCGAATGAGAGTCTTTTGGCCGATTCTATATCCATCACCTACTCTGCCGGCCACCTCTGTAGGCCTACTGGAAGTTGTGAGTTGTAGGCTATACTTACATTACATTAAATTTATGAATTTATCAGACGCCTTTGGTGCTTTATCCAAAGCAACTTACATTTTGTCAGCTATCAATTAGTTCAGGGCCAGTCAACCCTAGAGCAACTTAGGGTTAAGAGCCTTGCTCAAGGGCACATTGGTGGTAGCAAGGATTTGAACTCACTGTTTCTAGTTTCAAGTTTTTTAACCACCACACCAGCACCACCTCTCCTCCACCTGTAATAACTGTCATCCACTAAGAGGATCTTTCAGGAGCAAAATGTCCGAAAGGCATCAGGCCCATCAGGCGTAAATCCATCCTGCCTCAAGGCCTGTGCTAGCACCAGTCTTCTCACAAATATTCAACAGATCACTGGAACAGTGCAAAGTTCCCTCAAGCATCAGAAGCTCTACCATCATTCCAGTTCCCAAGAAATGTTCCATCATTATGCTAGGATACTGTTTGTGGACTTTAGTTCTGCAGTCAACATTATCATACCTAAAATCTCTCTACCAAACTCTATCAGCTCACTGTATCTCCTGCTATGTCTGTGCATCTCCAGGATTCTGACAAACAGGAGCCATCTTGTGCAGCTGAGATGTCACATGTCACATCTGGCACTGCACTCCTTTCCGCACTGCTCTTCTCCCTCAACACAAATGACTGTACCTCTAAAGACCCAGTTGTAAAACTCTTCAAATTTGCACATGACACCACTGTCATAAGGCTCAATATTATGGTGATAATCTGCACATCGCACCAAATTGAATAAAAAAATGAATAAAAAACACCAGACACAAAAACCCCTTCTTTCCTTCCCACTGCCATCACTCTCCTGAACTGTTGATAAGTTGGCCATCTCGATCAGGCCAAAAGCTCAAATTCAGTCATACAGTCTTATTACTCCTTGGATCTTGCACACTTCTGTAAAAATTCTGCTCATTACTACTATGTATTAATTTTATTCTGTAATTCTTTTTGTTCAAAATCCTTAGTTTATTAGCCTGTATATGATGTTTATATCTGCTTCATGTATATTGTCTATTGTCTTGTTGCACATTATGTGTCTGCAAGCACACTGTACTTGGACAATAAAACCTGATTGTGATACTTATTCAGACTTACTGGATGTTTAGCAATAACAGTAAACACGTAAACATATAATGACCAATTTAATGTATATGGTGTTTCAGATGTATAGTCTAATCTACATGGTGTGTCTACTGTGTAACATGAGTATTTTGTTTAAACAATATTCTATTGTGAGAAACTATTACTATTTTCACCTTAGCTAGAACAATAAGCTAAATACTAACTATTTTACTATATCCTTTTATAAAATCTTACAATAGCTAACCATGCCAACTATAACAAATATTAAGTATTACAACTACTACTGCAGGAAGACAACATTATCAAATACACAATGAAATTACTGAAATAAACTTACTATGGATGTACTGTTGAAAATATAATCCTGTGATCATGAATTAATACAAATTTAAACTAGATCCAATTTAAAGGAACATTACAAACTGAAGCAGACTGATCTGAGAAACAATGGTTACTTTGATGAATACTTTTCTGGTACATGAAAAATGACCAAAACATTCTTATAACACTAATACTATTGAAATGTAGTAATGTAGTAATAATGCCAGCATCTTCAAAAAATGAAACATCGAGAATGCTTACCCTGAGTGAAAAATAGGCTATACAGATGATCTAGGTCCCGTACTATGACATACGTGCCTGTGTGTGTGTGTGTCTAGGCACATCTGAAAAAATATGCATGGGCAAAATAAGTCATAGGCAATGTGGCCGATTTTGCCCTTTGAGCAGTGTGTGTTTGTGGAAACCTAGCTTACTGTAGCACAAACAGATCAGGCTGTACAGTATGTTTGTTTAATGCTATGTAATAGATAGATAGATTGACACTTTATTGATCCCCAAGGAGAAATGACATGTTCATTTTCATACTTTGTGAAATGCTTGCTAAAATGTAACCGGTTGCACTGTATAGGCCTAAATATTAAGTTAATTGAGTTGGAGTCAGTGTTGTGGTGTCTGTCTGATGTGTGCTTGCAAGTGCCCTTTGAGTTGTAAATAAAGAGTCTGTGTGTTTATCTTTAACCTAAAATCAACAGGGCAAAATCCCATGTGTAGTCCTGATGTGTGTTTCCTGTGCTATATCCTTTATTAAGTGACACAGATGTGTATAAGGTAAGAATATTTGGGAATGTTTAGGCCAATGTAAAACGCTTTTCCCAAACAGAGTAGCCCACCCCACCCCTCCACTGGCAGTTTATAAATTAAGCAGGCACGTGCAGAGGGAGGGGGGGGGGCGGGAGGTGCTTGAGCACCTGCCCCTTTGCCCCTTGATGCCCAAAGTGCCCTTTTGTCAATGTGTATTTATTTATGTATTTATTTATTTAAATATGTGTGTGAGAAAACCTGTCTGTAGCCCTTCAAAAAAAATCATAGCCTAATGATAATTTCGATACCCTGGCTACGCTCAATCATGTGATCCGCGTAAACGTGCCCTGACCTGACCTGAAGCCTGGCGCTGCAGCCCTGAAGACTTGGAGGAAAACACCATAAAGCGACCGCCAAGGACCGGTGAGTAGGTTCTGCAGCGGCATTCATAGTGCGATGTGCACATTGTTTTCATGTAAGATGACAGACAGTGCCGTGAGAATATTGTGTGAGCTTTGCAAGCGCGCGTGTGCGTGTCTGACACCCAGAATAGGTGGATATGACTTGTGGCTTTGTGCTGCTTTTGCTAACACTCAGGCCCGTGCCTTCTAGACAACTGGGGCAGTACAGTAAACTAACGTTAACGCTACCTGAAAAACCGTGCTCCAAAAAAAAAAAAAAAGTTCAACGGGTGTTTTTTTGCAATTCTTAGTGTGGTCTGTTGAAATGTCTGTTCATCCGATATCGAACAGTTTATGTACAGTAGTAGGTTACAGTGTGTAGGTGGTTTATTTTGAAGCGTGGTTTGTCTTATGAAGTTATTGAAATAAAGCCAAGGCCATCACAATACTTAAAAAAAGGCATACCGAGAAAATAAAGAGTCTACATTTGTTTTTGTTCTTCATCTGATTGATGAAATAAACCGGACTTCATAGAATGTGTTGTATAGAATTCTGTTTGAGCCAATACCAACTCCATTATTAGTTTAACTGCACATAGGCAAATTGATTAGTGTTACTGCTGATACTTTCATTTGTGAGCACAAAAAAACCTTAATGCTTCCCAATTAGATTAATTAGTTGTTTAAGTAGTAGGCTATGTTTTAATGTAGCTAAAAAAAAAAAGTATTTCCAGTAGCAATCAGTTGTCTTTGCATCTTGTCATGATCACAAAATCGTTTAATCAGCTATCTCTCTCATGCTCTTTTTAGTTGCTACATTCTCAGATCAGTGCCTACCTCCAGCAATATCAGCAACAGCAGCCTTCCCTCCATCCTCCTCAACAAAATCTTTTCAATGTACCCCATCAGGTAAAACAGACTACGCTTGCTTTGCACCGCAAATATGTCAAATGTGGACAATGCCTGTACAACAAAGTATTGTACAAAGTATTGTACAAAGTTGTATTGTAGCACTATAACTACCTCTACTTGTACTACTCAACCACTATTGCCCCCACCATCTTGTGCCAATGGACTGTACACTAGTGGATTATCCTGTGCAATAGTTATTTCGACCTATTTAAAATCTTTCCTGTAGCAGTTTATTGACTACATTGTATTTATTTATTTAACCACCTGCAACAAGGAATATTCTTTAGCCTTCACTCCATTATCTCCATAGTCTTATCTTGTACAAAATGCACATAGACTACAGCCTATAGTTTTTCCCATGGGTACCCTTATTAATCCGTGTTTGTCTTGTGTAACTGTGTTTACTGTCTGTCTTAGCTGTTTTTGCTGAGTGAATTTCCCTGATGTGGGATAAATAAAGTTTATCTTATATTATCTTGATATGGTAGCCTATGTTGTGATTCCATGTTGCATTCTTCATGAATATGGGTTGCGACAGTCCAGACCGTTATTTTGTAAGGTATGTTGCTGTATGGTGTTTCAAATGTGCCCTTTTTTTTAACTTTGAGCACCTGCCCCTCCAAAGGTCTCTGAAATTAAGGATGTATGCTAGGCCTCCTTAACAGAACTGATGAAAAGGATAAGCCTGAACTTTAAGGGCAAGACATTAGACAAGAGGTGATTTTCATATCAACTCAGCAAAACGGATTTCTGTCCTGCCATGGTCATACTAAGCTAGACTTATTGATGGAACATTGTAAGAGAAGTCTACTTAGTTACTGCACACTGAACGACAAAGCTTGTATTCGGACACAATGGACTACTGTGGGGACCAACCAGCAGACCACTGCTGAAAAACAAGTTTTAAACCAAACCTTATTTTACATACACATGATCAACTTCTTTTCGCAAAGATATGTGAACCAGTAGAGTGGGGGTCCATTACGCCAGGACACACACAGACGACCACATAGTTTACCATCACAACACCCCTCTGGCAAGTAGATGGAATTTTTTAGACGTGGCAAATGCGCTCCTAACTTTCGCCTCTTTCAAGAACTTTCCGTAGCCGCAGGTTGCGAAGATTCCTTCTCCATCTGTCTTTTTGTGATAGGCTGCTCCGCTATAGGTTCGCTGTTCTGATTGGCTAAGACCCTGTCCTTCAAAAATGTTGCGTTGTGATTGGTTTTGACACCAGAAGGGAGGCCTGCCACTTCTTGTTGACAAAAATGTTCTGCTTCCAGATTTCGCGAGAGTTCTGTCTGATGAACAGAGCAGCCTACCCGAGCTCATCGCCCCGAGCGAGAAGCTACCGAATAAACCAGGGAACTGGGGATCTCCTATCTCACGACAGCGAGTAATATCAATTTTGCAGGCAATGGAGTCGTCTCTATTGGCTGTGATTCGTGCATTATTGTTCGGCTGTATCGCCTACTCCTCCTCGGCTGCGGATAAGAAAACCATATCTCCAGGTAACGTAATGTTGTGTATGCCACTGCTAACGTTAGTCACTTAAACGGAGATAAGGTTAGCTATTCTCACAATTTAACCCATTCCCTCGCTCGCTCGCTCCTACTGCTACCCAATTTTGCACTTCTTAATTACAAAACGAATTAGAGAGCTAGCATTTAAACATTCCATTGGTTGGGTTACATTCACACGGGCCATTTAGCGATGCTGCGTCTTAATTGATTAAGTCAACAACTATTGGCAAGTGAATTTATTATATTGTTCACGTAAAGAAACAAATATTTGTTAGCCTTTACTGTTCTTCATACTCAGGGTGATATCTGCTTCATAGTTGAATCATTTTAACCTCCTGTAGACGTTTTGACAGTCTTTTCTCCATTTGCGTAATGTTTGGCTGTGCCAAAAAACGTATTCCAATGTAAGCCAACGTATGTGGTACAATGATTCTCACATGGATAACGTTACACACACTCATGGTTGTAGGTCAGTCTTTTAGATTAGTTCAACCTACCCAAAAACCTCTGGATTTGGAAATTTCGTGATGTCACTTCCTTAGGTGAGGAGGAATGAATGAAAGAGTAGCAGATTTTCTATTTTTAGAATTGCCATCTCCACCTTTAACTCATCCATAAACTTTCTCCGAACCCCTGTGAGGACAGGAAGTGAATTAGTAGCTTCCCTTATGACAAACCCTCTGTTGTACTGCTTTATCACCCCCCCCAACCCCCCTCCACACACACACACACACACACACACACACACACACGTGTCCCTATTTCATGCTGTTCTTGTGTGGATTTTGTAGACAATTTGTTGGTGATCACAGCTGCCACAGAGGAAACAGATGGCTTCAAGCGATTCATGAGAACTGCCAATGAGTTCAATTACACTGTGAAGGTATATACACACTCTCCTTTTATAACACTCTTGAAAACAAGAAAATAGCATTTTTTTTTCCTGAAAAGGCATATTGTCTGTCAACCCTTCTACTGCTACCTCAGGACAGGCTTACAGTTCTTGTCCAAACATAATGTGACTTCTGGGCATTACTTTTACCTCCAAGTTCTGTGTGTGTGTGTGTGTGTGTAGATCCTTGGCCTTGGTGAGGAGTGGAAAGGAGGTGATGTGGCAAAAACGGTAGGCGGAGGTCAGAAAGTGCGCTGGCTGAAGAGTGAACTCCAGAAGCATGCCAGCAAGAAGGACCTCATCATTCTTTTCGTAGACAGGTCAGTCATCAGGGAGGGTCAGTCATCGGGTCCCCGGTTTTGTAAATAAATGACAGTGGCATTGTGTTTTTAGTAACCAATTAGGGAATCATCTCCTTACATCTTTTGTAATGAACAGAAGTCTCTCTAATCCTTTCTCTTCTGGAGTTCGTACTGGTTGAAAATGGACGTGTTACAAAACACATGATTCACGCAGTACATGCAGTGCACGACACGTCAGTACAACTGCATAGGCTAGAAGTCAGCATAAGACGACTCTAAATCAGTTGAACATCGGACATTCTACACTGTCAATAAATGGAATGAGCAAAGAGTGTTGAAACAAATAGCTTATTGTCATGATAAACAGCCCCCTGGAATGTTAAAATATACTTCGCTAAAATACAAACACTGTTACAAATTTTGGACAGATTTTGAAAAGATCAGTAATGAATAGGCTACTGACGTTGCTAGAAGAGCCGCGATTCAGCAGAGCAGCGATTCAGCAGAGTTGTGTTTATTTTCTCCCTGTGTTGCCGTGTAGACTCCAATTAAACTTAATAAGACTTAGGTTCATCAGACAGAACTCTCGCGAAATCGGGAAGCAGAACATTTTTGTCAAAATGAAGTGGCAGTTCTCTCTGGGTTCACAACTTACTAAGTCGATGGTTTGAGCTTGGGGATGTGCAAAGTGGGACGACCAGGTTAAAAATGCACTGAATATCAGCTTCACTCAGAAGTTACGGAAATTAATAAGATCATATTAGGAGGACCTATTTTAAAAATAGGATGATGCAGTTTACGTTTCCATGCATTCAATGAAGGATTGTAACGTGTCTGGCACATTTCATTGAGCTGTGGCTAAGATTGTTCTTAGGCTGTATCTTTTTAGTGTTGTGTTAGTTTTCTTAAGGCTTCTTAAGGCTTTTGAGGTAGGCCTAACTCCTGCCCTTGCAAATTCAGCTTCAGATCTACTGTGGTTTGACTGTTCTTGTACTCTCATCCAACGTGTCGGACAGTTGTGTGTGTTTTTTTTTTTTATTAGTATTGGCTCAAATTGCAGAGTGTATGCACCTACTTTCCTAAAATAATGGGTTGAAAATATAAACATTTGTGTTAAAATGTAGCAACAATTTATTCTAAGTTAACTGATGGTTATAGTACAGTATGTTCCCCCTTTTCTGTTTTTATGAAGATTTTAGATAATTTGTTTTCAAATTTATCTGACGGTAGGCAGTCCCAGACATATCATATTGGACCTGCCATCTAAAGGTGCAAAACCAACAAAACAACATTACTCTGTAATTTTAGATAGACCATCACAAATAGCTGTGACACCTAAAAGGTAAGGTAAACTTGAATTTCCACTCTCAAACTCTGCAAACAGCTGGTTTGAACCCATTGTGGAGAGAGCAACGCGTGAACTCAAAATAAGTTAAATCACGCTTTCTTTCTAGTGTCTGTCTCTGAGGCTCTGTCTACAGAAGGAGAAGGGCAGGGCAACGCACACACACACACACACACACACACACACACACACGTGGCACAAAGAGTTGAGCTTTTGCACATGGAGAAATGCCTTATGTATGTGTGTGAAGTCTTAAAGTCTTTGCCATCTGAAATTGATAATGTTGTTGCGAAAAATAATATTTTAGCCTTATAGCTGGTGGTCTTAGTGTATTAAATTTAAATTAAAAGGAAGCTAACAAATATTGGTTTAATATAGTCGGCCTAATATACTTAATTGGCCGATGTCAGAATATTTAAATACACAAAATATCATAACCATCAGTTAACTTAGAATAAATTGTTGCAAATTAACACAAATGTTTATATTTTCTACCCAATATTTTAGAAAAGTAGGTGCATACACTCTGCAATTTGAGCCAATATTTAAAAAAAAAACAGTTTGACACAAAATATCATTGACCTGTAATCTTGTGGATGATAGAAAATTGTTGTGTGATGGAAATTATGTGTGATGGTTGTTGCCTTAGTTGGGGAGGAGTGAAAGTGAGACCTTCTGCCATGCATCTGCCACAGATTCACATGACACTAAAACATAGAAGCTGTATTTCAGAGATCAGAGTCGGAGATAAACCGTGTTTTTGACTTGTTATGGTTAATGAAAACTAAACTGATTGATATAAGACTATAAACACAATTAAGTTTTTGTGGCTTTATAACAATTCACATTTATCTAGATGTAGTTTAAGAAGGATTGATAAATGGCATATTAGGAAAAGCATAATAGGAAAAGCATTTATTAAGGAAATAAAAACTTAAGGGAAAAACATTGATCAGTGGTTGAAAAGTAAACTGTGGGAAAAAATGAGTGACCTCATTTGCTTTCTCGTGTGTGTGTGTGTGTGTGTTGGGTAGAAGGTGTCAGATGTAATGTAACCGGAGGATAAAAAGGACATTGTACATAATGGGAGCTTCAGGTCCACACACAGTCAGAATGGGAAATGTGATCGAGGATGAGAGAGATTCAAATAATAAAGACAAATAAAGGCAGGCAGCTCCTTTTGTTGTACTAACTCACACACACACAGTTTCTTAAGTTTGGCCATAATACCGTCTGTTAAAGCAGAGGCGGCTATTGTAAGACGACAAGGGAACCTCTGCTTCCTCTAAAATAAAAGACCCTTGCTACAGAAAGAAGTTTTTATCATTCAAATGCAACATCCCTCTCCGACCGGTCAGAAGCCGTAACAAGTATTAGGTTAAAAAAAATTGCTTGGGCCTATGTACCGTATATAATACCGTACCGTATATTCGATTCCGACCTGTGGTCCTTTGCTGATCCTTCCCCATCTCTCTCTCACATTCATTTCCTGTCTGTCTCTTCACTGTCACTATTCAAATAAAGGGCAAAAAGCCCCCCCAAAAATCTTAAAAAAATAAAAAATATAATAGATTTTAAACTGTAAACCTCATCCCAACACCATCTGAACTGTCTATTGGTGTAGGTGTACATCCAGTGTCAAGCTACTTCTATCGTCAGTTAGTTGATGTATAATGACTGATTTAGGCAGTGACGATATAATGACTGAAGCACTTACAGACACACACCAACCCTGCACTACTTTTGCACAGTTTAATACAGTTTAATACATGCTATGACAACTATATTGTCCTTGTACTGTTGTGGTTTGAGGGTGAGCGTGGGCGTGAGCGTGAGATTGCATTCCTTTTGGTCTGTCATCTGGAAACATCTTTCATTGAGTCTGTTGGCTCACTGTGAATGGAAGCTGTGAATGACACTCTTGAGTGGACTAGAGACAGAGGAACTAGGTTGAGTCCCAGAGTTGGTTGCCTGGAGACAAAGGCACTAGGTTTAGTCCCAGAGTCAGTTGCCTGGAGACAAAGGCACTAGGTTGAGTCCCAGAGTCAGTTGCCTGGAGACAAACGAGGCTGGGTTCAGTCCCAGAGTGAGTTCCCTGGAGACAACGAGACTGAGTTCAGTCCCAGAGTTGGTTGCCTGGAGACAATGAGACTGGGTTCAGTCCCAGAGTTAGTTGCCTGGAGACAGAGACTGGGTTCAGTCCCAGAGTTAGTTGCCTGGAGACAAAGGGACTGGGTTCAGTCCCAGAGTTAGTTGTCTGGAGACAATGAGACTGGGTTCAGAGTCCCAGACACAGTCCCAGAGTGAGTTTGGCTGGTTGTTGTCTCATGGCTGACACAAGGAACACTTTTAAATGACAGGGTTTTCTGGAGAAGCTGGATACAGTTTATCTCTTTCTCCTCTCTTTTTTTACTCTCTCTCTCTCTCTCTCGCTCTCACACTCTTCCCTTCTCCCTCCCTCCCTTTTCCACACTCCTTTCATCTGGTGTTTTAAATGGATAACTATACTGTAGTTAACTTTCCCTGGTCATTTTTAGTAACATGCCCCACCCACAATGTATTTTACATAAACACACACACACACACACACACACCCACACCCACACAGTCACACATGCTGAAACTTGGCTTCTTTTCATCCACAGACATCAATCAAAGAAGCATATACTGTAGTTATACAGATGTATGGACAAGTGCCCTCCTCAATATATTTCTACGATGGCTTGAGTGCTGGAAAGGATGCTGGTTGATGGCTTGTTGTCTTCCAAGCATCTAGTTGTGATATAGACTTCATAGCGTGCATGGGGAGGAGTTATGGGATGGGTCCAGCATATGTTTTTTACTGTATTAAACTATACTACACTATATTATATTTTTGCCAGAAATATTAGCATCAGTTGTCTACTTTCCCTCCCTCCCTTTCAATTCAATTCAATTTTATTTGTACTGCGCATTACACAAAAATCATCTCGTAGCTCATCACAGCATAGAGCCCCCTTGAGCAACAGGGGCAAGGAAAAACCTTCCATCGTTTTGTGGTCTAGGAAGAAATATTGGGCTCAACCCAGGCAAGGTCATGGAAGGTTCCAAATTTGCAGTCTCTCAGACGGCAATTAGTTAATGGCGCTAACTTGCATCATAATCCCAGGACAGTCCCACATCATTAAACTCATTGTGTTAATAATAGCATCATAATTGACCCATAAAAATCCCACAATATAGTCTCACATCATTAAGAGCTGTCAAGCGCCATAGATTGTCAGGAGTCCTGGGCAGCGTAGTATCCTAAGATTCTAGAGTGCTACGCCACTCTAGAATCTTTGGTAGTATCAGTCTGACATGATGTCAGTTGCTGAGCCAGCTGGAAATGGAGTCAATCGGAGGTCGCCCACGGAGTTGGTTGCCAGTGTATTCAGAAAGTTAGCAGTGTGTGATCAGGAAGTGGGATGGTCTCTGCTCTCAACAGAGGTTGTTGTGGTATAAATGGACAGAAGAAAAGAATGAGTTAGACCAGTCTATGTCACATTGCAGTGACTCTATGCATTATTATACCACATGTACATGCATGTATAAATATAAGCTATATAGAGAGGGAGAGATGTTTTGTGGAGACCGTATTGGAGAGGAGAGAGTAGAGATTATTCTAAAACCAATTAGACTTTTAACACTTTTAATAGGGAGCCCATGTAGGGAAGGAAGGATTGGTGAGTCATGTTCATATCTTTTTGGTCCCAGTGAGCTCACACTGCAGCATTTTGCATTGATTAACCTTGACAATGTTTTGTAAATAAAAAAAATGTTTTGTAGATATGTTTTGCATGACTTTTTAGAAAGATGTTTTGTTGTCATGATGTGATCTTTGCCAGCACTTGCTATTGATTGTCAAATGATTTAATTATTTCTCTCTCTCTCTGTCTGTTTCTCTCTCTCACTCTCTCTCAATCTCCCTCTCTTTCCTTCTCTCTCTCCATCTCTCTCCCTCTCTCCCTCCTTCGCTCTCTCCTATGTGTGTAGTTATGATGTGATCTTTGCGAGTGGGCCCAAGGAGCTGCTCCGTAAGTTTGTGCAGTTGGGTCACAGGGTGGTGTTCTCTGCCGAGGGCTTCTGCTGGCCCGACCAGCGTCTGGCTCCTAAATACCCTCCCGTCCACAACGGCAAACGCTATCTCAACTCAGGAGGTGAGTGTGTATACACACACACACACACACACACACACATACCCCACACACACACATATATGTGGGTTAAATATCATTATATATTCCAATTAATATAATTCACTTTAATTTCCTTGGTTTTTCTGACATTCCTGACCACTGGCAAGAGCCAGATTGTATGCTTAATTCCTGAGAAAAAGACAGTGACCAGTGACTGCAGGTGGACACAAGATTTGAAGGGCAAATGCATGAATATATAGATTTGACTGAAGTAAGTGTGTGTGTGTGTGTGTGTGTGTGTGTGTGTGTGTGTGT
>JAGFZM010001361.1:16247-34790 GCA_017657215.1 Limnothrissa miodon | reverse complement strand
TATATATATATATATATATATATATATATATTACACACACACACACATACCCACATTTTTACAAAACATTACAAAACACAAACAGTGATGACAAGGAATTGTATTTTAAAGCACATAACCTATTATGGTAAGTTATAGTGCTAAAGTGTCAAATCAGCTAAGGCATAAAATTGTATATAACCCAACAGGATAAGCTGAAATGCTAAAGTGCTCTTGTGTTCCCTCAGACCTGTGATTGCTCCCATGTTGTCTCGTCATGGGAAACTCTGGTCCAACTTCTGGGGAGCTCTGAGCCCTGAAGGCTTCTACTCCCGCTCTGAAGACTACATTGACATTGTCCAAGGCAAGCGTGTGTGAGTCCCGCCTCTGTGTTTATGTTCAATAATTGTGTTTGTGTGTGTTTGTGTGTGTGTGTGTGTTTATGTGTGGGGAGGGGGGGGGGGGGGGGGTGTTTTGTTTTTTTTTTTTTCCAAAAATATTTTTTGTCATGTCAGTTTTTCTGTGGGTTTCCAGGATCACAGCCTGGATCTTTGTCATGCTTGATTTGTGTTTGTGTGTGTGTGTGTGTGTGTGTGTGTGTGTGTTTCCTTCAGTGGCCTGTGGAATGTGCCTTACCTGACTCAGGTGTACATGATCCAAGGCTCCATACTCCGCTCTCGCCTTAAAGGAGTCAATCTCTACCAGCAGGAGGGCACGGACTCCGACATGGCATTCTGCCGCTCTGTCCGAGACCAGGTATGTATGTTTACCTGTGTTTCAGTACACGCATACCTGTGCATGGCTTTGCTAAATGATGACAACCTTTTTAAAGACTTTATTACGTCTATGTGTTATTCGCACAGATGTGCATGTTTGCATGTGTTTCAATGCACGCATGCTTGTGCATGGCTTTGCTAAATGATGACAACCTTTTTAAAGACTTTATTACGTCTATGTGTCATTTGCACAGATGTCCCTCACCTTTGCTTGTGTATGCGTGTAGGTGATGATTAGGGGTTTAGGAGTGGACGGGTGACTGATTAGGAGTTAAAGGCCCACTATGCAACATTTTTCATTTAATTAATCCGTTTCATACTGTTTATGATGCTAAAATGAGTCATTACACGGCAAACAAACGGTGTACAATGCGCCACCGTGGCCAATAGCGGTAGATACAGCACTTGCAATGTTCAGCAGCGCGGATCGCCTCCAATAGAATGCAGTGCAATACAATGCAATACAGCGGTCTTTAGAGGGAGCTCGTGAGAGAGAAAAACAGAACGTTGCTTAGCCCCTCTTTAACTGGAAGATTGACAGACAGACAGATTTTCTCTGTCTCTCTTTCTCTCTTTCTTTTTTTCTTTCTTTCTTTCTTTCTTTCTTTCTTTCTTTCTCTCTTTATTGATCCCTCCAGGGATTGTTTGGTTATTGTGCGTTTCTGTGTTTGTGTGCAGGGGGTGTTCATGTTTGTGTCAAACAGAGATGAGTTTGGGCGCCTTGTCTCCACCACCAATTACAACACCAGCCGTCTCTACCCAGACATGTGGCAGATCTTCGACAACCCTGTGGTATGGAGAAACACATGCAGCGCAGATGTACTCGCATGCTCATTCACTCACAGTTACACATTCACATACATGCAGACACACACATTTTTATTTTTGTAGTGCTCTCTTATACATTTAGCTGATTCTTTTTCCCAAAGAGCGTCCACTGGGCAGTCTGGAGTTAAAACCAATTGAACAACCTTGAGCAGAGCAACTCATTTTCCTGTAGAGAAAGTAAAAAACTTAGTAGTTTTAGTAGCTAAGTATCCTTCCATCTCTTCATCCTTGTAGGGAGTTGTCTAGATTCACTCTAACAGTGATCTATCTGGCTACTGTACCTATACAGTCAAGTCGGGCAGTCATACCCACACTATACTGTTTTATGTTCAGTAAAAAGTCTGGCATCTAAGGCTACAGGCCTGATACACTGACAGCGAAATAGCTTAATGCTTAAGAAAACAAAAACCTTCATACTTTGTATCTCGAAGTCAACATGTCATGAGATCATACTCAGTGTGTGTGGTTATGTACTGTACATCTAAATCTGCTGGCAATTACCAAACTGGAGTATTCAAGTTATCTGAGAACACATGCACTGTGCATTTGATTTGTGACTCCACAACTCCAGAGTAGTAGGTGCCTAAATATAAGATGCCAGATGCTAAACCACACCCCTCCAGTGTATCCAGTGTATTTTTCACCTCCCATGTGACCAGATTGTGTGTGCAAATGTTTTTATAGTGATTTATCTACAGGGGACAATGTTTATAACATGTAATTAAGCAGAGATGAAATGCAATAGTGTTCCCTCTCTGAAGTTGCCATTAAAGTCAAAAAGGCTATGGGCTATGGGAGAAGTCTAAACACTAAAAGAAATCAAAAAGGCAAACATAACACAACACTACCTCTTGAATTGGTACAGATAAGAAAATGTGGTGCTTTGAGTACTGATTCTATGAAGTTTTCACACCATACATATACAGCAATGTCAGTCTGAATTATTGTACATTTGCTTTAAAAAAATGTTTTTTCTTATCTACACGTTTTGTTTCCCTGTCCCGTTGTCCTGTAGGACTGGAAGGAGAAGTATGTCCATGAAAATTACTCTAAGATCTTTATGGAAGATGAGAAGGTGGTGGAGCAGGTAATATTTTCTGAATGCATCAGCATCAGCCCAGATGCATGCACGAGCATCAGTGGTCTATAGAATGTCAGACCAGTCAAAATAGTATTTTTAAGCTGTGCGAGCTATAAATCAACGTTCCTCTACCTTTGGAGTGGATTAGAAAACTTGGTAACACTTTATTTGAAGGGGTCTACATAAGGGTGACATAAGTATGTTATAAACATGACGTGACAAGTATCATGACCATTAATGACCCTTTATTCATTTTTCAGGTTTTTGAAATGCAGACTGGGATGTA
Source organism: Limnothrissa miodon (assembly GCA_017657215.1). Lineage (NCBI taxonomy): Eukaryota > Metazoa > Chordata > Actinopteri > Clupeiformes > Clupeidae > Limnothrissa > Limnothrissa miodon. The sequence goes on along the minus strand of JAGFZM010001361.1, from coordinate 31,840 downwards.
GACTTTACAAAAACCGAATGACACTTAATGACAGCAGTCTTAAACATGAATGCAGTGTCATTCATCTTTATGATATGTGTCATGTCATGTTTGTGACAGGCTCATGTCACCCTTATATAGACCCCATCAAATAAAGTGTTACCGAAAACTTTATGTTGGTTGTTGTTTGTGGTGTCCTGAATACACCTGGACTTAGTTTGTTGACCATGTACTTCGAAATGTTCTTATTGTCTCATGAACGTCCCATGTTTGTTTGGTGTTCCACTATAGATCATGTGTAAATCTACTCCTAAGCAATGTTCTTAAGGAACAATGGTTTCGGGGGTGGGGGGGGAGTATGAAAACATTCTTGAGAGGAACCTTCTGAACTATTTAGCTCTTTGATGTTTTTTTTGTTTGTTTGTTTTTGAAACTGCTACATATGTTGCCCTCTCTCTTTCAGCCTTGCCCAGATGTGTACTGGTTTCCAGCATTTTCTGAACGTATGTGTGACGAGCTGGTTGAGACCATGGAGGACCATGGGGAATGGTCCAATGGAAGGCACAAGGTGCGCATGTTCTCCCGAACTATTCTGTGACACTGCATGCCTTTTAACTACAATAGATATTATGTAAATGCTTTTATATGTATTTCTCAAGTATTTCTCACAGAAAAGTATTGCATTAACACGTGTTTGCTATACACACGTTTATTATGTTTGTGTGTGTTGGAACAAAACAAAAACAAAAGGGACAACAAAAAAAAAACAATTTTCTGGAAAAATTATTATTTGATTTTCTGGAAAAAATTTCAGGGGTGCCAACAATGTTTGCCATGACTGTACATGACTATTAATTTTGTACTTCTCATCGGCCACCTTCATTATGGCCAGCAGTTGGGTCAGCCCCTTGAGCTGTGTAGCTGTATCTGTCCAAGCTTTTTCCTTGCCCTTTAGGTGACCTTAGGTGATCTTTGCCTTGTAAAGCGCCAGAAGACAATACTATTCGAAAAGGCGCTAAAAAAAAACTGTTTACTATGGTGTCATGTGTAGGGTGTGTGAAAATATATCTACCTGTGTTAGTAAGTATTTGCGTGCAAGTATGCACAAGCCCTTTCTGTACAACTGAACAGTGTGATATTGAAATAAAAAAATGTGTGTGTGTGTGTGTTTTTATGCCAGGATGAGCGTTTGGCTGGAGGCTATGAAAATGTGCCCACAGTTGACATCCACATGAACCAGATCCAGTTTGAGAGAGAGTGGCTTAAGTTCCTGAAGGAGTACATTGTCCCGGTCACCGAGAAACTTTATCCAGGCTACTACCCCAAAGTATGTCAGATTATACTGTATTCATAAGCAGCTGTATTGTATTTTTGTTTGTAAAAGTATGCACTAATATGACATTGCGCTAAACATCCCCCTCAATGTGTGTGTGTGTGTGTGTGTGTGTGCTTGTGTGAGAGCAGGCCAAGGCAATTATGAACTTTGTTGTGCGATACCGTCCAGATGAGCAGCCTTTCCTGAGACCCCATCACGACTCCTCCACCTTCACCATCAACATTGCCCTCAATAGCAAGGGCGTAGACTATCAGGTACACTAATGAATCATAATCCTCTTCCCACATACACACACACACACACACAGATACACACACACACACACACACACACACACACACGTTTATATGCAAAGGCAAAGACTATCAGGTACACTCATGAACCATAATCCAATTCAATCTTGCACAGTTTAAAGTATTCCTACACCTTGTTGAAACTCTGAGGAGCCTTTCATGTTGCTACTCACTGGTGCCACCATCTTTGTTTTGCTCTGACACATCAGCACACATCAAAGCGTCAAAGTATTTTTGACAAATCTCCCAGCTTTTGTAAAAATGGGAAACCAATCAATTAGTCAATCATGTTTGCTGATGCTTCACTGTCTCCAGAAAACAGGGCTTTGGTATTTTGAAGGTATCTTCAGTGTGTGAATTTTTACCATATCTGGCATCTTGCTAGCTAATTAGAGACCGATGGCATCTTTCTAGCTGATTAGAGTTTCAACGGCTGTGTTTGTGTTCTGTATTGTATGTACTGAAGTCTGAAGTATGAAGTCTGGTAAATGGTAAATGGTATAACGCTTTTCTACTCCTACGAGAACTCAAAGCGCTTTACAACATATGGCTCTCATTCACCCATTCACACACATGCATTCATACTCCGATGACGGTACCATCCTGCCACCGGGAGCAATTGGGGTTCAGTATCTTGCTCAAGGATACTTCGATGTGGTCAGATGGAGTGGGGCTCGAACCTGCAACCCTCCAATTGCTGAACGGCACCTCTCCCATCTGCGCCACTATCGCCCCCAAAAGTCTGCTGTCCTGTCCTGTCCTGTCCTGTCTAACCAAAGCATTCTTCCTGTCTACAGGGGGGTGGATGCCGGTTCCTGAGGTATGACTGTAACGTGGAAGCACCGCGCAAAGGCTGGTCCTTCATGCACCCTGGCCGCCTCACTCATTACCACGAAGGCCTGCCCACTACCGAGGGCACACGCTACATCATGGTGTCCTTCGTAGACCCCTAACGGCGATTAGGTCATATGTTTTTTAGTTTCAATCTTCGTCTGGTTAAGGACTTTATCTTAGTGTCAGTGACAGACTGGCAATAAGGGTGTGTGTGCGAGTGTGTGTGTGCGTGTGTGTGTGTGTGTGTGTGTGTGTGTACGTGTGTGTGTGAGCACACGTTAGTGATCTATTTTTTTAAGAGGCATCCCTCTTGTGTGGGGCAGTCCATTCCTCCTCTTCGACTCCTGCCCTCTAGTGTTGACTATTGAGAAGACATGGTATGGCCAGTGTGTCTGGCCTGTGTGTGCACCAAATGAGCCTGTAGAGATGCTGCCAGCCCTCATAGTTCACCGGACTCAGACAGATCCACCCTGGAGACATCTGCTACCTCCCACTCTCCACCACTCTTATCAGGCAGTGAGGCTAATAGTCTCCGTAGATTGAGGAGTTGGATCTCCCTGCCTAAGAGGATGCCATACATACATATGCAATCACATTCATGCAGTACCACTGTGATCCACTTGATTGTTGTTTTTGTTTTTTGTTGACCTTTGACCACCCACCGATAGCACTGTGTACGATCATCAACCTCAATTCTTTTATAGTTTTTTTTTGGTAATATAAAGTCAGTCTTTTCAGTAGAAGTTGGCTCCCAACTCGGCGATTAACATATTCAATGTCCCCTTTTTTATCTGTCCGTCCATGCTTGAGGCTTTGGCCAAGACACATAAAGGTGCCTGTCTTCATTGTTTGGATGATAACCTTATCCTTGTGTTTTTGTTTTATCTTTTAATTCACCTGGCCATACTAAATGGATATTGGTTGGATTTTTATACCAAGCATGAACGGTATGCAGATGAAAATTGAAAAGGATTTCTCAGCATGTTATAGAAAGATTTAAGAATAGAAATGACTGACTTTATCTTCAACATATTACCCTATTTTAGCAGCTAATATTGTAAGACTGGCAGCAAAATGACTTGAAATGATAACTTCCTGAACATGGATCGAAAACTTGTTATTTTTGACTTATCAGTGTCTTTATTGTGGACAGGATGTAGTCCTAACATTGCATTGAAATTACACCAATATTAATCAGAAAGACAGCTGCTATGTCTTTAGATTTGGGAGCCAGAGCGTTTATAGCTCAGTGCCAGCAGGTCCACGCAGAATATCTGTCTGAATCTACTCTATGGGTTGGAGTTCACTTGTCATAGAAAAATGGGAACCAAATGTTGCCTTGTGTTGCCATGACGGCTTGTGCTGCTCTGGAAAGTTCCAGTGGTTACTGTATGTGTAACTGATTTGGTATTTTTAACACTCTAGTTGGATGATAAAAATCTCCTAAATTTATGATGGATGTTTTTTATTCTTATTTTATACTTTGCTACCAACCAAAACAATTTAATCTGAATAGTGTTTTTATTGACTACAATAGGAAATGGGGAGAAATGTATGTTGGAAAAGAACCTATTCCTTATTTGTGACGTTACTTCTGCTTGTACAAAGTGCCATTAAATTATTTTCTTGAAAATAAAGATTTGACATTTTGATTGTATTATGGCCTCCGTTACTTGTACAGAAGCTTATATTTCTATGACGAAAAAAACATGTAATATAAACAGGCTATAGAGTCTCCATTATCAGCCATGGGCTACCTAGTGGCTTAGCCTATTTATCATGAAAATAAAAATACATTAACAATTAGCCTATAATCATATATTGATTTTTTATATATATATTCTGAATGTGAAACTTTGACAAAGAGTAGCCGATAGGTTTGCGTGGCCATGGGACTATTTTGGAATAGTCTAGGGAATTTTGTTGTCACAGTCCGTCTCTGCCTCGTTATAAAGTTCACTTCAGCGTTAATCCGCTACAGTGTAGTCACGAGGGAATTTCTGCGTGATTGTTTCAAGATTCTGTCGAAACCTTTCTTGAATCAGTTAGGTAAATCTAAAACTAATTTCTAAAGGTCGTAACCATATCTGGGAGCTTATAGAAACAGACTATGTTAGGCTTGTTTTAAAGCAGTTGCTACCAGTGACAACCCCTGGACCCAGAGTCATAAAACGGCGTAAATTATTAATGCACTTGCACATGCTTGGGAGCGACGGGTCACGACCAGGTAAGTAGGCTTGGGCGAATACAAAATCAAATACTTACATTTGATATAATCGACTACAAAACACTTAAGATTATAGCCTATATCATATGGATGCATTGTTATCAAACATGCATTTAAAATGGACGCCTTAGAAGTTCATGATTGGCCAAATCTGCAAAAATTGTGGGTCGAAGCAAATGTCAGTCTCTGAAGGGCGTAAGCCCGATGTGAAACCAGGTAGGCCAAATGTTTTTAGACATGTCTTTCGTATGAATGACAAGTGGATGTACATCGGGTTGGTCTGCCATTATGGCGCATTAAAACATCCTTTTATTTTCCTTTAATAGTTCAGCTTTCGGGCGTTGTTGACTTTGATGTATTGCATAATTACAGTCGGGTCTGTGCGTCTTTATTAGTTTATTTGCTTAATAATCGCTGATATGTCTTGAAGGTGGTTTTAGAGGAGCCGGGCAGGGATCAGGCATGTTTGTATCGTTTGCTTTGCAAGTAGCCTACATTTAAATGGATAGAAGAAATTGTACAATCCTGTTGCTATTTTATGTTGTTGTAAGATATGTGTTAAACTGGCCTTTTGTAACTTGTATTTTTACTCTCATTACTTAGGTATAATAAATTAAAGATTACATAGTAAATGTTAGATACTTTTAGAGTTTTACTAACATGCCAGTAGGCCTACAGGACTTGAACTTCTACCAAAGTATTTTTGGTAGGGTATCTGTACTTGAACTCAAGTCAAACTTTTGGTACTTTATACAACACTGAAAATGACCTTTAGTCATTTGAATTAAGTGTGTGAGAGATAACATTGTTCCTTTCCTTTCTGCCTTCCATTTATATAGGAAAGAAATAAAACAACTAGACATTATGGAGGAGAAGCAGGTAAGGAAAGAAACAAGTATTAAGCTCAAAGATTAATTTTTACAAAGGTTTACAATGCTGTGATGCTGACTGGTAAACAGTAGGCCTATGAGGATGAGCAAGGAAGATGACTCTTGTCAGTCTCATCAGGGTAAAGAACCCGTACTCACTAGCTGCTTCTAAAGAAATAAAAAGTGTTTTTTTGCACCATGCCCAGATCACAAACACGTTTTGACATCAAGCCGTCCTTAGTGTGTCTCACTGCTCTCACTCGATTGCTTTGGCCTTGTTTCCCTTCCTTTCACATCTCTTCCCATAGAAAGAAGTCCTCATCATTCCTTTACATCCAAACACTGCTCCAACAAGCCCCACCCAGCAGACATCCAAGCTTTCCTCCCCTCAGACGACACCAGACATAGCTGTCTCATCACATCAGACCACATCCACAGGCGCTGCTTCTTCTCCCCAGACCCAACTGAATGCCACTGTTTCTTCACCAAGAGGACCAACAGGTGTGTACATACACACACACACACACACACACACACACACCGATGTCAGTGAGAAGTAATCCACTTTCTGAGCTGTCATGGTCAGACTTAAAAGGATATTCTGCATTGGACACACATTTTTTTGTTTTGTTTTGTTTGTTTTAGGCTAGTATTTCCTAAATTGTCCTTCTAGAACTGACTGAAAACATAAAAACAATGATGCAAACATGTTAAGAACAGTAAAAAATAATGGCATTATTAAAACTATTCTCATATTTCACAAACACTAGAGTAAAAATCTTAAACAGTAGAAAAAAAAGCAGATGTCTAAAGTATGCAACACAGTCATCAATGCAGTAATGCATTGAAAAAAGTGTTATTTCATAGTTCTCTTTATGGCTCAGAAAGCTTAGTGTTCAGTTTCCAAAAGCCTTCTTAATATTGTTATTCTTGAGTTATACGTTTAACAAGATTATGACATTCCTGTACATTAATCTGGACCATTCTTCACCATGTTTTTAGCTTACAGTACAGCCTGAAAAATGTCAAGATTGCATAAATCAATATCAACTATTGCCATGAAACTGCTACATGCTACTGTAGATAAAGTTTGCTAAGGTGTTCAGAGCAAACATTTTCCATACTAAGGTGTTTAAATACAATGTAAAACAGATGTTTAAAATCAGACTTTTCCCCACAATTTTCACAATTACCTACATATTTTTTTTGTTTATTCACCATTATAATTTTTGATCATTTGACAGCTCTCACATTTGATAGAGAGACAGTTGGAACACATAATAATAAGTATTTATTATATTCTATTATTTTATGTGAAGATGCACTGACCAGAGACATCTCTCAATTTCATTGTACCTGTTACAATGACAATAAAGGACACTCATTCATTCATTCACATTCATTCACATCAAAGGCAGCGTAGCTAGGTTTGGTGTATGTCAGGCTTACATGGTGGACTCTGTGCGAAGACTGAACAAAAAAAGTAGCTAAACACAGGGTATAAATAGTATGGATAATAAAGCAAACACAATTGCGAGGTAGTATGAAACGGGTGAACATAATCATCTAAAGCAATAAGTAACCTCAAAATGCCTGCACAGAATGAAAACTCAGCTTTGGCAACACCTAGTGGTGCGCCCCCAAAAAGGTCCAGGTTGTGACACCTGGAAGATATATTCTTAACAGTTCCAAGAAAATAGTGAACCTTATCAGGATTGTAGGTCCAGACCTCACCACAAGGATTCAAGGAAGTTGATGCAGATACAGTACATGCAGATTTTAAAATTGTAGTGAGATTACAAATGTTTTCAATATATTGTGCATAAAAAGAAGGGGTTGTAGAGAGGGGCCAAATAAAGAGTGTGTGGGGAGGTAGGGGTGACTAAGGTCTGCATAGAGATGGTTGGGGGTGGCAGCAGTATATGAAGGGCATAGATGGTCTGGAGAAAAACAGCAGCTATGGTGGAATGGAGTGGTGTGTGTGTGTGGGGGGGGGGATGGCAGTTAACTGCCACTCTATTCCAGATCACAACCTTCACCTAGGCTCTTTTTCGCTTTAGTAGGGGGTAAAGTACAATAATAAAGTACGATCTGATGGTAGAGCTACAGTCATTGGTCGATTGGTCGAAAGTCTTCTCTGTAAACTTAATTGGTCAGTCTGCACCTCAGTAGTGTAAGTGCCTCGTTTACCATAGGCAAAGCACACACGGTCCGAGCCATAGATAGGTAGGGTTCTCTACCGTTCTAATGTAGGCCTACTCGGCATCCCTGCTGCTGCTGTATATTGGAAGGTCAGCACTACTGCCACTCTATTTCACTCACACAGAGGTTATGAGGGGAGAGAGGTGTGGTAGGGGTCAGGGGACCTGTCCACTAATGCAGTGGTTCCCAAACTTCTTCCCAACCTAGGAAATGTTTGGAGCTTCCTCACTAGCATGGGTCCAATATGCATGGGTCATTACTATTAGCTGCAGAAGGCGAATTATTTTCATTTTTTCTGGAGAATTAAATCATTATCAATATAATCAATATAATCATCAGAACAGATTATAAATTTGTCAATTTCTTGCTCAGCCAGGGGATAAAATTAGCTAAGGAAACATGATCGTTCTCCTAATTGCCCACTGATAACCACTACTCCAGTGTGTGCTGGAGCAGAGGGCAATGTACTCAGTGCATGTGGATAAGGAAGGCATACTGTTTATAGCTAGGGTCACGTTGTGCTGTTAATGTGAGGATAAAGGGGTTTACTGGTGATGGCAGTGGACTGTATGCATTTGGGGGCGGGGCGGCATTCTGGTAATGGTAAAATTGTCATTGTCATGTGTGTATAGGAAGTATACTGGTGGTGGCTACATTGTATGGGCAGTGTGCTGTGGGAATGTGGAGAGGAGACTTTGTTGCCATGTTTGTTCTGTTGCATAAGGGTCTATGCACAGTGTTTCAATTCACAAAATAGCATGAACTCATCCGTGGAGTTTACTTTTTTGTCTAAAGGACTTCAGACATGGCCCACAGAGAGTCGATATTGAGAAGACCAGTCAACCAATCAAGAACTTTTGTAATTTATATGTTATTTGTATTTACCATAAAAGACTGGGGAATCTTCTTTGGGTATCTGCTTGGTCTGTCTATAAAAACGTTAATAAAGAGTTTCATGCCTGCATTTTGTGCTTGCGGGTGCTTTACTTCAGTTAGATGTCCAAGTCTACTCACTCGTGCTTGATCAATTCCTTCATCTCCAGTTTTTTTTATCCCTTCGTGTGCCATGTCAGAGTCCCGGGAGGTTCAGCACGTCCATGTGCAGCGCAAAATATTTTTTTAAGGTTACAAAATCTTTTTAAGGATATAAAATCTTTTAAAGGGTACAACATATTTCTGACATTGATTTGATTCTATAGGATTTTATGTATGAAGGGAATAATTATTATGGATTAAAAAGGGATTGAGAAATAATATTAGGTTGCAAATACTCTTGATCGTGTCAGGTTCCCAGCTCTTTGCTGAATTGTTGGAGAACCATGCACGTCGCAACCCTTCGTCCGCTTCACACGAACCCACAGCTCCACCTCCCAGAGAAACCACACCCTCTCCTGAAGCCTCATGCCAAAGACCGAGTCTGAGCCCCCCCTCATCTCCTCAACAGCCCAGTTCTTCTAAGCAAGGTAGTAATGTTTGTCTTTGTTTATGTGAAGTGTGTGCATGTGTGTCAGGTAACACGACCTACAATCATCTGATGCTTTCAACCAAACTGATATTTATATGTATGATTAATGTTTGTACGACTCAAAACTGCAGGTGATCACGTGTGTGTGTGTGCGTGTTTGTTTGTGTTTATCTCTATTCGGGGGCACATACAAGAAACAATAATTAACGTGAGTAATAAATTAAGAATGAAACACCATCAAACCAACCTGTTAGAGTGAAGTTGGTTTCTGTGTCTCTCAGGTGGACTTGGCCTTGGTAGTCCCGAGCTGCTGAAGGAACTAAAGCAGCCATACACACTCAAGCACGTGTCCACCCACAAGGGTCTCACCACTGTCTTCTCTGGCCGCGGACGGAATCCATCAGCAAGCTCTCCAACCAGTGTGGAAGGACACAATCTCCAGCCTCTGTCCAATGGCACGAAGCATTAGAGAATGATTCAGACTGCCATTGAGTTGCAAATGACGCCCAATGATGTCTACTCCTCTGCTTCTCTCTAATTCTATATCTACCCACACTCCTCAACAGGGCTTGCCATTTATATTACTTATTATTATATAGAGAAACAAAAACATGGATTTGTTCTGTAAATGACTGAGATATTTCTAAATACTGTATAGATGACATGGCTTTGAATGTGGCGTCAGAATGGGCCTATCAATGTAATATAATGTAAATGTATGAGAGAGAGTGAGTGAGTGAGTGAGAGAGAGAGAGAGAACATCCCACTGCCCTTGTTCACAACCTGCCTCAATAAGCTAGTGTGTCTTTACAGTATTGTATTTGTTTGACTCGTTTATTTATGTGGACAGCTCATCTTGCGCACCTCAGGTCAGGTGTTCTTTATTGTCATTTCAGCCCTATACAGAGTAAAAAGTGAGATGAGACAACGTTCCACCATGGATCTAAGTGGTTCTACATTAAAATAACAATAAATAAGACAGTGGAACCGGCTATGTATGGTGCACTGAGGCTAAAGTTTTTTAAAATCGACTTAGTATGCAACATATAAGTTAAGCTACCTGATAAGATTACTCAGAGTCCAGATAAAGTGTGAAGACATCCGTACATGTTTCCTTCGAGCACGCCTGCAGTTCCCCTTTCAGAGGCACTCTATTGTCACAGGATTAATTTTTTATTTCTTATTTCACCTGACAACATTGGTGGTATACAGTAAATCTCACCCAGCTATCAGTGTAGGTGTGATGTTCTTACTGTACTGTTAATGTACAAGTAATAAATGGACGTATACATTAAATTGTTATTCATATCACTTCTCCTAATAACTTCAGTAAATAAACATATTTGTGAATCATTACAATATGTCTTGATATCCAGTGTGCCGATTCAGAAATGAAGGTGAGGCTTTTGTAGATACAGTAGGACAGATCGAGTGTAAGTATAGATAGCTGTCAAGAGTTGAGCTGTTGGTAGTAGAGAGCTGTGTGGGAGCTCATAAAGAGTTACGACATCTAGGTCAAAGGTCAACCACTGATCTGAGGGTGACAGAGAAAAGGGCTTCTCATTTCTGGATAACTAAGCTATAGAGAGCGAGGAAGAGAAAGAAGTGGGAAAAAGAGAAATAGTTGAGGATAAAGTGTGGAAGGGGAGGAGAGGTAGAGGAGAACACTGTAGTGGGCAGTGGGGGGAAGGAGGGGTAATGTTTGAGGCAGCCGGGAGAGAGTATGAGCCACCGGCAACATGAGGCTTCCTCACATGTTCCGTGTTTACCTGCTTCCTGCCACCATCTTGGCCCTTCTGCTATTCATCAGTTCATACTGGCTCCGTAAGTTCTTTTGCCTTCACTATGTGTGTGTGTGTGTGTGTGTGTGTCTACACTTTTGTTGTGTGTATTGTGTTTCTGTGTGTGTCTGCGGGCTCTAGTTTGCTGAGCTGCACTATGTAACATATGTTAGTTAAAAAGATTGTTTGATTAACTTGGTAAAACATTTTTAAATGACTTAACTAGCTAAAACCTTTCAATACTGGAATACAATGAAACATAAGACTACACACAATCATACTTCAGGTGAGGCAGTTTAGTTATATGACATTTTTAAACTTTATAGTTATTCTCTTTTATATAGTGTCTAGACGTTAGACTTATCCTTATTCCTTGTAAGGTGTTAATTCTAGAATATTGTCTCTGTTCTCATTGCATGTTGAAAACAATTTTTATTTTTATTTTTTTATTTGCTTCATTAGCCTTTTTCTATGTGTATACTATATGTGTATGCACATTAACATATGTGTGTGTCTGCTGTTGGGTTTGTGTGTTTGTGTGTGTGTGTGTGTGTGTGTGTGTGTGTGTGTGTTCTCAGCTCAGGGGTCCCCCCAGGATTGTAATTCTGTCTGGAGACCCTGCCAAAGTGTGAACAGTCACCCAAGCAAGGTGAAGCACACCACACATGTACTGTAAACGTGCCAAAGTACACCAGTACCATGTAAATGATATTCTTACCCTTTCTGCCTGTTATCTTTCCCCCTCTCGCCCTGTCCTTATGCGCTATCTCTGGTATCACTGGCTTTCCTATTTCAAACTGATGTTAAGAGAACAGTTCATGATTAAGAGAACAATTAAATAATTTAATTAACTAGTGACTGATATTTGGTTCTCTTCCTCTGAGCACAGAAAATAAAGAAATTTGGGTAGTTTCTCTGGGAGACAGCTACCTCTCTGTTTAGTTCAGACAGTCCTGCTTTATATGAAGTCTGTGTTGAAATGGTGTAAGAATAATGACCAATTTCAACATTTACACAAACATTAACAAACATGATTTCCCCCAGTATCACATGCTTAGGGGGGGGGGGCTGATTTGGCCCTTATACGGTGGCCCTGAAGTGCAAAAACAAAAACAACAACAAATAAGAAACACAATTTAGAAATCAACCACAAATCGAAAAAATCACAGCCACAAATAATAAAAAAAAATGCAACATGTTTCATCAAGTTTCCATCAACTTAAGGTTGCGCATTTGTGCGTGTATGGCTGAAATCACAAAATCTCAATTATTCATTTGGTTGAAAAGGAAACAAGACTTTTGCTGTTTTGCCTACTCCATCTAAATCCATTGTAACAAAATAAGAAATTCTATTATAAAGACAATATAAAACAGAAAACATCTTTAAAGACTTTCTTTGCGATTTGTTGTTGTTGTGTTTTCTGGGCCACCGCACATATACTCCACCTTAACATCAACTTATCAGAGAATCATTAGATAATGAATCTGAATATTAGACAACAAAAATAAATGAGTACTGAGGACAAGCGCTCTTGCTTCATTCCAAGAGGACTTATTTTCTGTGATGTCAAATGTGCTCTCAACATTTGGGTCCATTGCTGTCTGGATTGGATTAAATTAATGAGCCCTATAGGCTAAAGCTACAATGACAGCAGACCCGATGTCTTGGATGCCCATACTGAGACAACAGAAGTAGCCTAGGCATTAATACGAAACAAAAATAAGGACGATTAATCATAAGGCAGTGGTAAAATTAGGATGTGTACATTTAAGTACTTAAAAAGCACCCTTTAGGTCTTCCTATTCTCTTTTTCTGTCCAGCCAGGGTCTCATGGAATAGCAGATGGAAAAGATGCTGTTAAGAATGTTGTCCCTGTGGTGCAAGGGGATCGCCATCTCATGGACGAGTGCCCTGGGCAAGACTTTCAGGTGTCCCGCCTTTTATTACACCTGACCAAAGCTTTGGGCCCCAACGCTGATGTCAATCTGGATGAATACCTGTCCAGCTGGGAGGAGCTTATAAAGTGAGATGAAGTTAACGTAAACATTTTATTTGTCAAAGGATTGTAAATTATAAATTTATCACATGCATTGATGCAATTATAAGGAATGCAGTATTTAGTGGGTGCAATTCCATAGCCCCCCGTACATTATGCACTTGCCGGCATGTGCCATTGCGTTGCAGCACCACCCGGAAAGAATTTTGAGAGTGAGTGTTGAGTGAGCATTCTCCCCCAGTTTGGGTGCGAAATATATCATGGGATGCACTGTTTCATGCGTTCTTGGATAAATTACTTGCAGACAAAGATTTTAATGCAGATCCAATGCACTCAGGCAACTATTAAATACACACAGCATATATAATCTTTCTTAAAGTAATTTGCATTAAGTAATATTTTGAAGAATTTACTCATAATATACATTCAATATTGACTATCCTGACAGAAGTTCAAGTGTTAGCCTGTATAATATTCTCCTCTGTGTCTTTCCCAACCTCTTCCACCCACTCTTATGTGGCTGCAGGTTCATGAACTCCCTTGGCCCTCTTGTCAGCTTTTTCTCCCTGAAAGTCCAGGAGAAGATCACCCTTTTACGCGACCTGTCCTCCCCGTCTTCCTACGCCGCACGGAGAGCCCTGTGGCAGCAGCGGCACAAAAACACGAACATGTCCTCAGGTGGCATCCCTCTGCTGCCCGCTGACTACCACTCTGTGCGCTCCATGCTGGAGGCCGAGCTCAGTGCTGGCGTGGTGGGCTTCGACCGGCACACACCATCAGGCAGCCGCACGCTGCTGCGCCTCCATCGCTCGCTGCTCTGGCTGCGTCTTCTTCTGGAGAAGCTCTGTGAGGGTCCCGACGCTCAGGGCCAGCTGCGCACCCCCGGGGAGCTGTGCCGAGAGGCCTACAGGCAGGCCCTGGCTCCGCACCACCCCTGGCTGCTGCGGCAGGCCGCTGAGGTGGCCTTTGGGGCCATGCCAGCCCGTCAGGTGTTCCTGCAGCTGGTGTGTGTGGCCTCCCAGCAGGAGGCAGAGCCAGTGATGCGGACGTTAGTCACGGCCATTGGGAAGGTGCACCACAGGACTCAGAAGGAGCTGGAGGAGAGGAACATGCTGGATTTGCCATAGTGGTGCAGAGGAGGTACAAGTGCAAGGGAAGGTACAAGTGAGGGAAAAATAGAAGGACCAACATAGAGTGAGGGAGGTGAAGTGCAAATGAGTGGTGAGAGAGATGAAAAGAGAAAGTAAAAAAATAAAAAAAAGAGTGCTGAGAAAAGAGAGAAGAATTGAAAAAGGAGAACTAAATGCAATGCAACAGGACAGGAAGTGAAAGAAAAATATAAAGGGCCAAATAAGAAAAAGAAAGGAAATAGAAATGTTTGGAGGAAGAGAAAGAGGTTTAAATAAATCACTGTACGAACTCTGCTGAACTAAAAACTGCATCTCTAGAACTGTGGTTTTAAGAATTAAAAAGATATCTCGAGCAAGTCTATGGCATTGGCCATGACACAACAACAAACTGTGTAATAACAGTAACAGTAATCATTTTAGTTAATTATTAATGTTGATTGTTGATGATGTTTTCCTGGAGCACTTTTTACCATATTGCTTTAAATCCCCTTCACTCACTGATTGCAACCATTAATTAAACACAAAAACGTTAACTTTTAGTTACCTGTTAAAACAAACACACTAATAAAACACTATCCAATCATATAAGCAACCCATTTAAAATGATGAAATCAACTGCCATTTGTCCCTCCCCATACCCCCCCATTCCAATACCAATAGTGGCAATTTTTCAAGGGGAGGTCTGACAAAAGGTACTTGGACTTGCAATATGTGTTTTCAAAGTGTAGCTTACTTGAACTGTTTCTCCTACCTTACCTTTAAGTATTTATCCTATTATGCATATGTTGTATAGCCACAAGGGAGGAAAATAATAAAAAAACAAGCTAACTTTTTAAAATACTGTTTCTTCATATCTATCTATCTATCTATCTATCTGTCTATCTATCTATCTATCTATCGCTCTACCTATCTATCTATCTAATATATCTACCTATCTATCTATCTCTTTATCTATCTATCTAGCTATCTAGCTATCTATCTATTGCTCTACCTATATATCTATCTAATATATCTATCTATCTATATTGCGAAAGGCTTGGATGATGGAGAAGACTATAGAGATTGGATGATGGAGAAGACTCTAGATCAAGGCAGAAGGCTGCACTCAGCAACCTACCTCTGCTATTGTGAGGTGATGGTTTACAACATGGTCTATAATTAAAGCCTGAATTTTGTCCTGGACAGTATAGTGCTCCTCTGCCTCTTCTCCCTATTCCACCACCTTGCATCCTCAAATCTCTCTATTTCTTCTTCATCTTCCTTGAGCAGGAAGTTGCCCTTGTTCATTTACTAGGTCAGGTTCTTCTTTTTTCAAATGGCAAATGGTACTGGCCTTGGCCATCTCTATATATACATGTTTGGCAGCATTCACAATCATAAACAGCTATTGTCAGGTAACTAAACTAATCTTTGGTCATCTGAGGTCTGGAAACCTCCTCATTTGCTAAAAGGACAATTCACGTTATTGTCAATTACTGTC
>JAGFZM010001361.1:6247-13747 GCA_017657215.1 Limnothrissa miodon | reverse complement strand
GGTTGGTGTGGGTGAGTTATGTCGTTGGGATGGTGAGGGGGAAACCACACGACTGACACAAGATTGACAGGAAACAACATAAAGTGAATACAGCCGTCAGGGGATGGGCATGTGTTAGTGTGTGTGTGTGTGAGAGAGAGAGAGAGACAGTCAGAGAGAGATAGTGTATGCGCGTGTGTGTGTGTCCGCAGGTTTGAATAGAGTGTTTGTGAATGACATCAATGCTTGTCGCGTTGTGGTTGATGCGTCTGTGTCTGTTTCAAATGGGCAGAATGTCAAGAAACGATGAAGGCACATGCTTCTGACTCAGTGGTACCAGAGCCTGGTACATAGAAAAGATCCAGAAAGCCAGACCGGAGCTAGAAGCTGTCACACAACAATGACATCACAGGGGAGACAGAGCTAAACAGGGGGCCATGGAATGAAGATGAGTGAAGCTGCATCCATACACCCTGCTCAGTGCATGGGACCGGCCCTCTTGGGCAAGTTACACATGATAACCTTGTCACCAGTTATTGTTTTGATATTTTCTGGCTGTTCTAGAATTTCCGGAAAAAAAAAATGGCCTACTAACTTCGGCAGCCATCATGCAGATATAAGCACAGCTCAAAGTATGAGGTATGATCATTAAGTGCGTGTCTTGGTGATCAGTGACTTCCACATAAGTGGTGTGAATGGATAGCACATAGTCTGGTCACTCCTCAGATGTGGCAGTGGTGCTTTGATCCGATTACTTCAACCACATGGCTGCCACAAGTGTTTCTCAGTGACCCTGCTGCAATCGCAACAGGTACTGACCAACGTACAGTAGGTTGCGACTGAGACAAAACAGAAGACTTTAATTCCCCAGTCCTCATGCACTGAGACAGGACATCAATGGAGGAGAGTGTCGGTGAGATGGTCTATAGGTCAGATATGGATGAGTAGTTGACCCTGTTCCTCACACATAGAGGGCTTTCCCAACCAGATTTGATCCAATTTTGCTCTGCAAGTGTTGTGTTGGGTGGTTTTTGATTCCCTCTTACTGGTGAAATTGGGAGATTTTGACAGGCCTAAATGAGAACGTACATGGAGTCTACAAGAATTTGTTTTGATTGTGTTAGTGTTGCGCCATGTAAAAATATGTGTCCCATGAACAGACCAAAGGAGATATGAAGGAAATATTTTTGACAAGATGTCAAGGCGATGTTTGTAGTAATGTGTTTTTTTTTCATATATATTTATATATTAATCTAAACGCTCTTTTTAATGTGAGCACAAACACACACATACACACGCACACACACACACACACACACACATTCACTCACTCACACTCAGACTTTTCTCAAGAAAAACTACAAAAACAACGCAGAAGAGGCGATGAGACCAGAGGGAATACTAAGAGGAAGAGAAGTGGTCTTGCAACACAGTCAGTCCCTAAACACCCACCCCACAAACATGGCTTACCCCATAGCAGCGACGCTAGAATTAGACTTAACTACAAAGGATTTGACCAGCACCATGTGAGCTAGCACTGTGCTAAAAAGCACTAAATTGACAAATGTGTTATGCTAAACTGCCTTTGAAATGGAAATGCAGTTCCTTACTAGTGCCATGATATCTAGCCCCATGCATATTATTCATATGCTAACAAAAGTCTTATTGAGTATCAGGCTAAAAAGAACTTAAACAGGAAAGAAACCTTCACTCCCTCCCCCCCCCCCACCCTCACCCCCCTCATTGCTACGCTCTAAATACAGTCTGTGGGTACTGTACCTTCTCTACACAATAGAAAACAAACTAACTTGAAAGAAAGTGATGAGTGGAGAAACAAAGGAACTTTTTTTAAAAACACTATCATCATCGGTCCTCTACACACGTTTACGTTCAGCATTGGCAAATTCATGTGGATTGATATTTTACACACATCCTAATCCCTTTCTTCTCTGTTTCTCTCCCAGAGAAATTATTTCCACTCACCATTCAACAATATATACAGTAAGCAACACAACACACAATCAAGATATATTGCTTTGAGAACAAAAAGAGAGAAGATATGGAGGAATGATGAAGTAAAAAAAAAAGAACTTGTCTAATGTTATCATAATGTGGTCAAATAGAGTATGATCCAGGCAAATGAATGTGGAACTTAATCGGTTGTTTAAGAATTAAGAGCTAAATGGAGGTTTTAGCCATTTAGAATTGATATAGTGCAACCATGATAACAAGTACCGAATACACACTCCAGACACTGGAGTACTGCATGCTTGACAAGTTTATGAATACATCAGTATATGTGTGTGTGTGTGTGTGTGTGTGTGTGTGTGTGTGTGTGTGTGTGTTTAAAAGAGAAAGAGAGAGTTGTGAAGTTATATATTAAAACAATAATAATGTGCGTACAACTGTGTCCATGTGTGTATATCAGTGTACATGGATGTAGGCTATTCCAGTGTAACTACCATTACTTTGAAAGGTATTGATATAAAACAACTTTAGAGGTCACATCTTAAATTTAGCCCACAAGTAGTGCATGGATATGATAAAGTAAATATGTATAAATGCCATACATTTCAAAAAGCAACCCAAATATAAAATAATGCAATGAATTCATCAATAAATATTGTAAAAATAAATACATAGGTCAATGAATGAACAAGGAGCCTTCTCAAACAGTGCTCCTAAACAAACGAACAACAGAGGTAGAGAGGGAACAGTTTGTAAGAGAAAAGACAGAACAAGCAGGAAAATAAAGCCGTAAGATACAGAAGAAATAACAACAAAAGACACAGGCCTAAAGGACGGGGGTGGGAATAATTGTGAGGGTGAAAATAGTTAAATATTAAAAGATAAAACAATATGACAAAATTAAACAAGAGCAGAGCAAAAGTGAGAAAAGCAATAAGGAGAAGAAAAGGGGAAAGGAAGTGATAACAAAAACAAAAAAGAAAAGGACAAAAGAAAACCAGAGTGACAGCACTGCAGAATTTTGTGAGATGGAGAGAGGACAGTACTGTACCTCCAGATTATTAATACAGATTAAAGGGATTACACAGAAAGACACCTGCTTGACCAAAACCAAAGATGCCAAAGATATCATCTTCAAAAACAACGTCATTATCATTCATTGGCGTAGTAGACTTGTATGGCTAAATCATTTTACCCATAATTTCCTGCTTCTTTGTCAAGAACTCCCTTTCCCTGCACCTCCCTCCCTCCCCCCTCCCCCTCTCCTGACTGGGTGTGTGCTGCAAGCAATGTCCTGGCAGGAACTCTCCCTGGGGTAAAGAATGGAGTAAACAATTTGTCAGATTTATCTATGGATTCACTCACTCACACACACACACACACAAAATCCCATACGCACACAATGTAGAGTGCCCTTCCTCTCTCTATGTAAAATAAACAGAGGTGTAAATTGAGGGAAGGACTTACAACTGGGACTGTTTATACTACATTTCCCAGAATCCTCTGAGCCCTCTGGCACAGGAAGTAGTAAGTGTGGGAATTTCACAATCACTACAGTTGAGGATAGGACACAGATAGAAAACATTGCTTGACTGTGTGAGCGTTGGTGCGTGCAGAGTATGTGTATGTGTGATTTTTATGTCTTTGTATGTGTGTATCTGTGAGTTGTAAATGTGAGCAGAATTTGTAGAATTCAAATCAAAACCTGCAGGAATTTTTTGTATGCATGTCAAAAGAACGCAATTATCATATGTTTGTGTTGAGCAGATTTGTGTGTGTGTGTGTGTATGTGTGTGTGTGTGCACGCGCATTTGGTTGGCAAATACTGGGGCTCTAGTCGCTCTTATCGATTCTCAGCTTGAAGGAGACGCGTCCAGCAAACTTGTCCCTTTCGCTGAACTCAGTGAGGGTATCTGAGTTGATCCTGCACTCCACGTTGACGTCTGTGTTGAAAGAGATGTTCAGGAACTTTACAGCCACCAGCGGCTGAGAGTAATTCACCTGGAGGACACGGTGTGGACAAAGAGAAAGAGAGGAGAGAGAAAGGACAAATATAAAACTTATTTATTTAAAGACAATGTTTGGAGAGTGAGAAGCAGAGGCTACACGTGCCACATGTCCTACCTGTGATCTGCTTCCGTAGTAGGGATAGTACATGAGATTAAAGGAACCATTGGTGGGGAAGTAGGCCATTTCACCAAGCTTGTCACTGTCCTCTTTCTGTGAGACACATACAGGCAGTTGTTTGACTTGGGTCTGGATTACAGAGGAACGGGTAGAGGTGTGCTCTGATGCTACAGACAAGCATGTAGCAATGGTATGATGTGTATTGAATTCTGTTAGGGATACACCATATTGTTTTCCAGATCAGAGAAACATTTTGATTTGATGGGAAAGAGTTTGAGATGTTTGAGGAAAAGATAGCTTCTGTCAAACCCATAAATAGCTCAAAAATAGAATATAGGCCAAAAAATTTGAAACAGAAAGAACGGAAGGAAATGACATTTGTAAAAAACAATCATTTTACATCTTTTTAAGGAAAAAATGAACATATTACATTTTACAGATTACACAATACAATTTTGGAAATAGTGAAGGATAAAAGAGAATATTGTATAAACACTAGCAATACTAATACTACTTCAGCTAAATGTCTGCTACTGGTCCATCTTCAGCTCTAGACATTGCTAAGCTAAGCTGTGCTACGCTAGTCATCTTACCCACTCATTCTCTCCAACTTTGTACCTCTGAGGACAGATGGATGGCAACAATAGGATAGATCCAAAGAAGGGAGATTAGATGGAAAAATGATGCAAACACGTACACATTCTCTCTTTCACTATCTCTTTAAGAATGATTCATAATGTATCATTCTTATCATGATATCATTTATCATGGAAAACACACACAGACACACAAGGACCCACAACCATATGCAAAATAAAATGTTTAAGAAGGATGGTATTTACATGAATAAATCGCATTGTAGGTGTTTTTGTTTTTGTTATAGGCAATCATATCTAAAGCACACACCTTGAGTCTTTTCAACCTGTGTCAAAATCTACATAATTTCTAAAAAAAATAGTTCTCATCTAAATGTTTGGTCAGAAAAAAAACTATTATGTTATAAAATAAAAATATATAAAAATGAAAAAAAAAAAAAATTATAAAATCTTTATCATCTTGACTGACCTTAGCCCCACAACTGACATAGGGAGACTGGCTCCTCCCTGGCCGCATTCCAATGACCTGCGGAGAGGTGAAGTGTCAAAGGTTAGAGCCATATACCCGTAGGCCCTCTCCTCATAAGCAAAGTGGTGACATTGCCTATGTTTTTTTGCTATTGCCACGTGCAAATAAGCATCCTTCAGATCCATTGTGCCCATGAAAACGCAGGGTAACAAAATGCAGTTTAGCATCTAATCAGAAGTGCAAAGAGCTTTAAGTGCAGAAACTTGGAACTGTTTGGTTGTTTAACATTAGCAGCCCAAATGGCATGCAGAAATGACAGACTAACAGTATTCCCAGTGCTTTCTTCACCCATCATCCTAGCTGAATAGTGCCTGCAGTTCCAAAACGCTGCTTTGAAAAAATAAAGAAATGCACCTCTGATTGACTTACCCGGTTGAGCTTGATGAAGACGCAGGGTGTGCCGGTATCATATCCAAAGGTGCGCTCAGCAGGTGTGCTACCCAGGCCAGAGCATTCCCCCAACATGGTGCGGTTGAACTGGCACGAGCGTTTTGGGTTGTTGCGCACCTCACCGCTGTCCTCCTGGACATTGAAGCGGTCTGGGGGGCACACGTCATTGTTCAGGGCTTGCAGGCTGTCATTGTAGGCTGGCAGTGGAAGAGAGAGTAGAAGAGATTAATGAGGGATGGCCCAGTAGGAGCAAAATAAAGAACTACACACACACACACTCTCTCTCTCTCTTTCTCTCTCTCTCTCTCTCTCTCTCTCTCTATCTCTCGCACACACACACACAACCAATATAGGCTACTTACGGGCTAGGAAACCGTGAAGTTTCTGGACATAAATGTCCCAGCTCTCAGTCTGGTCGATGTTGTAGGAAATCTCCAGAGCTTCTCCCTTTGGTCGGATCATCATTCCTAGGTACAGTATACACACAGTCAGTTTGAGAGGCTGGCGAGACACTGAGAGCTTCGGACATCTTACTCATGTGTCTGTATGCATGTACTGCATTTGTTTGTGCATATGGCACTCATAGAATGCCTTACAAATGTACAATTTGATCCTCTTGTCTTGTTAGGAGAAAGATTGTTTTCAATTTGTTTACATGGAGAAAATTATGGTTGATGATGATACCATATATGGTTCCTTTTTCCAACTATTGAAAAGCTTGAAATGTTCCAAGTAATTCATTTTTTGTTTGATGCTATTATGGGCCCACCTTTGACATACTCTGAAATATATATATATATATATATATATATCATGTGATAATCAACTGTATCTGTAATCGGCAAACAATTGTGTGTGTTTTTGTGATTTTGAAGCGTACCAGGAATGGCCAGTCGATCTTGCCAGGTGGGCTGGTATTCATTTAGAGTGAGTAACATGACGTACATGGTAAGTGCAAACATCCCCGCCAGGAATGTGTAGAAAACCAGGTAGAAGAGCAGAATCAAACCTGCAATATACACACAAACACACACACACAAACTTGTTATTTGCCTTTAAGCCATTATAATATAGGAGGCATCTATACAAGAGGTTTTACAAATAAGGACAAAGCTATATCCCTTGTAAAATGCGAGATATGTAGTCTTCAAAAAAGAGAAACATCTACAGTTCAAATGTTTAAGCTTATGATTGTCACAGAAAGAGCAAGTACTGTAAGACTGGATGGCTTCCTGATCGCTCCAACTATAAGAGACATCAGACTGCCTTCTTTGCCTTGATAGCTCCTGAGGTTAAAGATGACTGATATTTCCATACTCTTAGGTGCGCTGTGATGTTACTGGTGCTCCAGCACTATCAACATCAGAGCGCAAACACAGCTCATGCCCAAAAGACAAGTTTAGACTAAATAACAAATGCCACAGAATAACAAACATCAACATCACCAAAGTAATGTCAACACAAACCATCCAATTTGGGAGATCAAGCTTAAAGTGACCCTATGTAGAATAATTTGTTAACATTCTTTTAATCTTGTCTGGTAATATCTTCAAATACATTTATTAGGACAGTCATAATATATTATGATAATATATTATGTTTTGTACCATATTATGTTTCGTACCAACATCCATATGCATTGTGTAGGAGTGGACCAGTACAGATAGACAGCTGACTGTATTGTAATCAGTTAGCTGTTCCTACAATAAGGTTTGTGCTTTACTACACCAAACCTGAACAACTGTAGCCTACCCTTGACTGGACTATTCAATATTGAAACCATGCAGCATCTCTGCTCCATTTACAGTCATCCAATGTTCTGACCTTTGTCCTGGCTAGTTATGTCAATTCTAATCTCTCTGCAGCCAGCTTTGACATTGCCAAGTTCAAGGCTGACTACGACTGAGTGGC
>JAGFZM010001360.1:446734-468427 GCA_017657215.1 Limnothrissa miodon | reverse complement strand
GAGAGAGAGAGAGAGAGAGAGAGAGAGAGAGAGAGAGAGAGACAGACAGACCAGTAGTCCCTGCTTAAAGCCCCTAGCCACAGTGTTTCACTACAGCCTCCTGGGGTCTTGCCTTAAGAGTCATGAGGGATCTGATTGGACAGAAACTTAAAGGAGACAGCGGAATGCTGTTGCCATGGCAACAGGCAGATTGACGTCTGTGAGCGAATTACAGACTTTCTCGTCGTTCCCCTGTCATTATGTGAATCTGCAGGGTCTCTCCACCACACATCTTGGGTTAGATGTTCTGCTTTGCCCAAAACATTAGTCTGTACAAACCACAATTGGGCCCCCATTGTAGTCCGGTGATCCCTTGTACTGAATGTATTTATATTCAGCATAGTTGCAGACGGCCTTTATTAAAATCTCCACTTTATTGGAGCTTGTTGAGCGTAAGCTCTCTGTGCATGAGAGAACGTAGTCTAGAGGTAATTGCCAGCAGCAGGTTGGGCTAAGAAAATCTTTGTTGTATTTGTTTTCATGTTCTAATTCAAACCTAAAAAATAAAGTATGCTGCTGTGCCTATATTGCACCTGTTTATTGCACTCAGAGAAAAAATAAGTTATTCAGATATTTTAAGAGCTTGGATCAGTTCTCATTTTTTCATTTTGACTGTTGGAATGATGATGATTCGTTTGAACCGGAGATGTTTCTGTATATTTGATTGTGTGTGAGTGTGTTTTTGATTGTTTGGAATATTACATGATTCCTCATTGTACAGGTTTTTAAATTTTCATATATATCTTACCATGTTCTATTTTATTACTCAATAACAATCATGTCCACTTGGGAACGATATGCACAGTTGGAAAGAGCCAAAGCCTGCTGAAGACCAAAAACATGGAAGCATATTTAAGTGGTTTATTAAATATACTTGGAGGTCAAATGTAATAGCACATGACAGGCTAATCCTTACTTAAGCAGACATGATTGGGGATGAATTATTTGTAGGGGTCTGGATTTCATAATGATCTTAAAAAAAAAATAGCAGTTAACCCAAAAGCCAATGAACAGCTGGAAGAAGTAATCTGTCAAAGGAAAAGTTTGAAAGAAAAATACTTTTTAAAAAACATCAGCCTTGTCTCTTCTTTTGTTATTTTTGTTGGTTATAAGGCCACACCAATAAAATTAGTTGGTTCTCAGATTTTTTCAGGAAAAATATGGAGCGAGCGAGCGAAATAAAAATAAAAATAAAAAAATGTTCTGAAGGTAAATTCACAGTTAATGTTCATTAAAAACATTTACTCATGTGTTAAGAAAAAACTAAAAACTTAACTTTCACACCTCACAGCACAGTTTTTGTCATGCAAGTTTTAGGCAATGTACAAATTCATAATTCTGTCATTCTATGTTTTGTAAAGGTTTGACGGTTTGTCATTTATTTAAGAGTTTGTGAATCTAAGCACCAAGCAAGCTGGCTGTGGAATTGAGGTATGACATATAATGTAGACTACGTCTAGGCTGCTGTAGCCTACGTTCAAACTCATTTTGTCACAGTTCATCACAGGGCATTAGAACGTCAAAATCGCATTGATTCACCAGCAATTAGATAGTGACTAAAACTTCGTGATCAGCGCAACGGAGATGAATATTCATCAACGTGCAGTCACGTGAATCTAGAAAAGAGACTATTTTTTTGCATGAGAAAGAGAAGCGTGTGTGTGTGCGCGCGCGCGAGGATGAGTGTGTAGGCACATGCTATTCACTTATTTATTGATTGCTTTTGATGGCGAAACACTTTGAATGGATTTTTTTTCGCCTCTCAATCAATGAAATATCAAACTCACCTCCACAGAGTTGCACAAGCAGACTGCTCTCGGCACTGTGAGTAGAACTGCGCAAAGTTCTCATCCTCTATAATTTTAATGCACTTGTCAAATGTCTTCTGATCAAATATTCTAATAATTGCAAACACTTGCCTAGCAGGATCCACCGGCATCTTTCCTCATATCATGTCTCTTGCGCTCTGAAGTGAAAGGCGCGATTAGATTGGTTTTCAACGTCACGTGAACGCAGCATGCTTTTTTCAGTATTATAGCAATCAGCCACGGTGTTTTTTTATGTTCGTGTGAGTTCAAATTCAATTTTATTTTTGTTTCATTTTGCATTTTTTTTCAAGCGGCGAATCCGAGAACCAACTAATTTTATTGGTGTGGCCTAATATGGTTTTATAAGTACATGTTTTAGGTTATAATATGGTTTTATAAGTACATGTTTTTGGTTATAATATGGTTTTATAAGTACACGTTGGAGATGTATATTTTGCATATGAGCTCATATTTGGTCATGTACCTTGTATCTTTCTTTGTATTGCAAAGGGTTGCATTAAGATTGACCATTGCTAACACCAGTGTGCCAACACCAGTGCCAACAGGTTACCGTGTCACAACTATGGTGTATAGT
This sequence comes from Limnothrissa miodon, assembly GCA_017657215.1. Lineage (NCBI taxonomy): Eukaryota > Metazoa > Chordata > Actinopteri > Clupeiformes > Clupeidae > Limnothrissa > Limnothrissa miodon. The sequence goes on along the minus strand of JAGFZM010001360.1, from coordinate 465,985 downwards.
GTTGTAAGCAGACCCTATGGACGGGTTTCCCATTTAGCCCAGGGTGAGTGATGTATTTCTCAATTTCTTCTCCAGCCCAGTTCGACCTGCTGTCTGAGGACTTTGAGGCGGTGGACCACCGACTCAAGCTCTTCCTGGACGTGGAGGTGTTCGAGGCCGAGGAGGAGCTGCACAGCTTCCTTAAGGTGGGTGCCTCAGCATCTCACCGGCTCTGTTGCCCACCAGTTCAGTTCCATTGGACTCCAACGTGCCCCATCAGTCAGGTGTTACTACTACTGCTGCTGCCACTGTAGCTCTTTTCAAGGCACTCAAAGTGCTTTGCACTGGAAGCAGACTTCACCAACCTCCACTAATGTGTATCACCTGTCTGGGGTTCCCAAACCTGTCCATCTGATATGTTGAGATTACGCAGACATCAGCCCATAAAATGTGACATGTAACATGGAATACACTAAACAGTACATGGCATTTTAATGCTCTTGAATAATCACCCCATCAGTCAGGCTTGGCCCTAAACTGAAAATGTCTGACATTCTGATTAAAGTACTTTCAAATGTCATGTTGAACCTTGTTGTTAAAACTACTGGCGTTGTAGTCTCTGTAGCTTGGGCTGTTGGTAGCTTTATGGTGACAACTTGACATGTTTATGAATAGAAGTATCTTTGCAGGGTCCCAAACTAAAATGGTCTTTAGTATATACTGTAGATCTTACTGTGAACATGTAATGGCCCCGATTCCCAAACAAGAATCTGGAATAGACCATAACCTGATTCTTGTCATACCTTGCCTGACCCATCTCATGGTCGTGCCAGATCGGGGCCAGATCAGATTTGCTCAGCTCCAGGGTTGGCTGCAATCAGGCCTCTGTGGTGTAGGGTGTTTTCTCTCCCTCCCTGCCGTTCTCCGGTTCCCTCCTGTGTTCTCTGTGGTCAGGGGGAGGTGGGGCAGTGCTCCCCCCAGCTGAGAGTCTCCCTCAAGGGGGAGAGGATTAGTTTCCCTCAGCCACCTGCTTTGGGACACCCAGCCCGCACACACACAATGCAAGGGCCCAGCAGTAGACTGAAGTTTAATTAATCTGATACGGGACTTCTGTGTCCTTTTTTTTTCTCCTGCTTTTTTCTCTGCTGTTTTTTTTTTTTTTTAACTGGTGACAGCCTGTGTGATTGGTCCAATTCCCCCGGTGGTGTTAGGAGTCGTAGCGATTTACATTTTTTTTTTTTTTTTTTTCGTTTTCTTTTCAGTGATGTTTTTCTGGACGCTGTTCAAAACCTGAAGTGGTTTTGAGTTTTTCTTCAATGCTGACTCAGCTAATTGCAAGGTCTCTGCTGTTCCCCTTCACTAAGCCGCGTGTTAGCCATAGCCCGCCTTATCCTTGTACCCCAGATGCACACACATACTCTCTCCCTCTCCCTCTCTCTCTCTCTCTCTCTCTCTCAACACACAAACCAGACGCAGTGTTCCACTTCCTTCGACTGAACCCCCTGAACCCGGCTAAGAATGGCTTGCTGTTCTCGAGGCGCGTCTCTCTTTCAAAAGCGAGTGTTTTGCTTGCACGCCTTATCTGTTGTGGCACACGGGCCCGAGCCGGCGCTCAGTGGAAGTATTCTCTAACAGTCTGGAGAGTGGACAAGACCAACACGCACTCACGCACAGGAGAACATGCACGCAGCTCCGATTAAATCAGTGTTTTCATGCGCCTAAAATGTTGATGTCTGGGGTTATTTGATAGCAAAGAATATAATATTTACTAAGGGACATGGTGGGAAGTCTTGTTCTTAGAGGTTTTCTCACTCTGAGCTCACTCAGTAAGTTTTGACATGTTTTTTTTTTTACATGTACTGTATTCTACATTTGAAGTATTTGGGTAGTACTGCAATGATATTACAATGAACAGGTCATATGGTATGTTGACATTATTGTTCTTGTCTCTTGCTTCGTTCCTCTGGGTGGTGGGTGTTGTCTGCCTTGGCCACAGATGTCCACTGTGAAGTTTGGTGAGCCGCTGGAGTTCCCGTCATTGCTGGTGGTGTCGGACCAGTGCTTCTACATCCTGGAGATCACCTCTGAGGCACAGTGGGTACCTTTCCACTCACTCCTTTGCCCCAGCACACAGTTGCCAACGTGTGAATTAAGCCTGTGGTCAAAATGTATGGTGATCTCAGTGCACAGGGAACTGGCATGTTGGGCACACAACTGCCAGTGTTGGTAACGTGCTGCACTATCAGTGCTTTGGAAAGCAATTGTGCCTAACATCTGTATCTGCCACGTGGCAGTCTTTAAGCAGTGCAAGTTTTCAGGCAATATGCCAGGTGTGTGAAGTGCTAATACGAATATGGGCCAGTAGACCCATAGATCTCTCATTAAATTCAGGCACAGTTTTAAGATCTGTTTAAGTGCACAATTGAAACGACTGCATAGCAAAGTCAGTTTACAGCCAGGGGGAAGAGAATATTCTAGAAAGGTGGATTGAGTGCAGTTCTCAGATATGAACAGACATGACCCGGAGGACGGCCTGGGCTCTCCCTGAAGTGGAATGCTGGCTCACTCTGGACCAAATGCATAAAATTGTACAACTCTGTGTTTTGTGTCTGTTTTCAACACAAGAGGGTGTAAGTGTATACATGCATTTTTGCTACTCTATGTACTTATTCAGAGTTCTTCTAGATAATTCTAAAAGAAATGATGATTGATGATTGAGAAATGATGAATGATGATTGAGGCTAGGTACCAACTTTGTTCTAAATTGCCTCCTTAGTCATTTGATGGAACACGGGTCTTTAATGTAAATGCCAGCTCTCTGCTCTGTCATTGGATACAGAGGTGAGAGACTGCAGAGCAATGCTAGGTCATCCACATGCAGACAACCCACCAGAGGTCAATCAAACTCATGTGTCCACTTGAATCAGATCCTCATAATTAGCCTGTTTTGTCAGGCTTGGTTCCCGTAGAACAGACTGCAAAAGCGAAGCAGTTAACGGTAAAGGTTATGGAAATGATCAGAAGCAACAGTAGCCCTGCAGCTGGCTCAGAACCTAGGAGCTTGTGACTCCACGTAGGCTGTCGGCCGTCTCATTCCGACACACAGACCTCCGTATTTACTCAGTGATTTGGGCCCTTTGTCTCAAAGACTCAAAGGATTATGTCGAACATGTTTCATAGCCTCATGTCATACCACTTAGACTTTTAATCAGGAATATGTTCTCCGTTTCTTTCCCACACACACACACACACACACACACACACATTCACTCATAAAGTACAAACATAGCCCCTGTCCTCACGGATGCTTAGGCTTTGCACAGATGTGCGTCGCTCCTTAAACCATAACATACATTATCACACACAGGCACACACTGAAAAACAGAACCACATGGGCTGCTGTCAGTGTAGTCCAGACACCCCGCCTCAGCAGGTTGGGATCCCAGCCACAGGTGCTGACCTTTGGTCTCTTACACAAGCATCGTCCCTGAGCGTCATGCAGACTGGGCCTTGATTAAAAACATGTTCCCTCACATCCACTCACCTCGTTATGTCCCCTCTCTCTCTCTCTCTCTCTCTTTCTCTCTCTCTCCTTCATATTCATTTCTCTTCTTTATTCCTTTCTTTCCTTTTTTTCTTGTTATTGACCCCCACCCCCAAACCTCAGCCCCACTCAGTGGCTGTTTGTACTGGGAGACACATCAAAGGCTCGCTTTTATCCATTCTCTTAGGAGTGCTGGGGTTATGGACATCTCCTTTCTCCTTTCCCTTCTTTCCGCTCTCTCTCTCTCTCTCTCTCTCTCTCTTTCTCTCTCTCACTCACACACACACACACACACACACACACACGCACACACACGACACACACACACACACACAGAAATTGTGCAGACAAGATGGTTTTCCATGATTGTGTCTGGTTGCATGGTTCTGATTTGTAGACCAACTTGCACGCACACACACACACACACACACACACACACACACACACACGCAGGGACAAGCACCCACATGTGAGCCCACGTGTGCACATAACGTTTTTACCAATACATTATCACGATCATGCCCATACAGATGCACACACACACACACACACACACACACACACAGGTGCATGTGAAAGTGAGCCACCACTATAATCACCATAGCTGATGTTGTGTAACATTGTGCTCTGCCGTATCTGATGCAGCAGCTGTCAGCAGCACAAGTAAACTGTTCTCTGTGTTTACGCTGTGGACTGAGGAAGAACGAACTGCGCTTGCGTACGACTAGTGCTTGCGTTTGACACCAGAGTTCTCTCCCACCGCAGCAGCCATAGATGAGGTTGCACATAACAGCAATCACAAGGGATAGGCAGTTACAAGTGGCAGAGGTAGACTGTCGTACATAGGCAGTGGCTAAGGCAATTTCAGGGGGTCCACAGAACATGACAGAAGAATTTATTATAGTTTGCATTATATGCATTTAACACAAGTTGTGAATATGTATGTCAACACATATTTCAGTTTTTTATTTTCTTTTAAATTGAATTAAAAGACTCTAGGAAATGGCTCGTATACAACTATTAATGAAACATTGAAAGAAGTGTGTACTTAATGTATACATTGTACGTATTTTGAGTCCATCACCTTCCTTCACCAACTGAAAGTACCCCACTCCCACCCCACCACCATATATTTCCTTACTAGTCATTGGACATTTCGCCTGTCTGTCTACAGAGGCCAGCCGTCTGATTGGATGCAGAAGCGGTTCAGACACCGGCTGTGTGAGCTGAGCTACCTGGAGGTGGGGCTGGGCTCCCAGAGCATCCACATGCAGTTTGCTGAGGGGGGCTCCGCCTACACCCTGCTGGTGAGGGACAGCAGTCGCTGCAAGCGCTTCTTCAGCCTCCTCACAGGTAACACACCTGCAAACTGACATGCATATACAGAAAAGCTATGGCCGTCAGTCCATCCTTTACAAACACGTGGACAGTATATGTGGGCAATCATACAGCCTTGGCCCTGAATGAATGAGACTTTTGTGAAGTGATGGGTGGGAAATCGACACTGTCAAACATCAGCTCACTTACCGACCATGTTGTACATTTCATGCTTCATGGTAATGGAGTGTTTGCCCTCGCCTTTTTACCGCGGTCCTACTAATCGTACTTGTGTCAACATGATGGGATGTTCAATGTAAGCTTACGAGCACAGGTGACTGAACATTCTTCACACTTTTCAACTCCAGTCAACCATGAGCGGAGGGCGGGCGTGTAGCTTCAGTGTGATTAGAACAGGTGCTCTTGTGGGAGATGTCAGGAGTTGTTTGTGAGACTGTAGAGTGGGGTATTATAAACGATGCTGTCAGTTCTTTAACATAATGTCCAGTCATCCATCTATATCTTACTTTTCTTCAGGTTACATACAGTAAATGCTGTTGCAAACACTTAAGATTTCTGCCCTAGGACAAACGGTAAGGTGTCTGTGATTTGAGACGTCTGTACTGATCACTGATTTATCTCGCTAACCCTTGTCATCAGCTCACTTTCAAGCGCTGCCAAAGTTTTGGCTTAAAAGTCCCAGAGAAATTTGAGGAGATAAGAGGGTAGGCTTGTGATCTTGAGACACTTCAAATACCTCCCTTGTCAAGGAATTTACTTTGAATCAATTCAATTTACTTTTTTTGTTTTGTTTTTTTCTTTTTTTTTTTTTTTTTTTTTTTTTTTTGTTTTCTTTTGAATCCATTTTTGAAAGCAAACGGGATATTTTATGTTCTCTGGCTTCAGTCTTGCACCAGTGTAAAAGGCCACCCACAAAAGCAGTGGAATGATCCAGATTTGTGCTAGCATGCAGCGAGTCTTGGAGGAAGCCAGTTGTTCATGTCCCTCAGCCACTGCCTCTGTGGTGCTTCCAAGCCTTGTGGGACTCGGGGAGTGCAAAGGCCATGCGTTTGTCGGTACCTTTCCTGTACCAGTTTTATATTGCCCATTTCTCCCCCTCTAAAACAAGGAAGAGGCTTGGGAGAGACACTTTATTGCATAAGCTGCTCTATATGTTTTCTGGACTGTGCTCAAAAAATAATTGCGTTCCTTAGAGAAGTAACAAAAAGAAAACGTTGCCTGCCTTGCTATGCAAAATCTTGGCAGCAGAACACTGCATTTGTCCCCCCATTATGAAACAAGACCTGTTTATTAAGTGCAAAGAGAAGGGGGAGTCGGGGGAGGCCAAGGTATTTATTGAGTTCGGCCTCGCCATTCGACAGCTGTTATAATATTTGTCTCGGAGAAGAACTGAAGGATACCTTTACCGTAACCAAACCAGTTTTGCACACCGTACTGACTTTACACGATATGGAACAGATGTTGGTGCGGTGCTAGCAGGCCAGTCAGTGATCCCGTTTGGGTGGCGGATAAACTGTGTGTGCGTGCGTGTGTTTGTGTGTGTGTGTGTGTGTGTGTGTGTGTGGGAAAGAGAGAGAGAGAACAAGTGAATGGGTTGCAGAATGGGTGAGGGGTTGCTGAGTGCAGATGGCTAAAAGACAGAGCTTTGTATTTCAGAGGACATGCTCTTGTAGTAGAGATGGATGGTGAGAGAGAATGGAAGGAGAGAGAGTCAGAAAGTGGTGATGGAGTGAAAGAGAGGGAGATGGGGAGCGAGGGAGTGTAGACAGTGAGGTGGCAGGGTGAAAGAGTGCACACTCTCTACGTTGTCAGTCGTGCTCTTCTCTGCTGGTGGCTTAGGATCCATGGTAACCTAAAGGAGCGCTCACTTTTGCCAGACTCCTTTTCCTGCGCCCAAGCTCGGTGCCAAGAGATGGCGAGTGTTCCCACACTGGCAGTCACTCAAGTCAGCTCCCGAGTCTGAAGTGGCAACAGGACCAGAGTGTTTTCTGGTCCATTCAATCTATGCCCTCTGCCGACCTGAGGTTATATCACCATGGTCATCATGGCTGCAGACATCCAAAGGAGATATATGGTGTAAATATATCAATCAGAGATTCAAGTAACGGAGATTTAGTCCTATCGATGTTCACTTGCCCAGTGACAATCCAAAGGGATGAAAACCTTGCAAAAATGTTAATACCATCAAATAAATAAAAACTTTGTAGAGCTATAAGAGTGTGGGGACTACTGTCTGCTGCATTGGCCATGCACCTGCGCTACTGCTGGATGTGTGCTTTAGTGAATCACGCCACTGAGTCACAAATATGAAGAGAACAAGTCTGTGCAAAAGGCTATTTAGTCAGACTGCTATCTTCTCAGGGTTTCAGAGTCAAACCAGTTGCTGTCCATTTACAAGAGAGTTGAGTTTGGATGGCAAGGCAATCAGCGACCTGTGGCTTCACATCTCCCAGCGAGCTGAAACAGGTCGTAAGTGACTCATGGAGAGGTGGAGGCTACTGCATTCCTTTATTGGAAAAGTGGGGTGAGGCAATTAGAGATGCACTAGGTGAGATGCCTCTAAATAGTCTTTAGGTAGACTCCCTCGAGTCCACTCAGGTTAGAGATCCTTTGATAAGATGGCTCTAGTTAATGTAGACTCTCTCAAGTCTAGTTAAGTTAAAGATGCATTTTGGAGCAGTCATGGCCTATTGGTTAGGGCTTCGGGTTTGAAACAGAAATGTTGAAAATCCCCTAGCGGTAGGCCATGGCTGAAGTGCCCTTGAGTCAGCACGGAATGATTTAGGGCTGTGGTTGTTGCCTTCTGGAGTGAAAAAAGTACTAGTTTTTGTTTTTGTTCTTACTGTTTTTAAAGATTATCTTTACACTGGGTCCTAATTGGTAAATCATTAACTGGCTTGTGCAGAACCACATAAAGAGCCAGGTGTCCTTTGAATCAACCTCAAGCATTTGCTTCATGTGTGCGAGTGTGTGTGTGTTTGTTTGTGTGTGTGTGTGTGTGTGTGTGTGTGTGTGTGTTCCAAAGAGAATTTTTGTCCATAATCCTTCCATAATGTTATTGCAGAGCCCTGTGTTATGTGGTTACTTAGCCTTAATAACAACAATAGAATGAGAGGCCATGCTGTTGATAGGGTTTCAGTGTTCGGCTACATGCCGAAAAAAGGCGGAGGAGAAACACAAAAGCTCTGTTTTTTACAGTCACAAGAGGACAGTGTTCCCTTGTCAAGTCCGTTTTCTTCTGCTGAAACTCTACTCTGTCCGATCAGTTTTCTTTGGATGAAAAAAGAGGACATAAACAAAAAAAAAATTTTTGAGCCACTATTGTTGAACTTGGAAATTACTTTGGCTGTCTACTTGGTATCGTCAAGATAAAAAAATAAAATAAAATAAAAAGTCCCTGTTCATTACATTATGTCAGGTTGGTTTCTTCATTTGCACATTGCCATCAGCTCCCCATCCCTCTCAACTCAGGCCTCCCTCACGTCTTTGCATCAAGGTTCAGTTGGAGGTGGATAACCCAGCCTTGTGGGTAGTTGTGTAATTTCTTCTGTGTCTCTTTTGTCACCTAACTCTATGATCAGAAACATGACTCTTGCAAAACGAGCCAGAATATGCCCTCCTTCCCCCAATGAGAGCCGTCAAGCACAAACCATTGGAGATTGGCACAGGCTTTGTCCCTGCACGTATCCTTTTCTGTGCTTTTCGTTGTTTCTTTGTTGGGCGTTACTGCAAAACTCTCCTCCGCCACCATCTTGGAACAATGCAGTGTATCAAGAGGGGTAGAGACCCAGTGCCAAGGGCCAGAAAGTTCTCAGCGGAGTGGTGGAACAAACGCCAGGGACTCTTACCTAATCCAACTTTTCGCAGAATTTGCTGAAACACAGATTGTCAGTGCTGTTGCACATACAGATGAATACCTTGAAGTATATTGACCTTTGAACTTTTGTGATGTTCTAAAATCATCTGTCTCTGCTTTTTTTTTGTCCTTCTGGTGTAGGCATTGTGAGAGAATTGGCTCCAAGGTCGGACAGCAAGCTCAAGGCCATCTCTACCAGTCGGCTCACTCCTGAGCACCACCTGTGGTAGGTTGGAGAGGGACGGCGCTGGGAACGGAGTCGGCCGGGCTTCACTCCAGAAAGGAAATGAACTCACCACAACACAATAAAGGATTTATACAACATAATGCCTTTATAATGCCTGATTATGAGAGCAGCTCAGGACTGTTTGAACTGGAGAAACGGTATTAAGGAATAATAAGATCCAGCATTATCTAGTAGAAAGAAGAAAAACGCTCCTTTACGTTCATGCCCGAGCATCATGTTTGTCGGTCTCTGTGGCAGTTTTCGGGACACAAACAACCGATTCTATTTCGAAAAGAGTATTTTGAGTGTGCGGGCCCGAATTATATCCTTCAGGACCTAAAGTAGACACAGCACAGTGAATATTAAAAAGATCAAGTTGTTGAAAAAGTCTAAAAGCCCTGTTAGACTGAACCACAACGCCATGGAAGGCCTGCGGTAGTGTCGCGGGTTACAAAGTGTACTTGTGTTCACTACATGTCTGAATTTGTGCCATGTCAGATTGAATTTCTGTTGACTCGGGTCGCTACTTGTTTTACTTTGGTGATACATTGTGTTGCATTGTTCATTCATACCCTTTAATTAAATAACAGCAGCAAGACTCACTTTAGCATTTTACATTTATATCGTTTTTTGCCCTTATGTAGTAGGCGCATGTTTAAGTTACATTTAATTATAGCATAGCATATGAATTTCATATGTATTCATGTGTCTTTCTCTCTCTCTGTCTGTCTGTGTGTGTGTGTGTGTGTGTGTGTGTGTGTGTGTGTGTGTGTGTGTGATGTGTCCCATGTGTGGCTGTTGTTAGGCCACTGGTGAGTGAAGTCACACAGTCAGATGAGGACGAGGACAACTCTCCCCAGTTCCTCTACGTTCTGGCATTCATCCGCCAAGGTGAGGGAGGGAGTGAGTGGGGAGAGAGGGAGAAAGAGAGAGGGAGGAGAGTTTGTTCATGATCTCCACTCCTCTCCTGGTGCACGGGCAAGATAGACAGTGGGTAGTGTTCTCTCAGCGCGCCACTGAGGTCTCTCCACACTCAGTGACGCATGGCACAAAAAATACCGCCGTCGGCTGAGGGCGTAGCTGCAGATGAGAACTGAGGCGAGTATGCTTAAAGCGTGCACTGACATGCTCACCTTCCTCTCTCTTACAGAGACAGACAGACAGAGAGAGAGAGAGAGAGAGAGAGATAAAGATATAGAAGTACAAGGAAAAAGGTTGAAATAGGCAGAGATTCGCATCAGTACTATGCGTCACTTCTCCACAAATGCAGATTTGTGGCAGATATACAATATTGCACAGGATTTCATTGTCGGGAAAAAAAATGCAGAATGTTAAAGTACATCTCAGCTCTCGGGGGAGCATCAATGATGGGAGATTGTGTGGAACCTGTAGGCGTATGAATGTGAGGAATTGATTCTGTGGTTTGAAAAAGCCAGACTCACTTGAAACCATGAGCTGCCATTCTTGTATTGTAAAGATTCTGAAGGACTCTTCTCATCCTGATAATGGACTCTTCAAACCACTGAGGTCGTCTATGCAGTCACAAGTTCACAACTGAGAGACTCAGGAGAAGTTTCTATTCTGACTCAAGCCATCTGAACCTTAACAAGATATATGCTATCTACAGCAAAGACATTACTCCAGTCACTCCTCACAACACTATAACACACACACACACACACACACACACAAATACAATATACACACTCAAACACATGTGCAGACAGACGGAGACACGTCCACACACATAGACCCGCTTGGTCCATTAGATGATGTAAATTGAACTAAAGGCTGATGGAAGGTCTGGTAAACTATGAACTGTGACAGAATTATACGGCCCACAGTCTAACCCCAGTTAGTCAGTGTAGTGGCAAATTTCTAAAAGTCTGTGTAGCGTAGACTGGATAACTGCAAAACCAAGAAACTGTATCTGGTCAGACATTTTGGCTCGTTGGATCATTAGTGTTTCTGGTAGAGTGAGTGTGTGCACTCCTAATAATCCAGACCAGCAGCATGTGTGTACTGTATATGTGGATGCTGTAACTCCAGTATAGACTAAAGGCCTATGGGACACGTCTACTAGACTGGTGCATCAGCCGCTTTCACATGGCTTCACTTCATGCTAAGCGTCTGAACCATGGCTATAAACATTTGTTCATTCTACAGGGCAGAATTACTGCTTTAACCGATTGCTACCGTCTTGCTACGGTCTGTCTACTGGGATATGTTACTGTACGTGCTTGAATGGATTATTTGAATTCAATGTCACTGTTTTCAGCCTGTGTTTGCAGATTTGGCATTTCATAAATGAAATTGGTTACAAGCTATTATTACTTCTATTCAGTTTTAAGGCTCATTTTGCTTTCCTCTAGATCACTCCTTGGCCCCTGTGACTGTGTTGGCCACGCGGGAAACCCTGTACCTGGTGGACGAAGATCATCAGTGGAGCAAGAGTCAGCTTCCAGAGCCAGTGCCCAATCAGGAAGGAGAGGATCCTCGTGGGCGTGTCCCCATCCGAGAGACTCAGCCAATCAGCTGTGTCAGCTCGGTTCATCTCTTCACATCCAGCCCCTGCAGAGTGGATGTCCAGCTTTATGATGAGGTGAATAAATGTAGACCCATGTTAACGGAAGGTTCCAGAGCAGAGAAGGAATGTGGCTGGGATGTGTAAGTTGTCTCAGAGGAGTTTCTAGAAGGTGCTGTCTGCTTCTGTAATCACATTCAGTGATTTATAAATTTGACTGGAATTTAGCAGTCACTTTTACCCAAAGCTGATAACCTCAGTGTGGGGATCAAAGCCTGACACTTGACTGTCAGTCTCCACCCCTGCCTGCCATATAAGGTATGATGGTAGTTAGACTATACAGCATCCAGGATTGTGATGCTAGCAGCTGGAAACTAACCCCTGATTAGAGGCAATTTGAGATTATTGGCCCCCATTCATCAAGTAAACAGCCCCTCTAAAAATACCAGTGTCTTTCATTCGGGAAGAGTGTAACATTCTTCCCCAGAGCTGTGTCTCCAAACCAAGTGTTTCTTACCTGGAATATCCCTCATTCCATTTCTCTCATTTTTTTTAAAAGTTCTGTAAATTTATCAGATCAAGACTTTACTCATTAGCTGTTCCCACACATTCCAAAGACGTGTTCTTCTCATTAGAAAATAGCACTTACCGACTTAGTTCAGTTTCCATGCCTCTTTGGGATAATGTAATTTGTCAGCTAGACCGCATATAGTGAGAGGAAACAACGTTTCGTCGTGGTTAAAGCTGTGCTACATTTAAGTTGGATAAAAGACATTTGAAACCTCTCCCCCGTAGGTGCTGAAGCAGGAGCGGACGTGGGCGCTACAGGCGGAGTGTGGCGACGTAGTGCAGGCTCTGGTGGAGTGGGTGCGCACACAATGGGAGGCCATGTTTGGGGTCAAACTCACCACCAGCACACAGGAGTTTCCCAGCTGAGAAACCCGCCATCCTCCTCATCCCCTCCCCCTCCCTCCCTCCCACTTACCGTCACTATTCACCATCCCTCGCTTTCCCACTCCTCTCAATACTTCAACTAGGATTCAGTCTCTCTCTGCTCTTTGTCCCAATATTTACCTCATCTATCTTTCTTTCTTTCCTTTTCTTTCTTCTCTTTCTTTCTTTTTCTTTCTGTTTCCTTTCTTTTTGTCCCTTTCTTTGTTTATATCTTCCTGCCTACCTCCTCCACCTACCTACCTCCTATTGTCATACACCCTCAGTCTGTCTAGGTCTGTGTCCTACCACTTCATTTGTATCTCCTGTCGGCCTAGTTTCTCTGGAAGCTCACTTACTTACTTACTTATTTACTTCTCTGGAAGCCTACTTGTCTGTTCTTTCCCCCAACTCCCTCACGTAGGCCTGAAACTGCAGTTATCACTCATGTGAAAGGGTCTCTCTCTCTCTCTCTCTCTCTCTCTCTCTCTCTCTCTCTTTCTTTTTCTCTGTGAGGTTCATGCCCTACTGACTGGACTCTGTTGGCTTTCCTACCTAAGCACCTTGTGGCACCTATGCTGTGTTAATGACGAGACAGGGATGATGAGGGAATGTCCATATCACCTTGGGCAGTGCATTATTTCAGGGACTGTGTCTCCATGTGTGTGTGTGTTTGTCTGTCTTTCTCTGTATGTCTGGGAGGTCAGTGTTGAACCATGTTATCAGTAATGTGAAGAGGCTTGGCAGTAGCCTCAGGGCCAGGACAGTCACCAGTCTGGAGTGAACCTTTGACTGATGATGCTGGACTCTGGTGGCTTTTTACTGGAAGTTTTCTGTTTTCTGCTTTTAATCAGTTGTCACTTTGTGCTTTTTACATGTTTGTTGTTTTATGGTTTCGATCATGCATTCAACATTTATTTAAGTTTATGTGAAAAACATGAGCAACTGCATCTGAAAGGATATTTGCCAGTTGTTTTAAAGGACAGTTATGCATTACTAGAATTGCACATAAACTAATGTTTGAAAAAGGGAATTATTCCATTGGTGGTTGTCACTCAGTATTTGTTTGACCATTACACCAAGTTTAAGTAAGTATCTGTGCCAAGTATGACTTGTACCAATAAATGCTCTGCAACAGTTTGGTATTGTTTTGAAAAAACAGAGTGTTGCGCTATGAAACTTCCCCTGTTGAGAGCTACATGTATGACAAATGGTGTCAGTGTGTTTTCTATTTATTGTTCTGTCGCCGTAAAAGTAGTGTGAAGTTAGTACTGAAAATGCTTTTTTTATTTTGTTATAAAAATAATAAAAAATGGCTCATCTTGTGTACTTGCTTTTGTGTGGGTTTACTGTGAGGGAACACAACAGCTGGAGAGGTTTATGGTTTCGGAATTAATATTCATTCTTCTTACATTTTTGCCATCAGCATCTAGTGGTCTGACCAAACCCGTCTGAATCTCATTGTCAAGAAAACCTTTTGCAGATGTAGGTCCATTACAACCACTGGCCCTTAGATACAGTGTATGGCCACATACTCTGCCTCTCCTTTCTCCCAATGTTCCATGCTCACTTTCAGAGAGTGTTGGAGGATTGCATTTTAAACCAGCGTTTTGACTTTCTCTGCAAAAGGGCCACTGCCTTTGGGGAGGTCACCCCAGAAAGATGTTTGGATTAGTTTGGACAGAAGATTCTCTGATGGTGCAGGACTGTTCTGTAACGGGTGGAAACACTTTTTGGGCCACATTACCTAGTTGGTTACACCTAATTCTCTACAACAGATACATAATTTAACTATATTATAGACAAGCTGATAGCTTGTTTTTTTTATGCAATATTTGTTCAACAATTATAGACAAATTGCTAGAGTGGTAATAAAACCAAATTTAGTCTATAATGATGTTTCTCACAAAAGTTACAGTTCATAGATTCTTACAGCTCACGTCTATGGATCCAGATATTCTCCAGAGAATGCAAGTGTCAAATGTTCTTTTCACAATTTAATCTTTTGGGTCCTTTTGTGATTAGAATCTAATGATGTGACCCTTCTCTTCAGTGCTACAGCCTCACTGGTATTGCACTGTTGTATTCCCCAAAGAAGTTGAAGAGTGTCTACTGTAGAAACTGGCTTCAGGGAGAATATCATCAACAGCCATAATGTAACCATATATCAGCTCATGTTCGGATCATATCCTACAGTAGCAGAGAGAGTGTGTGTGCGCGTGCGTGTGTGTGTGTGTGTGTGTGTGTGTGTGTGTAAGTACACGTGCATACATGTTGGCCTTAATGTTGTGACACCGGATAGTTTTTCTAGAAAACGTCTTCCAAAGAGGTGTTCCCAGGAACATGTTTTTCTCCTTTTTCGAGTGATTGTCAGTCAAGGTTCCTCAGAGTCGTGTGGAAGAGTGAAGACCAGTCATGGGTGAAATTATCTTTCACACCAAAGCACTTATTCAGGGGTGAATGCAAGGCTAGACCGTGAGGCAATACAGGTCTATGGTCTAGACACTCATGACACTCTTGTTAGCAGTCCTCAGCCCACAGTGCATGTTGGCCAAATCCCAATGCCCCCTCTCAACCCAAATCCTAAACCCTGACATACTTAACTGTCATGTAATTTACTGCAATTTATTATTTCTGGGGAATATGCAGAAACAACACAAAAACTACTGTGATCCTACTATATTCTTTTAATTTTATTGAATGTCTCCACTAATTTAGTAACCTTTATCATCAAGCAATATTAGACATCTGGCTTCCATTTGCCAACACCAGGTATCCATTGCCATCAAATTTTGGGTCCATCCTCCAGCACAATCTCTTGGTCCAGACCTGACCTAGAGATCTGTTCCGTCTTGACCTAAAGTAGGCTGTATGGAGAGCTTTAGAGTCTCTTCCTGTAACCGTTCTGACCTCTGAAACTGAAATGTGGCTGCTTGTTTGAGCAGAACATCCATCCTCAACAGTGGCTTTCTACCTCATAAAAACTCCTATAAACAGTTTGCGAGTGGTCTGCACATAATTAGTCTCCTGTTCTCCCTCGGTTTACACTAATGTTCTTCTAGCAGTCATTTCATCACACATAACAGCCCGGGGTCTGGTGACATCTGAAATCATAAAAAAAATCTTAAAATCAGTGACTGTCACATTCCTGATAGACTTTATTATCAGTGGCAATCCAAACTTGAACCTAATACATGGTAAACACAACTTTTTAAAAAGTTCAGACAGAAGTTTAGACTCACTGACTAAACATAGAGTGAGAAGTTGTTTTTTTTTCCTTTAAGGGGCAGGACTGGCATAGTTTCTCATCTCTTGTCTTGACTGCTGGTTACTAGGATACAGTGATGCAAACAGTGTCTCCCACCACATACACACACACACATACACATCATAGAGGGAGTATGAGGAAGAGAGAAGACACTAGGTTGTCAGTGTGAGCAGATTGGCTCATCTAAACCCTGCTGTTCACATCCAGCATCAGGCTGGAGACCCAAACCACACACACTCATGGGGCAGACTCCTGCTCAGTGTGATGGCCAGGTCCTCTTGTGCTGTTCTTTTCTCCTTGTCTAAGTGAAGCTGAATAGAAATTTCACATTTAAACATCCCTTTTGAAGACAGAAAAGCAGCACATGCATCCAACAATGTTTATACTGATGTAGGTCGACTCAGTATTTATGTCTTGGTTTGATCTGAAGCAAATTGTTTAGGTTTGAAGATGAGGGTATATACAGTAGGGGTTGGCTTAGATGTACCTTAGATGTACTCCATGCATGCCATGATGTTTTAGCTGAGTATACACACACGTCTTGAGAGCTGCTATTCACAGCTGGAACGATGGTGGCATGCCACAGTGCTGCTTGGTGGTCCTTGCATGGACATGTCCAATTTTCAACTCTGGCAAACAACGTGTGTGTGTAAAAAAAAAAAGGGAGTGAGGGGTGTGTTTAAGTTTGTGTAAATTAGCACAACAGTGATGTAGTAGGACAGTATGTGTCAAATCATTTTTGTAAAAAAATAATAATAATAACAACAATGATATGGTACACCACAGGTGTAACAATGTTTAATATTTAATGTTTAATACAATATTTAAACTCTATGTTATTTGAAATTATTATAAGAACACCCCTACATTTTTGCATATTTCTGAAAGACTTGGTTTTCATAGGCTGTGATTGCTGTGCATTTTTTAAGGCATTTGCCTGTAGAACACTATTATTTCTTATTTGAAAAAGCTACACAGGAAACTATAGGGTTTATGAGGAAAATCTGGTTGAGCTAATACAGGTATTGTGACAAGAAAGAGGGACCTGTATCATGTTTCGCTCAAGGGGCCCATTAACTGGGTAGGGTTGCAAGGGATCTAAAGGGGGAGGAGGATGGGGGAGGAATTTGGAAAGAAACCTCTCTCTCTCTCTTGCACTCTTTCGCTCTCTTCTCGGACTCTGACATGGGTGAAAATGTCACATGGTTGGCTACCAGTCGACATCAAAAGGGTTAATTTAGAATTGGTTAAGTTAATGAAGTTCAGCGGTGCGAAAGAGGCAGTTATTTTGGAAAACAAACGCGGCAAGTCATCCGAAGTTGCTGGGAAAGAAAGTTTAAAGACAGTAAGTTCCTAACTATGTTGAGTGACTAAAGGTAACATTGTTTAAATTTTGTTAGATGTTAGTTTTTCTTTAACGTGAAGGCGCGTACAGTTGTGATTCATAAAAATAACTTACACGTGTGAGCCTCCGGTGTAAATCCACTCTGCATTCAGTATAGTAACTGTATTTTTTAGGCTAAGGATTTTGGTGACTTTGATTCTCAAGTTATTATATGTAAGCCTACACTAACCTTAACTTTAAACTTCTTCTGTCATTTAAAATAAAATATATTTTCGCAGGTAACTTAGGCTTAGTAACGTTAACTTGGGCTACTGCAAATGTGTAACACATCGATGCTTTTAACAATTAAAGGCTTGTAGTCAAGTCGCTTGTTAATCCGACTTCAATTTCACATGCTCAGATGTCTCAGTTTGGTTCTCATTTTGAACGTTTTGGGATTCTCATAAATCAGACCAATTGAAGACTACTTTAGGCAACACTACTGGAATGGAGCAGGAAGTAAACAGGTGTAGTTTGCATTGTTATCAACCTGGCTCAAATGAACATCAAATTCAGGCCAATGTACCATCACGTTTGGCCATGAATTACGGGAAATGAACGTTTGTATTTTTTCGTTTTATCAGAGATGTCAGGCCTCGTTTAGATTCTCATTTTGACTTCATGTCGCCTATTTTACCAATTAGCAGTATTTTACTTCTTTATTTGTGCATCAAACTTGCAATCTTCCGGAGTTTGCTTGTTCTTTTTGTTGATGTTGCATAACGTTTTGCCAGTCTGGCATCATGTAAAATGGCAAGTTTATCAAGTCTTGACTTGATGGTGCGGTGGGTGTAAACTCTGTCACGGTTGACAGGAGGATTCCAGGTTTCATTTAAATTACGCGATTAGGGATACTAATGTGTTCCTTCTTAGTAACTTGCACCCAGTCATACTCAAGTCACCTCTCTTTTGTGTAGCAAATCTTTGTGTAAGAGTGGGGGCATCAGGCAGCATTTGGGGTAAGGAAAAACATGTTGGATTGTTCCCCCTGTTTTGAATCGCTTCTGTTTTCTTGCCAAAGAGCACTGAGCATATCCAGTCGGGCACAAGGGGAAAAAAAAGACAAT
This sequence comes from Limnothrissa miodon, assembly GCA_017657215.1. Classification (NCBI taxonomy): domain Eukaryota; kingdom Metazoa; phylum Chordata; class Actinopteri; order Clupeiformes; family Clupeidae; genus Limnothrissa; species Limnothrissa miodon. The sequence continues at coordinate 447,869 of JAGFZM010001360.1, read as the reverse complement.
GACTATAGGAGGACCATTTATAGTGGACCAGGTTTTAACAGCCATTGGCACTAATTCCTCAGGTGGCATTTCTGCCAGTGTGTGTGTGCTCCAGGTCTTGGTGTGTCAACAGCCAACCTCTCCTGAGCCGCTCCTGCGTTCCACAGGTGCGTGACACAGGTTCCAGATCCCTCCTGTCTTAATGTTCATCTTCACTGTGGCCTGCTGTGACTTGTTAGCTCCTCCTTTTGAAGGCACTCACCCACAGCAGAACTGAAGCTTTGGTGCCTGTTGGTGGTGATGGGTTGCCATAAAGACAGGAAGTGGATAACACATTAGGTGTTGCAGTGGTGGGAGGGGTGAGGGGAGCAACAGATGTTGTGTCTTGGCTTTTTAGGACCTCTCAGCCGACGCAGCAAAAACAACCAACCTGAGGGGTACCTCATGTGTGTCTGACCCTGAGCTAAGCCATCTGAGCTGAGGAGTAAATCTTTGGAGTCTCATTGGAGATTTCATCACAGCTGATGCCGGCTGGAAATGTCCTGTCTGTTTTCCCTGGAATTTATCCGAACATCCCCATTGTCAAGAAATTTTGAATGTTGAATTCAGATTTGCTTGAGCAATAAAGAACTGTCGGCCTTTTTAGGGCTGATCTGAGGAATTGCATCAAAGCTGCGGTGTTTTTAAACCCCTGCCACCCCTGTTGTAGTGAAGGTAGTGGAAGTATTGTTTTCTCTGAAAAAAAGTAGTATTCACCTCCCAAGTCATTGGCAAGGCTTGTGTTTGGGTAGCACCTCGCTGTAAGACTGCCTCTTGTGAAGCCAGCTCCCAGAACCCTTAGAGCCTGTCGTATGTGGGCAAAATTCCATAGGCTTAGAAAGGGGGTGGATGATGTGAAATGCATGCAGCAGACCCTTCAGCAGTTGCGTAACTCTTTCCCTATAGAGCTTTAATACCTGCATCGCTCAAATCTATATGGTAGCATGTCACCACGCTGTATTCCTCGGAGGGAAAGGCTCCGAGCTCGGCAGCTGGTACGGCAGCAGACTTCTGTAAAAGTCCACGGTGGAGGATGGCTTCAGCAACATGCCTAATATTGCTCAGTGCTGTGTGTGTGTGTGTGTGTGTGTGTGTGTGTGTGTGTGTGTGTGTGTGT
>JAGFZM010001360.1:435405-446724 GCA_017657215.1 Limnothrissa miodon | reverse complement strand
TGTGTGTGTGTGTGTGTGTGTGTGTGTGTGTGTGTGTGTGTGTGTGTTAGGCTGGAAAACACACACACACACACACACGGTCCTATGTCTCTGAGAAATGAATGTCTGTAAGAAGTGCGGCTTCAAGTATTGTTCAGGAATGCCCTTTTGGCACAGATGTGTGTGTTCCTTTGTGTATTTTGAGTAGAGATTTTGTCAAGTGGACTCTTCTGAAATACCGAAACATTATTTCAGCCCTGGCTTACACTGGCCAGGGGCCATTCTGTGGACTGAGCCGTTTGGCAGTGCAGTCCGAGACTACCCTCGGTACAGCAGCACCCGGAGTTAGGTGCCTTGCTTAAGGGTGCGTCACCTGTGATCTACAGCTGTGATGTACAGTAACCCCTTTGATTATAGACCCGAAAGCCTTGACCAGTAGGACATACTGTAACAGCCTTCATTTTTCTAAATAATATGTTTGTTTTTTTGGCTTTAGTTCAGCCTGTCTCTCCCCTTATTTTCTTCTAGTCTTTTTCTTCCTCCTATTCTTCCTCTCTGTCCAGTGCCCCTAATGAGTCTCAAGCAGATCAATCCTACGACGCCTTTGCTCCTCTCGCCCACCTCCGTTTCTAACAAAAGCTGCTTAATAAAAATAGAAAATCAGGTCAGCAGACGGTAAAGGCAAAGTTTTGTAGGCCTATAGAATTTCACTACTTGGAGATCTTTGCTTGTTCTCATTCCATTGTGTGGGTGTGGTAGCAGGTTTTTAAGGTGCTTCTAATCTGTGGCTGTTTCAGAGAAGTCAAGGAAGTGTGCTTGACCAGGCTTAGCGTGTGCTTGCCAAGTCATCAAACACTGCCAGGTCAGAGAGCCTCCTAAATTCTATCTACTATAGTACAATATCCTCCTTTATACGAACTTGTGAGGATGCACCGGTGAATCTGGATTGTTAAAGAATTCCTTTAAAATGTCTTAATCCTTGGAGAACATACACCAGTTGTAAGAACTTGGAACGACTGCAGCATCACTGCAGAACACATTTCTCTCAAATGGTTGTCTGGTTCTCAGCCTCAGCTGAGTCACAAGCAAGCGTCCTGTTGAGGAGGCGTTCTCGACATTAAGAAGCAGCCCATGTGCTAGTTTTAAAAGCTGTTTTCTCTGTCTCTCTTCCTCCGTGTGTGTGTGTGTGTGTGTGTGTGTGTGTGTGTGTGTGTGTGTGTGGAACAGGCCTGATCGGGCTCCACCTGCTGCACCATCACCATGAGCTGGAGCTTCTTGACCCGCCTGCTGGAGGAGATCTCCAACCACTCCACTTTTGTGGGCAAACTGTGGCTGACGCTGCTCATTGTCTTCCGCATCGTGCTGACGGTGGTTGGCGGCGAGACCATCTACCACGACGAGCAGAGCAAGTTTGTGTGCAACACGCAGCAGCCCGGCTGCGACAACGTCTGCTACGACGCCTTTGCGCCACTCTCCCACATCCGATTCTGGGTCTTCCAGGTGATCATCATCACCACCCCATCCGTCATGTACCTGGGCTACGCCATGCACCGAATCGCCCGCTCCAACGACGACGACTACCTGCCGCGGCGGCGCAAGCGGGCCCCCGTGGTTACGCGCGGCCACTCTCTCGAATACGACGACGCGGACAATCACGAGGAAGTGCCCATGGTAACTGAGGAGGTCGAGCCCGTCAAAGGGGACGCTGGGCCGGAGGCCGGCAAGACGGCAGCCCCTGAGGGGACACGGAAGAAGCACGACGGGCGACGGCGTATCCAGAGGGACGGGCTGATGAAGGTGTATGTGGTGCAGCTGCTCTCTCGCATTGCCTTCGAGGTGGCCTTCCTGTTCGGCCAATACACACTGTACGGTCTGCAGGTGGACCCGTCCTACATCTGCACACGCAGTCCCTGCCCACACACTGTTGACTGCTTTGTTTCAAGGTTGGTGGATAACCAAACACACTCTGTCTCTAAAGGTTTTTATAAACATATGATATAACATATGTATAATGTTGAGCTGAATGTTCTTTAATTTTTAATATTAAATACAAATAAATTAAATGTTATCCTGCCTGTGTTTCGGGGAATTGCCTGAATTCCCTGATTTGTTATATAACCACTTACATGGTATTGCACCCCTAAACCAAATTCTGTTGTGTTATCTGTAAGATAAGACACCATAAACCTGATGCTTTTTAAGAACTGTGGATGCAGTCTTGAGGCCATTCTTGGGTCAGTGTAAACAGTTTTGCCATTTGCATTATTTGTTATGGCAGTGGTAAGCACTCCCTTCTGATTTAATGAATGTTGTCTTTGAGTTGCCTCCGTAAAGTAGAGAGAGGATGGATCATAGGCTAGCATTGGCTGGATCCTAAATCCTCCCTAACCCCTAAACACTGAACCCATCAAAGCTGGCATAATTGGCTGATTTATCCCAGTTTAATCTTTCAGTAGAGGGATGTTGAGATGTGGAGTTGGGGTGGTCATTGGGTTCAACCATTCCTTTGCCCATCAACCCCAGATTAAAAAAGTTACGGATATGTTTTTCTTCTTTCTCAGTAGGGACGAATCATTACCCAATTTGGATTCATTAGAGACGATGTTGCATGGGTGCAGGCAATATCATGATTTGTTTTGCAGATCATGGTTTTCTGTTGTATTAAATCCTGGTCCTTGGTTATTATACTGGGTTGTTTATATTGAGAAATATACTGTACATAGGCTTGTTTGTAAGATAGTATGGCACCTTTGACTTTATTGGACAATCTGAAATGTCATAGTAGGCCTACCATATAGCCTCAGTCCTCACAAGGTCTGTAAGCATTCAGATGCACAAATTGTTCCTTTCAAATGAATCTTCCATTTTGTCAGATGTTTGCCTTAAAAGTTACTAGGTATGAGATGTTGCAGGATTTTAGCGCAATTTCATTTTTATCTCAAATCATAGGCATCTCCCCTTGTTTGGCTAGTTTCTTTCTCTTTGTCATAGAGCACCTTTAATTTAGTCCTCCTTCCCTCTGTGCTTGCAGGCCCACAGAGAAGACCATCTTCCTGCTGACCATGTACGTGGTGAGTTCTCTCTGTCTGCTCCTCACCTTTCTGGAGATCTGCCACCTGGGCTTCAGTGGCATCCGGGACACCCTGAAGGGGCGCTCCACCTCCCGGCGTCAACCTTACCACCACCACCCCAGCCTCCATTCCCTCACCGCCTCGGCCCTACCCAGCCACCTCGGCTCGTCCTCCATGCTGAAGCGCATGCCCTCTGCCCCGCCAAGATACTCTGTGCTGAAGAAGGACCCCTCCGGCCGGTTCAAGGACCCCAACCTGGGTGACTCGGGCCGGGAGTCATTGGGCGACGAGCCGCCGGGCCGAGACCTGGAGCGCATGCGGAGGCACCTGAAAATGGCCCAGCAGCACCTGGACCAGGCCTACCAGAGCGAGGAGCAGACAGAGGCGGCAGCAGCGGCAGCAGCGGCAGCAGCACCGTCCCGGAGCAGCAGCCCAGAGTCCAGCAGCAGCAGCCCAGCCGAGCAGAACCAGCTCAACTACGAACAGGAGAAGCAGGCCAGCACCAGCAGCGACCAAGGTGTGTGTGTGTGTGTGTGTGTGTGTGTGTGTTTGTCGGTCTACAATTTAAGTAACTGTGTGTGATATTAGTGAGACTGTGTGCGATTTATGCGATTGCTTGTCTTTGAGACCATCAGTTAATTAATTTTTAAAATGAATTTGGTGTGGACACATACTGTTGAACATTCCCCAACTTTCCTAATACTTGAGTAGGTCACTGTCTGTCAAAGTAATACAAGTGTTTGATCTCTTGCTCTTTGTTTCTTTTTCTTCTAGGTGTTCATGCCTGAGGTCTTTGTGGTCTAGTCTACCCATCCACATCTCGCACTGGTATTCAGGAAGCACATTTAAGGATGGCGGCCATAGATTTGCTTTGTGAAGATATGTACACTAACGTGTGGTTTTTTGCGTGTGTATTGGATGGGTTGTATTTGTACTGGAAAAGTGTTGGTCAGTTTTAAGGCCAGTGAACACTAATGCAAAATGTGTGAAAAGCTCCAGAGATGAATCACAAAGTGGGCCCATCCCCCCCCCCCCCCAAAGTGGGCCCAGTCATGTCATTGCTCATCACCCACACAATGACCAAAGGTGGTGGTGCGGAGTCGTGTGTGTGTGTGTGTGTGTGTGTGTGTGTTTTGTTTGCCATAAGGACTATTGGTTCTGGCTGTCCCTCTGACCTTCCAGATTGTGGGATGGTTGTCGGATCAAGGCCTTGCCGTAATGGATGGTTGACCTGGGCTCTCCCATTGAACAGAACATTCCAGCTTTCCAGCCAAAGTGTGTGTGTGTGTGTGTGTGTGTGTGTGTGTGTGTGTTTTACTGCTACTGGAGTGTGTGTAGGTGACTGGAAAGCACACACTGTGTTGCTTTTGGATGACAAGTCATTGTAAGTCCCCTCATCTGTGGTCTTGTTTCCAATCTGGAGGGGAGTGGCAGTTTAATTTAGTTGAGCAATGCTTCTCAAATATGGCTTTTGCTCTCTAGTCCCTTTAGTCGCCAACATTCAGATGGTTTTAAACTCCCTGTGCCCCCACCCCCATCTCTTAGTCTGAGCTCTGAGTGCCTGGCAGAGATGTAACTCTCTTAATCATGTCTGTACAATCTCACATGTTGTTGTTAAATTAAGAGCTGATTGGAGTTACCTGGAAAATGCTTGAATATCTTGGCTAGTTTAACCAGTTTTTCTGATTCTTTCACCTTTTCGCACTCTTTAGTTAGTCTTTTTTTATGTCTCTGTTACTTTGTTAGAACTTTCAGTAGTAAGCCTGTATTTAAAAACTGGACATTGTTTTGGATTTTTTTTTTTTTTTTGGTATTATTTCATAGCATCACTTAGTAATACTTTTGTACGGTCTAACATCTTCCAGTATGAACTTTATTGAATGGTTTTGTTTTAATATGTTGCACATTGTGGTTTACGGCACTTTTTAATTGAGTTTATGCTGAACTGCCAAATGCTTGTATCTTGACTGCCAGACTTGTGCTCTAGAAGTGGGTGGATGTCAAGCCATTGGGCTTGGCATTATTGAAGAGCTGCTTAATTCCATGACATTTCAGAAATGTCTGTCAGAATGAGAGAAATTGTCAGTGTGCTTGAAGTACATGAGGTTTGTGTGAGCTTTGCAAAAAAAAAAAATCTATTAAATGATGTGAACAAATGATATTTGCAATGGGGCTGTGGAAAACATGCATTTCAAAATCACCATATGTAGCCAAAGATGATGTAAGTTGCTATTTTTGTAGAAAACCTAAGTAACTTTAATAGAAATGGAAAAAAATAAAGTGGGCATATTTATACATCGTGTAGTGTTATTTTAAAAGCTCATGCATCATCAGTGTTAAAACAACAAGAACAAAAACGTAATGTACCAGTTACGGATACAGTACCTTCAGACATACTACCAGTTACGATTTTGTCGCCCTCTAGTGGGAGACCACAATGCCACACCTTTGGTGTAATGAAATGACCCAACACCATCTAAAGCAATCGTAAACACTATTTTAGCCGCCACCTATTTTAGAGTTATGCCTATACATGATTTATAAATGAAAATTGCAGAAACATAAATGTCCGTGACATGGCTAATTAAATGCAGGTACATGCCTCGGGTATAATATTGGGCAACGTTTCATACTTCAGAGAGACGCCACCATCAGAGGTGGTGGTGAAACGTAGGGACTTCATGGTTCCAGGTACGGGGGCGCAACACTGCTTGATGCCCAGCACCTTGCTGTGCTGGGAATTCGCGCAGGTGCCGTGACAGTAGCTAAAGGTGAAGTCTTTGGGGTGCACAATCCAGTTGTCCCAGCCCAACTCGGCGAATGAGATGTTGATCTCCTGGAGGTGGCAGTCGGTGCTGGGGTCTGTCTGATCTGACGAAGTACGCTGAAGAATGTTCAGGGCGGCTGGAGACCACGGAATGTGTGGCGCACGGCGGGAACGTTCCAGGCTTTTAGGTACCGTGTGAAGGTGCACAAACGGAGTCTTGTCTGGTTCGGAATCGAAGCATGCGCACTCTGAGCAACGCACCTGTAGGATGAAGGGGCCCTCTGCAACGGCCTCGTGAAGGTCTTTCTTCAGACGATAAATGGCCCAACCGTCGTCGCTGCGTTTGTCCGGGGTGTCTGAAACCTTCAGCAGCTCCTGTCTAGAGGTGAGAATATAAACTAGATATTGGACCGCGTTTTCGGCGTAAAACCAGAATCGGGCTGAAGTAACACTCGTCTCCTTGTTGTCCAAAGAGGGCTGAAAATAGTATGTGAAAAAGCCGTTCTCTGAAGTTTCGGAAGATGAGGCGTCTGGTGAGTTCACACAAGGGGAATCTGTAATCGAAATGGCATTGTCTGTCATCCAAGAGATAACCAATCATGGCCATCACTAGACTGTAGCAAAAAAAATCTATTGGCAAATACAGTATGGCATTAGTTGAAGCCTAGTCCCTTCCCTTCTTTCCCCAATAGTATGTGAGTGACACAGACATGACACTCTTACTTCCTTGCTACTTCCTTGTTACTTCATTATTCTTTACTTAAGCTATCATTGTGATCATGTATGTGCTCTGTACGAAGTCTTGCCTGTTTACACCAAACATGAACAAAGCAGTTTGTAGCTGACAGAGCTTTTGAAAGGATTGATTACTCACCTATTGTGGGAAACAGAATGACCTCCGAAATTTCTCGATGCTCCTTCTTGTGCGCCTCCAGGTCTCCCCGACCATGGCGAGAGCTCCGGCGGTGGGCATGCTCAGGCTTGGCATTCTCTGCTGGTGGTTGCTCCTCTGGAGGCTTTGGAGGCCCCTCGAGGCCCAACCCTTCCAAGATGCGTTGTCTTACCCAGTCAAGCACAAGCTCCCGTGGGATCTCGGGGTCCTCCGGGCATGCTTCACACTCCAACTGCACCCAGAGAGCCAGCAGACACAGGGTCGAGGGGACAGCCCTGGCGAGGGTCCGGAACATCTGCATGTTTCACTGTACACTGTAGGTCTATGTCTGGCAGTCCACCACTCACATATATTTTACAAAACCTTTACAATCATCTGAAATGTAGTGTCCTTTACTATACCAAGACCTCTAAACACTCCAGACTGTCCACTCTTGGACTGCTAAAATAAAAAATGGAAGCAAATCCTCTTTTAATCCAGAGGTTCACCTGCGTAACACTCTTTTGCTTGCACCAGTTCAGTCTTGAATGGTTGGCATTCACACGGTTGTGGCTCTGTAGCCGGAGTTCCTTTGTGACGAGTCGACTCCCCTCCCAGTGTTCCTGTTTGTCTGATATGTGTAACCTCTTTCAGCCTCTCTCGCTCCTCAGAAAAACTGTGACGCATGTTTGGGTTAGCACTGCCATCTGAACAGGAGTCCTTTGGCTTTGGAGAGATGCTTCTCAGGGAGAGATCCGCAAGGAGAAGTTTAAATCCGGTCCGTCTGCCACTCTCAAAGACTTAGTTGCAGTCGTCTGACCTTGTCTAACGTTTACTGTAACATTGTATATGGGAGAGAATGTACAAATGTTACCAATGCAATGTGTGAGTACACAGGTTTCATGTGTGAGGCACAGAGAAAATTGCTATTTGCTCTTTGTGTAGATGAAGTGAAGAGACTAGGGAGTGTATTTTTGCTTTAGCCAAGATTGCACTAAACCCAAACAGCAGTTAGGGAATTGATAAGGGCAGAGACAGAAAAACACAATGTGTACTGCATATTGTCTGGTTCTGGGTAATGCCCTCAACAGGGGTGAACATCTGGATGTCAGCAATTTCACTCTGTCGTGGCCTTCAGCAGTCAACAGCATTGATATTAAATCACATGGACATGCATTTTCCTTCAAAGCAGGTAAACAACTGCATTTAGAAACATGAATTATGTTTGCTGTTCATGAAATATGTTTGCTGTACTTTAGTTTCCATTGCTGGTAACCCCCTGGACATGATGACACAAGTGAATGACACAAATCCATAAGCACGTAAAGGAGAAATCCAATGTGAGTCAACTTATTGACTTCAAGCCGCTCCAACGAGTGCTGCCTGTAGTAAAAAAGGAAATTTACAGCATGGCAGACAAAAAAAAATGACAGCTCACATTAACTGAACATTGCATTGATAATGTTGATGTAAGTGAATTTAGGTTTCTGTGCCCTTTGTAAATGTGTGTAACTGAATGTAAGTTTCTGTGCCCTATTCAGTTAGTAGGTTCAATATTTGGTCAGTCTGTGAACTTGAACATCAGGGCTATGGATTGATTCACAACAGATTTCTCCTTAAATCTCAATTAAGGTTTGAAAGGTTTGTGATTTTCATCCGTTTGTCTTTGATAATCTTTCCATATCTGTCAGTTATGAAACATCAGTAGCCAGGCCTGTTTCCCACCAATCCTGAACAACTTGCTCCCGTTGATGAGAATCTCCCTGGGAATGAAACAGAGTGGGTGAGGATCACAGTACTCCTGCACCTGTTTTATGCTCTGTGTTGACTGAGTGGAGAAACTACTGTACATTGTTATCAATGTGCAGTGGCCTTGACAGTGAGGATATTTCTCTCTGGTTTGTGTTTTCAACAAGTACACAACTGGACCCACAAGGACAAACGACAAACCCTCACAACACTGAATACAGAAAGTCTATTCCACACACTCTCACGCACGCACATATTCAACTACTACCGGTGGTAATTACTGCAAAATTCTGTGTGGCTTAAGCTTCAGCTGTTTGGCAAGATTTAAAGACTTGCTGTCAGTCTCATAGTTTGACTTTGATTGGTTTAAAACTCAGAAGGGGTTAGAATAAAATAAATGAAAAAAATAATAATGATAAAATATAATAATAAACTTTTCATGATTATTTTGAGCCTCAAGCCGTGATGCATTCAAATAGAGGAGCACCCTGCCTCTTTGTTGGCACTGTTATAATCCACCAACAGCAATGACCAGTGTGCCTAACTACCATAGGATATATTATGACAATTACACCACTAATACTTATTAGCTTATAGGTTGGTTTTCACCTTCAACTGATAACCATAGACCGTGGACTGTAGCTGAAATACAAGACTGCACACTTCGACTATTGTCTTTAAAATGCAGTGCACACTATGTCTTGTATGCTGCTGTAATTGTATCTGTCCCATGATGCCACGGGGAGCTTTGAAACCGAGACTCCCAGCCGAGACAGTCAGCCTTGTCCGTGACCAGCTAACAATTTGTCACATTAGTTTGGCCTCAATTTCCTGTGTCTCCACTGCCTATAGGCCTGGATGTCTGCCAGCGTTTTTTAACACTTGGATGGATCACTACAGAAATGTGATTGTACAATGTACATATGTGGACATATGCATCACACGTACACATGTTGACCTGTTAGTGTTTTTTTTATTAGGGAAATACACAAAATTGACAGTAATTTAAAAGGTGATCTGCTGACATGATGACTGTACTACAGCTTGCAGCCAGCAGGGGGTGGGCTAATGCCACTGTATACCTACCCAAAACCAAGTAACGTTCTGATGCAGGGACTGTTGATGAAATCTCTTTCAATCCTTTCAACCTGTTCAACTAATTATAAGGTTTTTTTTTTAATTCATAAAAATTAATTTGACGTCTAGGAGATGTTAGTGTCTAGCTGTTAATCTGGTTGTTAGGAAGTGTGCTACAGTTGGTTTACTGTAAATGAATTTACAATGCATCAAGCATTATTATAATGTAAAATAATAGACCCATGTTTTCACTACATAACTTCATCAAATTTGTTAGTTCAAATGTAATTACATCCAGTTCCCTATATTAATAAACATTGTCTGATATAGCCTACTTTCATGTGTCTCTGAGTAACCTATTAAATGAATAGAAGCTTGCAGACTACACTGAGATGACCAACAATGACCAGTAGTCTAGTCACTAATGTAACCTGAAATGACCAGTCGGACAGATTTACAATTATATAATTGTAATATTCTTTAAAATGTTACAGCAAAGAAGCATTTTACAGCAAAGAAGCATTTGCGCTACATTCTATCACCCATCTCCAACCAATAGATTGTCAGTAAAGCAGTAGGTTTCCTTCAATACTGCCGACACTATGTATGCACATTACAAACAGAAAAGCATAAAATAGCTCAAATGACTCAACATTCGTCCTCTCCACCAACCCTCTCACCCACCCCCCCACCCCCCCTTCCTCCCTCCAATCCCAACTCCAGTCATCAATAGGGCTTTTTTCTTTGTTTGAGTGTGAGCAGTACGCCTGTGAGGGAAGGGGCTCAAGCAGCGGTGGCAGCAAATGACCCTGATATATGTTGATCCAGATGGTGGGGTGCTGCTATCTTTGCCTGGTGAATCATGGCACACTCACGTAGACCCTGTGTTCTGTCAAAAAGGCCTCCACAGGCTGACTTCCCAGGGACACAATGCTGGCTGGAGGGAGGGAGGATTGTGTGTGTGTGTGTGTGTGTATGTGTGTGTCAATGTGTTTATTTGCTGCAGTGTGTGTGTATGTGTGTTTGTGTGGGTGTGCATGTGTATTTATTTCTGTGAATGCACAGTTTTTGTGTTTGTTCGGATTTCTGTGTGTGTGTGTGTGTGTGTGTGTTTATCTGTAAGGGTGTTATCTGTTTTTGTGTGTGTGCGTGTGCATGCATGCGTCCTTACGTGTGGAGGGGGTGCAGTGTGGGGCCGCCCAAAAAATGCGACCTATCCTGGTCACAGCTGTCACTCCAAGGCTGGTAGGAATCTTCTGTCACCTCCACAGGGAGTCAGCATGTGAAAGAGAGAGAGAAAGAGAGAGAGAGAGAATCAGAGGAAAATAAACACCAAGAGAGAAAGAGACGGAGCGCAAAAGAGAGAGTTGAGGAGATCACTAAACAAGTGTAGTTGAGTTGACTGTGTTGAGCTTTTCATGACTATATTGAGCTTTTTCCAGAGCTAGAAGAACACAGACTTCATGGTGTCTCTCAGTCCCACATGAGAGTGCAGAGGTCAGAGAGAGAGAGAGAGAGAGAGAGAGAGGGGGGAAGGGGGAGTGACAGAAATGGTCTGAGTGACATTGCTCTTTCAGTTGGTGGTAAATAGAACCTGGAGTCTTCTCTGCTGTCATGCTGAGCTGCCCTTCTCCACTCCGAAGGGGTGAGAACCGTACCCGCTAATGCTTCGTGATCCAGCAGTCTTAGAACCCTGGTCACACGGATCGAGGAGGGGAAAGCCCCTGCGTTCTGCAGCCCAGTAATTAGGAAAAGGTAATCTAATTCTCTTTTTCCTTTTCAGCACTTCAAGAGAGAGAGAGAGA
>JAGFZM010001360.1:421096-432506 GCA_017657215.1 Limnothrissa miodon | reverse complement strand
AGGTTGTGGTTGGTAAGGGTTTTATTTAACACGAGTGTCTTGAATGTGTGTGTGTGGGTGTGGGTGTGTGAGTGCATACACACACACACACACACACACACTACACACACACTATGAGAGTCAGTGTGTTTATGCACAAGGCAGCACATTTCCCCCGCAGGCGTGAAGGTCGACTCTTCCCTCTATGTAATCTGCTGGTATTAGTGCACCAGGCCGGGCACCAGTGGGGTACAGGGGTTGAGGGGGTGCATTACGCACCTCTCGAAATAGAGCCCTCAGACCCACTCACTGTCCCTGCACAAAGGAACCATTTGACGGGGAAGTCCACGGACAGGGTTCGCTAGGTGCTCTGGAGAAGATGTCCTGAGAAGAAGGGAGAACACAGAGAGAAAGAGGGCGAGAGAGAGAGAGAAAGAAAGAAAGCGAGAGACAGGAGGTGTGTGTGTGTATATGTGTTTTGGAAGATATTAAAAAAGCTTGTGGATTGGAGAGCTAGTCAGCGGGAGGGGAACCATGATAAGGAAGGAGCTGCTGGAGGCGAGGAAGGCACTGAGGAGTGTGAGGAGGGACAGTCTGGGAGCACCCAGCAAGAAGAAACAGAGAGGTGAGCTGCGCTTGGCATCTGTCTGGGGACTGTTTACGCCGTGGCACCACAACACTGTGTTTTTTTTTTCTTTAAGTGTTTAAGCATGATGCATATGTTCAGTTTATATGGTGATCTATACTTGGTCTTGTATCACTATACACTTTGCACTTTCATCTCCACATAGTCTGCAAGCTAGACCCCCAAATTTGGCCTGTTGGTACCACTCCAGTCTCATTATGTTTTTGCCAAGATGTACCTCCCTGCAGTAAGGACATATGTGATAACAGGGTATTTATATCCATTTTAAGCCTATGAAGGGTTTTTACAGGTAAATAGGGTAAAAAATATTCTAACTAATGATACTCCAACAAAACCTCTTCAGTTGAATAATTACAAAAAGTTTTTCTGAATTGTGATTTACAAATACTGAATGTAAACAAGGCACCATGCGCATAGATTCAGTAGATTCAATAGACATAGTTATATTATGTCTTTTATTTTATATCATTTATTATCGTTTATTTTCTACGTACATACATACAGGACATGCATGCACACACACACACACACACACACACACACACACACACACACATTTAGACAAATCGGGTTCAAAAGGGAGTATCCTAGTCAGTAAATACATATATATTTTTTAACTTTTAGCTGATCATCATAAACAAATAATTCTGTCACATCTTTTGCAAACTTGTTTATTATAAAAAGAATTGATCTGTGACAACAAACCACAACTCACCCAGCTTTGTCCAGCATGATGTGTTGAAATTGAATTTTTTGTATAGTTTGTGTTTTATGCATTTTGGTTGCAACTCAACCCTGAAAATCCAAATGACCGGAGGGTGTCTATATGCAAATTCTGTCTTTTCATTTCCACCGATCCTCCGAGTAAATCAATCTCAGTCACTGAAGCCACTCAACCGCTCCGCCTGCAAGACAGCTGTAGGCTAGCCTTATTACACAGATTCATCAGCTAAGCCAGGGGCAAACTTGATGAAACTTCTCTCGAGCTGTGACTTCGACAACAGAATGAATAATTGAAAGGGTTCAGGCTATGTTTTATTGATTGGAAAATTTTAGCACCAGTGTTATGTGGTGATAATTTACCTGTGTTAAATAATCAATGTTGGAGTCTAAGGTTAATTAAGTAAAACTGTTTGTGTTGTCTGTGTAACCTGGATTTAACTGTGAGAAGCTGTAGTGAGCTGATTTTAGATAAGGACAAATCTATGACTGTTTTATAAGCAGCACTACAATAAACATTTTTGATAATTGATGTAGTCACATAAACAAGTGTTCCTAAGGCTATCCACTGGGTTGCTCTATGTTCTGGGATGGCATATGCTGCAAAAATGAAAGCAAACCTTTTGAGGCACAACATTGCAGAATAGTGTCACCCAAACACATCCAGTTATGGGTTTTAGACATCACTGCAAAGCTCTGGGTTTTGTGTGCATTAAAGTAGACCAAAACTCATGAAGTGCAGCTTATTCAGCTTACTTTAACTATAACTATTAGATGGTTGAAATATTAGATTTTAACGGCAGTAAGTTCAATAGAATTAGACGCTATTTGATGTGAATATTGCCTGTGTGCAGTGTGGAATGTTCATTTCAATGCATTTTGTGCACAACCTCTACAATTCGATTTTCATTACTGGAGGATTTGTGCTAGAAGGTCTGTTTTCTGAATGTGTGTAATTTATGTAGGCTACACCAAATACACCAAATAATTATGGCCCAAGAATATCAAGTCATCTTAATAATCATTAAATGCATACAGCCTCAGACTCATTAAAGAGAATTACTTAAATTAAATGTTATCAGAGAACAGCCATTTAAAAATGTGCTAGAAAATTAGATTACAAAAAAAAAACTGTGATAATGTATTGGTCTTTCTTATGTAATCATTATGCTTTTACTGCTTGGCAAATGCCAGCAAATCTTTAGGGACAATAAATGAAATTACTCTTTGAGGGCGAAGCCAGAAATGGCTTGGTTTTGATTTCCAAATCTTAGGTGCTGACATTTGCAGCAAGATCAATGGTTCTGCATTTTGAATTGGGAAGTTTCATAACAACAAGGAAATGGTTTCTGTGCGTGTAATTATGTGCTGTAATTGGGTTGAAATCTTTCTGCCTGGTGTACACCATCAATCTTGCTAGTTATAGACCCCATACAGTAATGCCTAAAATAGGCACGTCGTAGTTGGTGTGTAAGGTTAGTCTGTGCTCTTGTAGCACTAGGCTGACATACTTGGGAGTCTGCCTATTCTTAGATAGACTACGCCAGTATTGCTGTGACAGAGGACGAGGCATTTTTGGATACAGAGGCTGAACTTATCCAGTTCATCTGTTTGCCAGGGTATGGTGTATTCAAGTGGTATGCTCATCTGAATGGTTGTCAGTGTTAAGGTTGGGGCAGCATCAGATAAGTTGCAACAGCGTTACTTTAAGTAGCTGCAGAATTTAGAGGACTGGTCTGCTTTACCTCTCTCTCTCTCTCCCTGTTAGAATGTTCACTGCACTGTTGCTTTACAGTAGGTGTAGAGCTGCATTGATACATCATTGATGCGATGCAACTTTGCAATAACTCATTTCGAATGTATCCGTTGCAGAATTAAGGTCTTCTTTGGGTTATGGTTCTTAACAGCTTCTGAATTTTAAAAATGCATTGCACATTGAAGAATGCCACAGTCCAGCACATAAAACTGAATTTTGAGAATTGTGACGCTTAGAGGAACAAGAAGCACTTTTGCCATTGTGCCTCTCAGCACTGTGATTAGCCTCAGATGAGGCTGTAATGTAGAGCTTTGGTTTCCAACTTGGAAAAGGGAAACAATGGCCCCATTTACATGGTGTCTTTTTTATGCTGAATTAATTATTGGGGATTAGATAGTTCAGGTTTACATGAGACCTTTAAAAGGTGTCATGTAAACACAGGGAATGTGGTTTTGGTGATTTTAAAATAACCCAACATATTAAAATATACCTAGTATGCAATATACATTAAAGCACAGTGTAAGTTGATCATAATAACAATATGTATTTGCTGTAAATACACAGGATTTTGACCATTTGTACCATCACCTCCTAAAAGAAAACTTCAAATTGTTATTTCTGCCGACCAATCACAGCCTTCAGCATTTAAACACACTGTTGCTTTCTTGGGTGTGGTTGTATTATACTATTTGTAGATATTCCATCATAGTATACTGCTAGACCTTCACAAACTTCCTTGCAAGAGTTTACAAAATCATTCAATGTCTGATTAATGAAACTAGTTCAGGCACTGTGGTTGGATGTATGCTTATGAATCTTAGGAGTTCTGAAAGAGAATTATTCTTATGCAAGTACTTGGAGCCACATGTGTTGGGCATTGGAAAGTCGTACATCTCGTGTGTGAATGCACAGCTACATCGCGCTAACATCCTGCAACATCTCATCGAGCACCTTCAAGGGAAGTTTTGCTAATGTTTTCTTGCCATGGAGGAACCTGAGCTGAGTAGCCCAGTGTGGCCAAATGTGGCTGGGTTATTGGAGCTGGCAGCTGGGCGCTGTAGAGAGATTGGTCATCTCCTAATTTTAGTTTGCCGGGCACAACTCTCCACCCTCTGGTCCCTCTCCCGCTCTCACTCTCTCGGAGTCCCTGTGCGGTTCTGGAGGCCTGAAACGCTGTGATAAGATAAAGCTGTAGAGGGCTGTGTGCTCGGCAGGATGTGAATGCACTGAATTCCTGAGATGCACTAAAAGGCAAGGTCATTCCATGGCTCTCTTGCTCAGTGGCTTGGAGAGTGCGACTCTCCCATGTTTTAATTAAATGATTGATGAATTAATACATAAATAAATTGACTTTTAATCACACCCATAATGCTGATGAAGGGGCCATGGTATTTCTATGATGTGACTGAGTACATTTTTTGTACAATTGTTTTGTATGTTCTATACCCAAAAATAGCAAATGCTTAAATTTATGTAATTTATCGAATCATACAATACCATCGTATTGCTGTTGAGATAAGATAGTAGAATATCCATGCAGATGCAAAAATATATGGCAGGAATTTCAGCAGTTTAGAACAGAATCACATCTTTCAAAAGAATGTCTCTTTGACATCAGAGGAGACGTTACATGTGCTGTAGGTGGGAACTCTTTCTATGCTTCCAGAAAGCTTTAAAGAATGAGAAACTGAGAACAGAAAACAGAAGACTAATTGGGTGGTATGTCATCTGTGTAGGAACAAATTGGACCATTTTAATATTTAAAATGCCTTTGTAATGATTTATTTAGGTGGAGTGTAGGACCTGTTTACCAACTGGGATGTGGGTAATGGAAAGCTGTTGTTGTGCTTTCACTGAGTCAAGTTGAGCGACCGGCATTAGTGAAGCATCTGCCGATTGATGGTGAGGTGGAGGTGAGGCCAGCCTCGTGCACAGGCTTTTTATTGATATCGCTGCAGCCCCACGTAAACAAACACACACACACACACACACACACACACACACAGACATGCACACACACACCTCTCTGTACTTAACCTGCACCAAACGCTCTGTCCCTGTGTGCCAGCCTGTTGCCGTAATAAATAATGCTTGAATGAAAAGTGTTGACATGATGTTGGTGTGACTTGATAGACGTGTTCATGTTCTTGCTCACCTCTTGCTCGTCCTAAATGTCACAAACAAACTCTCTCTCACCATCGCTCTCTTTCTCACTCCCTCTGCTCACGAGCTGAAGCAGGATTAAGAGCTATGCTCTGGTTTCAACCCCCATTTACACACACACACACACACACACACACACACTGTGTGTGTGTTTCAATGTGTGTCCTTTGTCATTAATGGAGATGGCATACCTTGAGGCTTGTGTTACAAAGCCCCGACATGTGGTGTGACGCAAAACAGAGCGGCCCAATCAAAACACAGACTTGGAGTTATGGGTTAGAGATATGGCGCGGTCGGTCTAGAGAACGACACACACACACACACACACACATACACTGAACCAGAATCAGAAAAACATAAAAAAAATTGGAAACAAACATCTAATATTTCTGTCAAAAACAGAAGATCAGGTTGTACACTGTGAAGGCTCCACATGGTTCACACACATTCCCACATGGTTTGATCACACAGGTCAATCATCTCTACCCTTTTCACATAGGCTGGTTGTCATAGGCTACCGGAGGCAAAGAGAGCCCATGTCAACTAAGGTTGTGGCTCAGCAGGTTACTGCAGAAGGGAGTCAGTAGCCTCGACCTGTAAATTGGCAGACTGGCAGATGTCGCCCAGCAACAGCTTTGTGATAGGACCGCCTAGCACTGGGATGAGAAATCTAGGCTAAACAGAATGTCCTACTCTAAGACTTCTCAAATCAATGCATTAGCACTGAAACCAACCAGGGAAAGATCTGGAATAGAACAGCCTCTAATGCAGTATACTAATGACTGCTGATCATCCATTGGTGCTGTTATTGTAGAGCTGCTGTGACATTGCACACATAGACTGTCGCCATGGTGATCATGAACCAAGTGCTCTGTTTGGTGATTATCTCTGTTTTGTCTTTATCGCCGCACCCCTAGAAATAAATGATCATCTTTAATCTTCACCTTGCAAGCTGCCTGACTATCCTTGTGCCAGACGTCGCAAATTGGCACATTTTATGTCTAAAGTTACTCACAAAAGGGGTCGTTGCTATTTTAAAAGCATGGGGGAGTGGGAGTTGGCCGTTCGAGGTTGGTCTGAAAACTCAAAATGGTGTATCATTTGATTATCACACCCAGTTAGAGCTTGAAACTCTAGTTCAGGTTCAGGTTTTTTTTTTTTCAATTAGCACAGCAGAAAAAAATATTTTAGTCATCCACATCCAAAAAAGTGGTGTTTCATCATTGGGGAATTAGCAGCCTTGCTTATGCTGTCCTGTTTTTTTGTTCTTTTTCAATAAGTCTAATAGTCTATATGGGGTGTGTAGTGATATCAGGCTCGGCCCAAATCGATCCTGGTTAAGTGAGATGTGAGCTGGGCAGCTTGTCTTGTTTAGCACAGAGTGTTTCTATTGATTTGCGTACGTTTGCGAGAAATCCCCTGTGATGATTTGTTGGTGTGTGCGTGTGTGTGTGTGGGTGGATGTGGGAGAGAGAGACACTGTAGCAAATGCTGACTACAACAGCAGACCAGAAATGGGGCAAGCACATTCTCCTGTCACTTGGTCCACACAGTAATGATTTATCAATAAACTAAAATGGTGGAGGAGGGCAGAAAAAACGAACAGCAGAAGCAACTAATGGAGCCAAATGTGTTTTTTCAATCTCCAGTATTAGACTTTCATCAGGATATGGCTCGGCCTTCTAATCATTTTCACACGCTCTCATTTGATGAATAGGATTCCACTGACAGACATTTCAGCCAGCTTGACTGAATGCGTGTGCGAGGAACCATTAATTAGACCGTGTGCTTCAAAGTGCATGATGAGGGCCAGCACAGGGCAGGTGTGTGTGTGTGTGTGTGTGTGTGTGTGCGTGTGTGCGTGTGTGTGTGTGTGTGTGTGTGTGCGCAGCTGAAAATCAAATCTACATAAGCAGGTAAATATTCAGATTGTGAACTGTGAACGTGGCACAGCATACAATGTTAGCATACATTACATTCTTCATACAGGTCAGGCCAGAGCAATCAGTCAGGCTCCGTCTCCATCCGTGCTTTGTAGATCACTAGATCTGACATAATGGAAAGAGAGTGGGTGGGATTTGCATGTGTGAGATGAAGGAGCTGGTACTAGCCAATGCATCAGAGATGGAGCTGTGGCGTGTCACAGCACTGATGGGGCAAGAGAGCTGGTGGAATCTGATGCGGTTGCGGTGCTGTGGGATTGTTTGTGGTGCGGCAGACCAGCGCTGGGGCTGGGGCTCCGATCTGGCACTCGGTTGGACAGCTCAGCTGGTCGGTGATGTCACAATCAGGGTGGCATTCATCATGGCATCTGCCTCCTTGCAGTTTAACGCTCCCTCAGTTACCATGACGTCACGGCTCACAGGCAGACGCCCAATGGATAATTCATGTTTGGTGAGCGGTGAGCTGTGAGCTGTAAGCTTAATTCATGCACACACTCTCTCTCTCTCTCTCTCTCTCTCTCTCTCACACACACACACACACATACACACACACACACACACACACAGATAGAGAGACACAACCTCACTCTGTTTCTTTTTTCAGTTCTTACTGTCCATATTAGTCCCTTGCTCTCTCATCTCTTCCCCCACAATGCTTTCTCCTCTTGTCTCCCTCCCTCTCTCACTCTCTCTCTCTCTCTCTCATTCCCTCTCTCTCTGTCTCTCTCTCTCTCTCTCTCTCTCGCACTCTCTCGTTCTCTCTCTCCCTGGACATTTCTGGATATTAATACGTAGAAGGGGGAAGGCAAGAATGGAGACGTCATCAAAAATTGCATTGTTTTCCTTTTGGGACAGGTCCCACCGCCTCGTTCTTTTCCCAGCCCAGGGTCTGCCATCTGTGCGATACACTGAGTATTTCCCCTCCTTCTCGCTGGCTCTTTTTCTTATATTGCAGGAGACTGTGAGTGACGTCACAGAGCGATCAAACAAGGGAGAGACAGAGAGAGAGAGAGAGAGAGAGCAATAGAAATTGAGCAAGAGAATTCAAGAGAGAGAGAGAGAGGGGTGCGAGAGAAAAAAACAGTGAGGAGAAAAAGGTAAAGTGGGTGAGGAACACACAGAGAAACAGAGAGAGAGAGAGAGAGAAAAAAAGAGAAAAGGGGATGTGCTCGCTTGAGCAGCATATTTATTCGCTTTGCTTGGGTTTGGATGCCGACTAGCTTCCCCCAGTCTCAACCCTCCCCCTCTTTTTTTTCATGCCTCTGACCTCGCCTCCCCACCCAGTGGGTCCCCCTCCCCTCCAGCGATGCTCTCTTCTCCTCTTCTGAGCCTCCGCCACCGCCTCCACCTCCACCACCACAACATTCACTACAGTAGCAGCAGCAGCAGGAGCAGCTGAATCTGAGGCTGCGACTGAGGCTCTCTTTGTTTTCCCTTCCCCCCTGGAAGAAGAGGAGGAGGAGGGAGGAGGAGGATGTGCTTGTCAGAGGGATGCCATGAGGCAGAGCAGCTGCTCCAACACCTATGGCTCACAGTGGCTCAGCTACCACAGAGATCCACCTAAGATACTAGACTGCTCCCGAAGAAGACTCGCCTCTTTCCGATTCTAGTTCTGTTCATATTTTTTATATATAACACACAGCAAGTCAGATCAGTTAGCATCTGATATTACCACAAAAAAATGTAGTTTTGTTTTTGTTTTCATTTTTTGGGAGAGTAGAGTTAACCGACAAGCTACCAACAGGTGCCTCTTTCAATCTTTATTCTGCGTGTTTGGGACTTCAATCATGAAGAAAATTTGGTCAAAGAAGAGATTTCAGGTGAGTCAAGAGTTCCTGTCTTTTGTGTTCACCTCTCACCCACTCTCTTTTTTCTAAGCACTGGCTTCCCATTGCTGTGTCTAGACAGCATAAGGTCACCTGTCAGAACCTGCATATCATTGACACAATTCTTACAGTCAACCTCCGAAGAGGGACTAGTGTATCAGCCATGTTTGACCCATAATTAATCTGTGTCAAGCCATAGGCGGGAGGGTGTACGGTGTACCGTTGTCATAGGCTTAGTGTTGCTATGTAGTAGCCAAACAGAAAAAGCATCAACAACAAAAACATTAAAAGCTTCCAGCTCAGCGCAGTGTCAGTGATATTGGGAGTACCTCCAGGGACATCATCGTGTCTTGTTGCCAGGGTAGCAGAGCAGCCCGTTCCTCTCAACTGCTGGAAATAGTGGAGCGAACAAAAATTAAATAAAAAAGTGCTTTTTATTAAAAAAAAAAAAAAAATTGAAAGGGGGAGGCTGAAGGGAGAGATTATCTACCGAATGCGCAGTCATTCCCGGAGTGATGAAATAACCAACAGAACAACGGCAACATGAAGCCATGGTGAACTAGTGGCGTCTGCCGCCGGGACCCGAGCTCTGCTCAAGCGCTCGCTCATGCCAGGATGATCCGGGGTGGGAGTACAGTAGGTGGATTATTTACCAATCCTCCCTGGGGAAACTGGCTCAACGCAAACCAGACTGACAAGGGATTTGAACTTCCAAATGCTTGATTTCTTTTTATATTTTGAGTACTTTCAAAATTTCATTACATTTAAAATTAGCTTTTATAACATAACCATCTGGTCAATGCTACACTAAATTATTCCATCAGTGGCATCTTTTAAGATACACCCATCCAGTCAGTATAATGTATGCTATAAGGTTATGTAATGCATTCTAATACGAGTTTTTAATTTTCTTGCAGAAAACTGGTCATTCCAATAGGACGTTTGGGAGGTTCACTCATGGTGTGTGCAGGTCTATGTCTATCTACAGTATCCTATAGTTATGGAGAAAGTGGATATGTTAAAGATGTGTTTGATAGATAGCCTACATTTGAAAGAATGATAAATTAAAAATTGAATTGAATTTTTTTTTCCTTTTTTTTCATTTTCATTCATTTCCTATGTTGCATAGTCTGTTTGTTATGCTTGTTTAGTTTAAGTTTGTTGTCAATCCTATTTGTTTAAGTCTTTCTTTGTGCTTATCTATTAATAAATGGAGGAATTTCTATAGTAAAATTTGTGATTGAATATTTGTTTTGGTGTCGTTTAGTAGGCCACTGTAGCCTTTGTTTATTTCTTCGAAGTCTGTATAGTGATGCAAAGTGAAGCCATGAAATTGCCTGTCAGAATCCAATATCAGCCATGTGTATTGTCAGCTTAAATTTCAATTATCTTAGGAAAGGGTGGGCGGGTGTGACTATGGGTGATGACATGTATCGTTGTGTGTGTGTTAAACAGCATTATGTGCATTTGAATGTGTGTGTGAGACAAGGATTTTTGCATAGAATGAATATCTTTGTGTGACTGTGTGTGTGTGTGTGTGTGTGCTAGTGTATGTGTCGAGTGTGTGCGACTAAGATGCTGGTTTCTATGGTGACTGTGCTTCTCTGTTTACCCATTTTTTGCTGCCACTATGGAAGTGAAGTTTTCCGCTCCTGCAGGAAGCAAACCTCGGGTAAAAAAAAAAAAAATCCCCACTGTGTTTACTTTTATCTGTCTGATCTTCTTCTTTGTCCCATTCGCCATTTCACTCATCTGACATTGAGAGTGCTTAAAATGCAAAAATATGCTCTAGATTTTGGTCTTTCATATCCTGTTTCATATGCAGAGTAGTGCTTTGATACGGAAACCATGAGCACGGGGAGAGGGCTTTGTTTTTCTCCATATCTTTGTTGTCATACGTTTAAGTAATGCCACCTGTGCTCCACTATACTGTAGAAAAGGTATCATAGCGATGGCTGGGAAATGAGTTTTGACATTAGTGGGTCAGTGTTGTCTTGTTGGCGATGCCAAGAAAAAACAAACCAAAAAAAAATAAAAAATCATTAGTCATCACACGCATGCCACTTACTTATCGGCCATCAACTCCCCTTGTGAAAAAGAAAGCAGTTTTGATGGTTTTACCCCTATGTGAGTTCATGTGTGGTGAAGAGGGAGGATTTTTTTGTGTGCGTGCGTGCGTGCGTGCGTGGGTGTGTGTGTGTGTGTGGTGAATCACTGGCTTCTGATGCACCTGGATGCCTCCTGTTTCGCTTATCTGGTCCTCAATCCTCAGTGGATGGCATTCAGTCTGCATGAAATGTGATTAGAGTTGCTGCTGTGTTTAATGTCATTTTGGCCTCCTCTTCATTTTCTTCCTCTTCCTCCTCCTCCTCATCTT
>JAGFZM010001360.1:370530-411738 GCA_017657215.1 Limnothrissa miodon | reverse complement strand
ACACACACACACACACACACACACACACACACACACACACACACACATGCACTCAGAGTATCTGACCTCTACACCACTCTTAAACCCACAGGGTCAGAAGTGCATCAGCTCACCCTGATATGTGCTAAATCAAAGCTTCACTGAGGAATGAGGCCTGAATTCAATTCAATTAAATGATCTCCTCATTCCCCTCATGCTTGTGCACGAGCGATCAGACCAAATTGAGCGATGAATTTGATGAAAGCATGAGATGATGAATAGGATGGTTAAGGTACATTATCAGGAAGAAGGTCACCCAAAATCTTGATGATTGCTCCTGTCTCGGCTATTTGGGAAATATAGAATCGCCTCTGCTTGCCTTTACAATGGATAGCAATGGGCATGTGTTGTTTCTATCCTTAAAACACTGGTTTTAAAAAAGTGCTACTCATGGAGTGATTAGTGGCATTTGCTGATGTTCCAACCCAAGTATCGTAGCAAAATACAGTTTCTGTCATGTTTTATTTGCCATTTTGTAAGTCCCATAAGGATCTATTTGCTCCTTCATATAAACAAAGTGCCAAATAAAACATGACGGAAGCTTTATTTTGCTACGATACATGTTTTGGAACATCATTGAGCACCACTAACCACTTGGTGAGTAGCACTTTTTTAAAACCAGTGTTTTAAGGATAGAAACAACACATGCCTATTGCTAGCCATTTTGAAGGCAGGCAGAGGCGATTCTACATTTCCCAAATAGACGAGACAGAAGCAATAGTCAAAATTTCATTGTTAACCACTTTATTGCATTTTAGACAACCTGTGAAAGGGGCTTAATGTGTTAAAAACCGAACTATCCCTTTAAGCTGTTTTAGTGTTACTGACCCGTGCTTTCTCTGCCATCTGTGTTTTCATCTCCTCCATATCCACTTCTGCCAATCCATCTGGCCACTCTCAGAGCCAGTCCAGGTGCATCATGGGAAACTGAGTCTTCCTCTGGATCCCCCGGGCAGTCCTGTCCTCTCAGATGAGGAGTACCTGAGCCCCATAGAAGAGGGCATGGAGCTGGACGATGCCTCCTGGTCCCAGAAGACAGTGGTGTCCCCATTCAAAGAGCCCCCTTCCTTCCAGGTACTTGCTGTAGAGTGCTTTCTAGTGCTCAGCTTTTTTCTCTTCTTTCATGTTTTCAATAAATGTGTTTGGAATTATGTACGATGGTGAAAGGAGTGTGCTTCACAAAGTTTACTGTCTCTTTCAACCTCCATTTTTGATATTGCTAACTAAAGTGTAAAATGGGTTTATGGGTGCCTGCCTAGTGCCTACTTATACTGTAGTTAATGATGTAATTGGAAATGAACAGTCTGAAAAGTTAATGTACATGTCTCATTTAAACATAATCCTACTGTATCCTATCACACACACTGCTCTATGATTCTAGTTGGCATTGCTTTAATGTATTTCTCATAAAAAACATATAGGGTCTTGTTCATTCCTGTTTGTTTAAATGAACAGGTATCGTCAACTGATCTGGCTGTGGTAGAAGGACAGGAGGTTACCATCTCAGTCTGTGTTTGTGGGCAGCCCAAACCCATGGTCCACTGGTGAGTCATGTCATACTACTTATTACATCGTGCACATTTCTTTACTGTGATTAACATAATGTAATGTGTGATTACATATAGTAATATTGTGAGAAAATAACAAAAACATGCTTGCTACATGAATATCTCACACATAGCGGCAGCTATCCATTTTTTTCAGTGACTGAAATCTATACTTTAGCTCGTGTTTGCTTCGTGGTGGGCAGCTGCTTTCTATTTCAACCAGTTGCTAATGTAGAACACACTGAGTCACTTTCAGCCCTTCCTCTACTTGCTTATCAGTCTGCATAGCACAGAGCCAGTAGACACTAAGGCACTTGAACAGGGCCCTGACTAGAGGTGGAGCGTAATGAGAAATGGCACAGGAGCACCAGACAGCATTGTCTCAACATACACGCCTCAAACTGAAAACGTTCCCCTCCGCACTCGGTGTATCTGGGTTGTAAAACTTCTTCCTTGAAATGAATGAATTTTCACAACACATATATTTTGTATATAATAGGTTGAGAGACCGGGTGACGATTAAAACAGGCAATCGTCATCTTATTCAAGAATTCCCGGATGGAAAATGTGAGCTGAAAATCAAATCGGCTCTTAGGTCAGATGCTGGAGTTTACACCTGCAAGGTCATCAATGAATATGGCAATAAACAAACTGAATGCAGATTGGATGTGTCTGGTAAGAGAGAGTCCATTGTAACAGCACATACAGCAGGAATTACAGGCATTTCATAAATATAAATAAAAAATGTAAATAAACAATAAATCTGGATGTGATAAGTTAGTAAGCACAAATTGCACGGAGCAAGACCAGAGAGCTAACCATGTTCAAGTAGAAGTATTGATGTTTATGTAAAATAAAAAAAAAGTAGGCTATAACCATTTTAGAAGATGCTACTATTGTTTTACCTATGTTACGGTCAGTCTTAATGCTAGAAAGGCACATATATTGCTATATTGCTTAAAATATTGGTAAATTTCCTTAAAGGGTTTATCCGGAGTGAATCAACCCGTAGCTCTGTTGACTGAGGCTGTCGAATGATGTCTATAGGTATCAGAATGACAGCAGTAGGTACAACGTAGACCGAATTCACGAACTGGCTACTAACACTAAGCATATTGGGCATATGAAAACGAATCGGACATGCCCTAATCAGTTAGCACTGCCTGCCGTTTCGTTACTCGGTCTACCGTGCATGAAAATCTGTTTTTCTTATACCTAACTATAGCACCTATCAAGGTGAATCAACAGAGTGTTGTTTCACTCCGGATAATCCCGTTAAATTAATTAAGACAGAAGTAACTAGCATGTTTTGAAAATGTAAGGAGTAGAAAGCACTTATTTTTTAAATAAATTTTAGTGGGGTAAAAGAAAAATGAATACTTAAGTACTAAAATGTTACAATGGTACTAGAGTAGACCTACTGTTTGCATAGCACCCCAGTAGTTTTTTAGCAGTCTAAGTTCATGTTCAGTTTGCAGTATATTAGCACAGTATATTGTGAAGTATATTATTATTATTACACTGTATTACACAAAGTATATTATTATATTATCATTACACTGTATGCGCCTTCATAAAATATTTTCTATGGTCACCATCTTTACAATGTACAGTCTTAAAGTTGATTTGTCAGTGTAGCACTGTCTGACTGTCTACTAATATTTCTTGTTCCTCATGTGCTCCTCAGCACCTCTGGGTCTTCAGCCTGTTCTGACCATCACCACGCCAGTGCAGGACGTGTCAGTCAGGGCTGGCGAGACGGCCCTGTTTGAGTGTCACATGACTGGTCCACAGGAAGTGGACGTGGACTGGATGGCCAATGGGAAGCTGATTCAGCCAGCCCTGCTGGATTGTAAGATGCAATTTGATGGCCGAAGGTGTAGACTGTTGCTCCGCTCTGTGCATGAAGATGACAGTGGGACCTACACATGCAAACTCAGCTCTGCTAAAGGTATAATATAATATAATATAATATAATATAATATAATATAATATAATATAAATATAAATATAATATAATTTAATATAATATAATGGGATAATAATGCTGGGATAATGTGTTGTCCAGTGGTCATTTTGGGACAATAAGTCCTGATTTGACGAACAGGACCCCAACTCGTATGTGAATAATATAATATCATATAATATAATATGATAAAATGGCTCTTTATTGGATTGGGTGCTGGTCATCCATCCTAACATGAAAACACTGTCGACTATTAGTTAAATAATCTCCAGCCATATTCCCTCCATGGATCACCATTCTGAACTGTGTATTTCTTTCTCTCTCTCTCTCTCTCTCTGTTTTTGCGTGCTCAGAGGAGCTGGTGAGCAGTGCCTCTCTAAGGGTGAGTCCCTCCAGGGAGCCCCTGTTCACACGCAAACTGGACGTCCTCGAGGTCATTGAGGGCCGCACCGCCCGCTTCGACTGTAAGGTCAGCGGGTCACCACCTCCTGAGGTGACATGGAGCCACTTGGGTGAGGAGAGATATTGCATTCCAACTTTGACCTTTTATGCACAGGATGTTCAATACTAATCCAACATCTAACAACTCCCATAACTGTTCTCATAAACCTTTGACTTTCTATTTTAATGAACGATTTAGCATACCTTTCATATGAAACGCAAACAGAAGCTCCTGCTGATGTCCATTACCTTTCCTCCATTAGACAACTTCCTGCAGGAGAGCGACAATATACGCATCTTGAAGGAAGGGGGTCGCCACTCTCTGATCATTACACAAGTGACACAGGAAGACGAGGGCTTCTACACGGCAACAGCCCATAATAACCACGGCGACACAGAGAGCACAGCAGAGCTATATGTGCAAGAACCCCGGCCAGCCATCTCATCACACATGTAGGATCATTTTTCTCTCTCTCCTTCTTCTTCTTTCACTCGATCTCTATCTTTCTGTTTTTCTTTTCTTAGGTCTCTGACACAACCTATACCTTATTTGTAAAATGTGCATAAAATGTATATGTGAAAAATGTGATTCATGAAAATGTAAAACATCAACTTGCTCTCCTACCTCCTTAAATTACCATCTTTTTTCATGTCTTTTCTTTTTCCATTTGTCCCTGACCATTTTCTTTCGTTTTGTTAATTCTGCAATTTTTCCTCTGAGCTGAGTTCAGAGAAAAAGCTATATGGTTTGGCTGCATAGCTGTGTTACTAAGCCAACCTACTTAACTTATGGTGCACATAAAATGTAGTGCTGATGTTACATATCTTTTATGGTCATCCAATTAGATATTTCTGCTTGAAAGACACATTTAGGCATGTCTTACCCTCTTTCTTTTAGTCTCTCCTTCTCTCTCTGTCTCATAGTCTTTTACTCCCTTCTTTCTCGATCATGCTCCATGCTTGTTTATTTTTGCTTCTTTTTATTTATTTTATACGTCACTACTAACTCCAGGTATTTCACTTCCTCTGTAGGGCAAAGCTGGAGAAGATGCCATCCATTCCTGAGGAGCCAGAGGTTCTGGAGTCGGAGGTGGAGCGGAGGACCATGCCAGACTTCATCACGCCTCTAAGGGACGTGGATGTGGTGGAGGGCAAAGAGGCAGTACTGAAGTGTAAGGTGTCGGGCCTGCCCTACCCCACCATCACCTGGTACCACAATGGCAAGAAGATCGACAGCACAGATGACAGGAAGATGACTCAGTGTAAGTGCACTGGGGAGACCCTCCTGGGACTGTCAAGGATTCAAGGATTTTTATTGTCACATACTTTTTTATCATCATCACTTGTTTATTTAGATGGAAGGGGGATAAAGTTCACTGGTATTTAGTAAAGTTCACTGGTATATGGCAGCTGCATTTATCCAAAGTGACACGTTGTCATGGCTTGGGGCTTGGGAATGGAACCTGGGTTGCCCATTTATCATAACCACTGACCTATATACAGTATATGTATACAGTATATACAGACATATGGATATGAACTTTCAAATTAGCCTGGCTAGAGCGTCTACAAAGCTCATAAGAGGGTAGCCAGTGTACAGTAAATTATTCTTACTCCTGGTTCTCACCTGCTGCTCATATGAGTCAGTAAATCTGGTGGATTGGCTGGAAACTCCGACCCATTTGTTCCCCACACTGTATGCTAGTTTCATCCTTTTGATCTCTCTGACCTCTTGTCTCATTCAGACAGGGATGTCCACAGTCTGACCATTCGCTCGGTGTGTCACGGGCACAGCGGGGTCTATAAGAGTGTCATCTCCAACAAGATGGGGAAGGCCGCCTGCTACGCTCATCTCTATGTGGCAGGTAAGGACATGGTAGTCCATGGAACACACACTTCCCATCACTACAAACCTTTATGAGAGCTATATGGTGCACTATAATGTGTGCACAATACCTTACTTATGCTCAGTAAAACAACACCCGGTTTTTAAAAATCATGATATACTTGTATATAAAAAGTAATAAAGTGTAAAAAAAAAAAAAAAAAAAAAATCATGATATACTTTGTTGTATTGGTTTACAAATGAACGACATTACAGTAATTTGATAATTGCAGAGTATTTGCCTGTCTATCCAATGCACTGTACAATGTACAATACAAACAGTACATAGTATTTAGACTAAAGCATGTGCTTCCTGTAGCCATTTGCTTATTCTGTGTCTGTCCTTGATTCAGACATCCTCCCAGAGCCTCCAGATGGACCTCCTGTCATAGAGGCCATCACTGGAAGATCAATCACTCTGAGCTGGAGCAAACCCAAGAACCGGGATCCATCTATCGGTAAACCTTTACTTCACATGGAAAGGCATTGTTATAATGTAAAGGCAGTCACTGTTATGATGTTGCCTTCATTTGTTTCTAAAATGATTTGTCTGAAAGCCATAAGATATCCTTCTGAGAATATGACTAAGAGTGTTCTGTGTAAATCTATCCACAGATCCCACTTCTCTGCTGTATGCGGTCCAGCAGCAAGCCCTGGGCTCAATCCAGTGGGCCATCATAGCGTCTAACCTGAAAGAAACATCCTACACGGTTTCCTCGCTCTCCAAAGGAGCACGCTACGCATTCAGGGTTTTGGCAGGGAATGGAAAAACTTTCAGTAAACCATCTCCACCAACTGATCTTGTCCAGCTCATCGACAAAGGTAATGTCTGTGTTAATGTGTGTGTGTGTGTGTGGTGTGTGTGCATGTGTGTCTGTCTCTGTGTTAGAGTGTGTATATGATTGTATGTGCCCATGCATGTGTGTGTGAGTGTGTGTGTGTGTGGGGGGGGGGGTGTTGAGGGGGACATAGGAAAGAGTGAGAGATGAAAGATTGAGAAAGTGTATAAGGATTTTTTTTCTAATAAAGTATGAATAACAAACAAAAACAATATGTGCCTGGTGTGTTCCCAGGTCAGTATTTGCGTAAAGGCCCAAGCATTCTGGACAAGCCAGACACAGTGTATGCAGTGGAAAACCAGTCAGCCATCATGACTGTCACTCTCAACCACGTTCAGGCAACAGTCACCTGGAAAAGGCAAGGCGACAATTACCATAACATATACATTTCATCCCCTATTATTCTGGTTGACAATATCATGAGATGACAATGTAAAGATTCAAAGACTTAATATTTTTTCATTGTAATATGAAAGACATGCAGGAGCCAGATCGACTGCAGATTATTGGAAAATATTAGATTAGAGATTTTAGACTTTTTTCATTATCATGAACACAATTGATCTCACAGAGGAAAATATAAACATAAATCTGAAATCTGTAATCATAAGCCAGCCACAATTAAATGTTTGTGGTGTGTGTGTGTGTGTGTGTGTGTGTAGGAGGGGAATGATACTGGTTCATAAGCCTGGTGTGTGTGAAATGAGCATGCCGGATGACGACCAGCACTCAGTGAAGCTGATGCGGGTGCGATGTGGGGATGTGGGCCAGTACAGCTGCATTGTGAGCAACGCATTCGGCAGTGACATCTGCCATGTGCAACTGGTCCTCGCAGGTAGGCTATACTTAGTCCTGGTTCCAAATCCTAGCCATGTATCTGGACCTGCAAATTAATATCCCTCAATTAGACTACTACATTTTTTAAGTATGAGGCATGTATTCTTTTGATCTAGTAAGGAATATTTTACACCCAGACCCTATAAATGCCCCTTACATACACACAGATACACACACACACACACACACACACACACACACCATTCAGCTATTCCCAACTCCACCCAGTCTCCAGTTGCATTTGAGGAAGACAACCATGTTTAGAACTTCTAAAGGAGATCTCCCTGTTTACTTTCTAGCGCCCCCTGTCTTTGAGAGCATCATGGAGGACTTAGATGTGTGTGTGGGTGACACAACAAGGTTTGCAGTAGTTGTCAATGGGAAGCCAGACCCTGACATCCTCTGGTATAAAGTGAGTCCTTGAAGATTACAGTGTATTTATGAATGTACTTCGCATAACACTATGTCCGTACCATGGATATGACCTATCTTGGAATGTTTACATCCAGCTACTGACACTGAGCAAAAAAAACGTCACTGATTCCAGGACAACACACTCCTGTCTGAAAGCAGCCACTTCACCTTTGTGTACGACGACAACGAGTGCTCACTGGTGGTGCTCAATGCTCGAGAGGAGGACTCGGGAGTCTACACCTGCACAGCCAAGAACCTTGCTGGCTCTGTCAGCTGTAAAGCTGAGCTGACTGTGCGCTTAGGTAATGGTGGACACATTATCTTAGGGTTAAGGGACACACACAGAGAGAGACCATAGTTTTTCAATGTTTAACATTTAGTCTACCTTTTGATAACTGTCTGCTATCTGTGCAGTCAATTATAATATTAAAGTCAAGTAATTCTTGACAGCCCTGTTTTGGTGTATGGTATTTTTAAATGTGACTAAGAAATACAAATGGTAAGATTTTTGCTATTTTAATGATTTAATTTGTTAATAATAACATTTTAGCCAAAAAAGTAGTGGAGGAACCAATGGAAGATGAAGAGACCATCTTGAGAAGAATGCGAAGATTAACAGATTACTATGACATACACAAGGAGATTGGCAGGTGAGAGGATCATTTAAAGACACTGAACATATTGCAGATTTGAGTTTTATTTTTCAAATTGTGAAAATAAAATGTATAGTAATATTTACTTGCTTGATAATTTCTTTCATCAACATGAAAGCTATGAACATACAATAACTTGCCTGTAACAGATGTTCCAAAATGTACCCTGGTCTGATTTAGTGTGTCTGTGACCTTGTATGGTGATTTCAGGGGTGCCTTTTCCTATGTGAAGCGGGTTACTCTAAAAGCTGCAAAGAGGGATTACGCTGCTAAATTCATCACAGCTCGAGCGCAGAGGAAAGCCTGCGCCCTGCGGGAGATGTCTCTGCTCTCGGAGCTAGACCATGAAAGAGTCCTCTACTTTCATGATGCCTTTGAGAAGAAACATGTGATCGTGATCATCACTGAACTGTATCCTTATCTTCTGTTTCCACATGTTACAAAGATCATACATGATTTAGGATTTATCTCTATGATGGACGTATTTTATGTCGGAGATATTGTCCATTTAATACTACCATAATAATGTATAGAATAGCAGAATATGGTTCATATGAACCATACTGATAATATGTGAACTATTTGGTGTACATTGCTGTCCATATGAAAATGAGTGTGCTCCACAGAGTCATGTTATTTTTTAACTTCAAAAAAGTTGTCATGATGAGTTGCTTGAGAGATTGACAAAGAGGACCACAATTATGGAATCAGAGGTTGGTTTTTAGATTATTCTTAAGGAACATAAAATAAATCTACTGCTACGTCTACTGACCACTACAAACCAACAATATTCTGTTATTAATAATCTGCAGGTCCGTTGCATAATTAGGCAAATTCTTGAAGGCATTGATTATCTTCACCACAATGACATCATTCATCTTGACATTAAGGTAAAATTTTTTCCTGAAAAGTGCAGTGTACTATTGGAATAATTTATTTACTATTTATGGACCTATTCAGTTTTTAGGATTTATGCTCAATTGCTATGTTGAATGGATCATTTTTGAGTGTTCCCTGACTTCTGTATGGATATCTACTGCATCAACAACATCGGAATGTGATTTAAGGCCAAGTTAACATTTCTTTCTGTTATTGCAGCCTGAGAACATTCTCATGGCTGATCGTAACAGTGACCAGATTCGAATCTGTGATTTTGGCAATGCTTTGAAGCTCACTCCCAAGGAGCCACAGTACAGCAAGTATGGCACTCCAGAATTTGTTTCCCCGGAGATTGTGAGCCAAACACCCATCTCCAAGGCAACAGATATCTGGTAAGACATTTAATCCATCTGACACAGTCCCACACTAAATTAGTCACCTCTTTTAAAGGCCAAAAAGTGCTATATTTCTCCATTCTGATGCAATCTATCTTTTTTTGCAGGCCCATTGGAGTTATAGCCTATTTATGGTATGTTAATTATTGTTGTGTTATTGGTTATATACCCTTTTAACAAAATCAATGTTGAATTTCCTGCCAAATGAAAAATTAAATTACTGCGAGCAAATAATAGCAATCTGTCTCGGTAATCACTACACAGCCAAAGCCAAAGCAAATGTCGATACAGGGATTTACTAAGAGGGTTGTGTAATCTTGCAGTCTCACAGGAGTCTCCCCATTTGCTGCTGAGAATGATCGTGAAACACTACTCAACATCAGGAACTACAATGTGGCTTTCGAGGAGAGCATGTTTGCTGATTTGTGCAGAGAAGCCAAAGGATTTGTCATCAAGCTGCTGGTTTTAGACCGACTGTAAGTCTGTTAGTTGATTAATCAATTTGTTTTCAACTATGTTTAAATAATTAAATATTTTTTTCCATCTTTTTTCACATCTGATTTTGAATCCTCTTTTACATTTGTTTTTATAGAAGACCAGACACAACTGAATGTCTTCGGCATCCTTGGTTTAAGGTAGATATGCTGAAAAATGTATTCTGCTTTTACTTACAGAAATAAATACAATAATTTGCAAGCTTCATGAAATTTCTCTGCTTTTTTTAAAGACCTTGACTAAGGGAAAGAGCATCAGTACAGCAATGCATAAACAGGTCCTGACAAGAAGAAAATGGCAGGTGAGATAGAGGCTTGAATCATAGTAATTTCTGCTCACTCAAGAGGAAAATCTAATTTACATGGACTAGACCTATGACTCTGTTTTTCTGTATTTTAGAGGTCACTCATCAGCTACAAGTCCAAAATGGTGATGAGAGCCATCCCGGAGCTGCTGGATGACTCTTCAAAGCACACATCTATTGCAGTGTCCAGGCATCTCAAGGAGAGGAAGGAAAGCTCGCCACCTCCATCGTCCTCTTCAGAATCAGATGAGGACATTGATGAGCTTCCTTTCATCCCAATGCCATTGAATATGGTTTTTTCAGGCTCCAGGATGTCCCTGACAGAGATTACAGGAGATGATGATGCTTTGGATGGTGCCATGCCTGCCAAAGGAAGCCATGACAGGGAGCAGCCAATGGAGTCAGAGCCTTCAGCAACAGGGAAAGATGGGAAGTCTGAGGAGGCAGAAGAAGAAGGGGACAGGCCCAGGAAGCCTCTTCAGAGAGGGTCGAGTGTGGAGGCTGAAGAGGCCCGGGTGAAGTCCAGGAGGGCGACAATGCGCAGAGGCAGTTCTGCTGATAGTGCCCTCCTCCTTCACATCTCACCAGAAGAGGGAACTGTGGTGGAGGAAGAAGACGAAGAAGGCAGCAAGAGTCTGAAAAAGGCTGTTTCCATGGAGCTTCCCAGGAGGAGTCCAAGTCCCGGACCGGGCAAGCTAAGCCAAGAGGACTATGCCCTGAAACTGGAGCTCATGAGGCAGAGACTTCTCCGGGGCGGATCTGCAGACAAGAAGATGAGTGGGTTACGTGGTCCCCTGCTGGAGACACTAGGGGTGGATGATGAAAGACGGACGTCATCCCTTGACCGCAACTTGCGCAGGGCGAGGATGGGTGCCGGAGGTATGACAAGGGCTGCCTCAACAGAGAGTGCCTCCGAGGGCTCACCAAAGACAAAGGTGTTTCGAAAGAGTGCCTCGTTTACCCAAGGGGACCCTGAAGCTATGCCACTACACAGGCGCTCTGGAGCACCGCTGGAGATCCCTAACACCCAGACAGGTCAGGTGGGCGAGCAGAAGCTACATGAAGCAATATCTATGTCAGTCCTTACTGAGGGAACCAGACCTGAGTCTCCCATTGAGTTTAACTCTGTATCACCTACTCCGGACCCAGAACAGCAAGAAAGGAAACAGAGCGAGAGATGGATTCTGGGAAATGAAGAGACAGATGATGATCAACAAGATGGGACAACCATCTCTGAGTTGTCCTCTCAAAGTCACGAGGAGGACAATGTGTCCTTGTCTTCACATAGAGCAATAAAAGATTCTGTGCCAGTAGTTTCTCCTATCATAGAAGTTGAAAGTAGCAGTAGGAGAGAGAGCGTAGTTTCAAATGAGAGTGAAGTAAAGTCAGAGGTTGAGTCCTCTGCATCAACTCCCGCAGAGAAGAAAAAATCAGCCTATGCTGACGTGATGCAAACCATCACTGGGCTGCAACCCAATGGGAAGCAGCCTCACGTCCCTGCTACCCCTCCTCTGCTCACCCACTCACGGACTCGCTCCAACCCTGAAACAATCCTCCCCCCTGAGCATCCTGCTGTCTTTGCTAAAGTGGCCACACCATTTTCTCCCGTTCTCAGAACTGACATCAAGGACATTGATTCTGAGGAAGTTTTCGAGGCAAGGTTCAAAAAGCGTGAGTCATCTCTTACTCGTGGCCTGAAGCGCCTGACTAGGACTAAGTCTGAGGAGAAGTCTCCCGTCATGCCCCGTAAGATGGGCGAGGAAATCTATAGACCTGGTCCTACTGGGGCACCTTTGGAGATGGTATCCAGAGGATTGCAGGAAAAATCTAAGTCAGTGCAGGACCTTAGGGAGGTGGAGAAAGACCTTGGCTTGATTGGCAGGTTCTCCATGCGTGCAAAGAAGTCATCTCTCACTACTAAGAAAGAAGAGAAGCCCAAGGAAGAGTCAAAGGATGAGTCAGCTACCAAGCGCAGGGTGTCATGGGCACTAGGTCGAAGCAAGTCCTTGGACAAGAGAGGGTCAGAGACACTAAAGACAGATGAAGTAGTGGAAGCAAAGAAGGAAGTCTTGGAGAGAGACCAGCAGAAGGTTCCGGAATCACCCGTTTTGGCCATGAGGCGCAGGTTTGAGTCAAAGGTGGCAGCTATGTCAGAGAAAATCCGCAGTCGCTCTGAGGAGAGGAAGGAAACAAAGGCTCTGAAACCATCACCACCAGAAGTTAAAAAATCTGAAAATCCCACAGAAGAGGTAAAATCGGATCAAAAGAGAATTGGTGAGTCACCAGTCTTGGCCATGCGCAAGAAATTTGAAAACAAAGTAGCTGGCATCTCTATGAAATTCCGTAGTCAGTCTGAAGACAGGGAAGCAGAGGCTGATGTAAAGCCAGAGGGCAAGAGAACACCTCTTCTCTCTCGCCTTCGACACTCCCAGTCAGAGGCCACAAGTCTGAAGAAGATGGACATTCCTGAAAATCAGCTAGCAGAACAAACAGGCAAATTGGGTGGTAATGAGTCAGTTGAATCCACTAACAGCGTGCAGTCTGACTTGAAGACTTCTCAAAGTAAGCCACAGCCTTAAAAGCATTTGTCCAGATATTATGCACATTAGTTCATAAGATTGCAGTTGCATAAGTACATGCATAATTAAAATCTATTACTGTGGTTGTGCTGTCTGCAATGATTCGATGATTACAGTGCTGTTATGCAACACTGACATCCACTTCTCAGAGTAACATAATTCTCTATCTGTCTGACTCTCTTCGTTACAGCACCAGAGAATGACCGTCGTTCCAGATGGGATCGATGGGGACTGTCAAGAGGCAAGAGAGGCAAGAGCCCCGCCCAGCTAAGCACAGCATCATCTGTATCCAAGGAAGAAGAAGCTAAAACTCAGGAGTACACACGATCTTCTTCAGGTACTGTACGGTGTGGATTCGTTTTTTTTTTTTTTTTCATTAGGAAGCATTCTCAGTTGCACTAGATGATATACTAGTATACCATAAGTATTTTGGTAACTCTTTAAAATATCGTGTTAATATAGTATTAATATACTGGCAACCTACATCAGGTTTATGTTTGATATGATCCTGTTTTTCATTATGGATTAATGTTGACTTTATATTCCAGATTTTCCTCCAGTTTTCCACATTAAGCTGAAGGACCACATCCTTCTGGAGGGAGACCCAGTCACACTCAGCTGTCTTCCTGCTGGGAACCCATTGCCAAAGGTCATCTGGATGAAAGGTAGAGTCATGTCTAACCATTCCACATCAGAACAATACAATTATTTTTGTAAAGGTAAGCAGACTTTGAAACACTTGCAGGACTTAGTCAGTACAGTATTTTGTATCATTCAAGATGAAATGAAAACGATTTGAATATCACAAACATGTGATTGCACTGACCAAAAAATGTGTTGTTAAACTTCTTATCTTCCCAGATAAGAAACCATTGGAGATTGACAGCAGGATGAACCTGATGTCAAGCCCGGATGGCAGACAGCTACTGATGATCCTGAACACTACCAAGAAAGATGCTGGCCTGTATGAGTGTGTGGCCACCAACCCACTGGCCTCATCCACTAGCTCCTGCACCATCTCCCTGGCCTGTGAGTCTCAAGCTCTGTGGTCCAGACTCTGGGTTGTTCTGCCTGGACACACATTCATATTGCCTAATGCTTTATTTCAAAATCAAATCCTATGTGGAATAGCATAATTGGATCAGGTCTCATATTAGATTTGAGGCAAATTGAATTTTAAGGATTTAACATTTGCAGAGGCACGCAGAGAGTCAAATCACTTCCCATTAGACACTGACAAGAAGCCACTTACTGGGGCTCCCCTGTCTTTATTTGATCTATTTATTGTATTTCTGCACTGGAATTGGCATCTCTGTTCTTTTTTGTTTGCCTTCTCCTTGTTTCATGACGTTTTCACGAAAAAATAGTTAAAAAAATAGTTATAATATATATATATATATATATATATATATATAAATATATATAAATGTGTATGTATGTATGTATGTCTGTATGTATATATAACTATAATTTAGGGGCTTTTTGTGTCGTATTGAATTTGTTTCAACAAGCACTACTTCAGTTTCTAGTCTATGGTAAACTACCCTACATGTTCTGTTGTGTTAAGGTGTTCCAAAGCGACCTGGAACACCAGAGGTTCCTCAGACATACAACAACACTGCCCTGGTGCTGTGGAAACCTGCAGACACCAAACCTCCATGCACGTACTCACTAGAGAGAAGAACAGAGGGTACGCTCTCCTCATAAACCCTGAGTTCCATGCTTCCCTTACTCTTTACAGTCCCACTAAGATATAATAAATGTCATATTAAATGTTGGCCATTTTATTTCATTACACTGATAAATTCTTCATTGGACACAGTGGTTGCCTTTAAGTTTTATTGTGTTTTTAAGATCTTGGGCAATTTTCTCCTCATAAAATAATAAACATTAATGGGAACTGTACTAAAATAAAGTACAATTACTTACATCAAGATGCACTTTCCACTTGACAGGTGAAACAAACTGGCTGATTGTGGCTACGGGTTTGATGGACTGTTTCCACAACGTGACAGAACTGCCCAGCAGCGGCTCCCTTAGGTTTAGAGTGGCCTGTGTCAATAAGGCAGGCCAAGGACCATACAGTAACATCTCAGAAAAACTGTTCCTGGGAACCACAGGTATGGAAGATGGGAGAATGTCGTAGCTGTAGTGTACTGTACTTTAACATTTTACATCTGTGTACATCTGTGTTACCTAAATACAGTTACAATTCTTCTCTCATGTGTTCTCCCATTGCATATGTTTCACCCATGCCTTGGTAATGATTTACTATATCCTCAACAGGGAGTGCATTCACTAAGCCGGTGAAAGGCAAGGCCGTCTCACCCTCTCCTGCCTCAGATGTCCCCATTCCACAACCAGATGCTGCCATGGCAACCCCCTCGGTCATCGTCCAACGCAGTAAATCTGTGCCTGTTGTGTCCCCCTCCTCACCACCACAGGCCTTCCCAGCACCCTTCCCTGCCGCTCAGATCCCCGTCCAAATTCCGTCCCGACCAACGTCAGTGAGCGCCACTTCACCCATCACTCCTCCTCAAGCCCTCACCAGGACCCCCCGCGTCTGGCCTCCACACCGGGTGTCTGATACCCAATCACCAACTAACATTCCTCCCATGCAAAGACAAACAGTTCCACCAGCCAATAGCACGACGGACTCAGCTTTAGTCACGCCTTCTCCTCAGGCTTCACCAGTAGTCAAACCCATAGCGCCTCTGGTCGTGCCCAAACCTCAGAGCCCTGTGAATGTGGTGCCACCCATCTCTCAAACCCCACTAGTGCCCCCAGCGACCCCCACTACCACCGCTGGCACTACCTCTTCCTCTTCCCCCACCATGGCTTTACCCAGCAGACCCATCACCCCTGTGCCCTCATACGTGCCAGCCAGTACTGCCCGCGTGGCACCCACTACTATCTCTCCCCCTGTAGTGTTGGTGAGCAGCATGAGTCCCATTGGTGAGGGGCTGAGTGCTCCGACCCCTGTCCCCCCCACAGGCCATGAAGTGAATGCTTCCACCAAAGGCAGTGACACCAGCCTGAGGCAAGGGGTGCCTCAGAAGCCGTACACCTTCTTGGATGAAAAGATAAGGTGTGTTTCCATCCTTATCCTCCCCCCCTCATGCTATTCATATAGGTGCTAGTAGGTAGATTGCAGCAGCGGAAAATGCAATATATACAGTATCATACCCTCTAGCCAATTTTAGATCAATGTTAGTTGTAGTAATTCAATATAAGTATATATACTGTAGTCTCAGCGAGATGAAGCACACACTAACACACCCTTAATTATATTGCTATACTATGCTATACTTTATGCTATTTATTTAATGTATAGACAACTGTGTTTGCTGAAGTCGATAAATGAAGTGTATCTATAAGGGTAAATAATGGTAGCGAATCTAGTACCAAGATTTTGAACAGTGTGCTAATGTTCATTGCAGAGGACGATTCGGGGTGATCCGCGAGTGTCGTGAAAACGTCACAGGTAAAATGTTCATGGCCAAGATTGTGTCGTACGAGCAGGACACCAAACAGCAGGTGGTGCAGGAGTATCAGACCCTCAAGTCACTGCACAATGAAAGGATCATGGCTTTGCATGAGGCTTACGTCACCCCGCGCTACCTGGTGCTCATCACAGAGAACTGCACAGGGAAGGAGATTCTCTACAGTCTCATTGACAGGTGTGTGTTTGTGTGTGTGTGTGTGTGTTTGTGTGTAGAGAACACATTATTATGCAATTTCAGTGAGAGATTTAAAGATCCGAAGAGGAACGTTTTAAAAGTAAAGTTTTACTTTATTACTTGTTCCCTGGTAGGTTCCGGTATTCGGAGGATGATGTTGTGCAGTATGTGGTGGGGATGCTACAGGGTTTGGAATACCTGCACAATCGAAGGATCCTTCACCTTGACATCAAACCAGACAACATCATGGTCACCAATCTGAATGGCATTAAGATCGTAGACTTGGGCAGTGCTCAGAGTTTTAATCCTCTTTCGCTCAGGAGCTATAGCAGAGACCTGGGGACCCTAGAATATTCTGGTAGGCATAAATAATGCTTAAGACTATTAATTAATGATCATTCATAACTTAGAATTGGATTATGTTCTAACCTGTTCTATACTATATTATGTTCTATTCTAAGTTATGTATGATCTCATACATAACTTAGGATAGGGTTTATCTTATACATAAAATATAATTGTTAATTTGAACAAAACACTGACCCCAAGACTATTGTATAAGTATTGCTAAATGTAAGTAATGCTTTGCTGATCATGACAGTTATTATATGAATTTGATGGCGATGGCCATTTACTGTTTCTTTAGAAACTGGATAGAAATGCTGTTGAAAACTGCTAGTGATGAAATGCACAGAAATCTACAAGTAGGCTTTTGTGTATCCACCAGCAGCAGCAGCAGGCATGAGTCACCATTAGGTAAAGAGGGGGAATGTGTCATGAACTGCCATGTTGTTTTTCTGTGTAGCTCCTGAGCTGTTGAAAGGTGATGTGGTGGGGCCCCCCGCAGACATGTGGGGCGTGGGAGTGCTTGTCTACATCATGTGAGTCCTAGGACTTAGTCACAACACAGTCACTCTGAGTGAGAAAGAAACAAAAAGTTTCATAAAACTATGGCCATGTAGCCTTCTGTAAAAGTAACATGCAATTTAATTTAATATTAATACAATTCAAGTGTTGGTTTAATACATTCCCTATAGGAATTACAATTTTCATGTTTGAATGAATGTTTCATTTTCACCATCAGGTGATCTCACTTATATTTGTGTTCAGGCTCAGTGGAAGACTACCGTTCCAGGAGAAGGACCTAAAACAGACTGAGACCAAAATACTGGCAGCCAAGTTTGACGCCACTAAGCTGTACCCAAATGTGTCCCAAAGTGCCTCCACCTTCCTGAAGAAGGCTCTTCATGGCTACCCCTGGTGAGAGACTAGAGTGGCTCTATGAGTGTAGAGGACTGATGTCTGATAAGGTTGATGTCTGATAAGCCCATTATACAGTAAAGCTGACTGGTATTTAGTAGAGGCTTTTATCTAAAGTGATGCAGGCTTGCAGCTTTGGGGTTTGGCAATCAATCTCAGTGGAGTGACGGAACTGCTGCTCCACCATGACAGCTATATGTTATACAGTTTATGTATGTGGATACATACATAAGGTTACTAGGTTACTAGTTATTCTGTATGTAAGCAGTATGGATCCCTGGGTAACATTTTCCCATTAGCTCATTGTTTTTAGTTCTATATGGAGTATAAAGCTACAGTGTAATAAATATTTTTACCTTTTTACATGTTAAATTATTAATAAGATAAAGGCCAAGTGTCAGTGTTGACTCTTTTTAAGGCTTGCAGAGCAAACAGTGCAAACCAGTTTTGACTCTGTCCGTCAGGTCGCGGCCCACCACCAAGGACTGCTTCTCGCATGCCTGGCTACAGGACTCCTACCTGATGAAGTTACGCCGCCAGACCCTCACTTTCACAACAGCACGTCTCAAGGAGTTCCTCGGAGAGCACCAGAGGCGCCGCGCAGAAACCGCCACCAAGCACAAGGTCCTGTTGCGGGCTTACCAAAGCGGGCCACAGTCCCCCACCTCCCTGACCCCCGTCACCCAGTGAGCTGAGCTCTTGGCTGGGGAGTGTGAGTGGCTCTCTCCCCGCCCACCCCCAATGCCTCTGGGTCTAACAGAGCACAGTGCAAATGGAGGTGCTCAGGCAAGCAAGGATGGGCCCAGCTGCAGAGACTCCTGCATGTGAGACGGCAGTGTCAAACCCACAGAGCTATGAGAGACAGAGAGAGAGAGAGTGTGTGTGCATGATGACTGATGTGTGAGACAGAGTATGGACTAAGATGGCTGACATTTGAAATTCAGATCAAACCAAGATGGATTTAAAGGGGAGTGATGGACTGCTTGTTCCGGACCATCTAATTAGCTAAGTGTTCATAGCCGTTTTATGGCTTCCCTTTAGTGATAGAGAATCTAGAGATTTTCTTTTCTTTATTGAAGAAGTAGAGGTTTGATCGGAGTGAAGCTGGCATGTTTAATTTATTTCCCTGCCTGGGTTGTAATCAAAAAGCAATCCAGGCATAATGTAATTCCTACGTTTAAATAATAGTGCGGTTCAATAAAGATGTTGGCTCATACAGTAAGTCATGTCCGAACTTTTGACTGTGTAAGCAATATGTCACTATCTAAATCCAAGACTCTTCTGAATGGAACTTAATGGAGAGGTATTAGTGCGTGATCCACTTTACTGGCACAGAGGTCCCCAGTGACTGGTTAGAGACTGATGCTGAACTTGACTTTTACGCTGCTATGTGTTGTAATATTTTCATTTGCAGAAGTCCACAGTATGACAGTGTGACATGTTTACTTCCCCAAATCATTTGCACCTTTTGGTGAACGTGAAATGTACTTTTAATAGAACAAACCACACTCGTGTGTGTGCTACTGAGCTCTTTTTGGATGTTGTGAACAGTTTGCTGGATGTTTCAGCAACATTTGGTGACGTTTGTATTGGCCGTTTAATATTCATAATATTTTACAGTTTTTACACGCTTTTGAGTGTTTTTGATAGAGATGTGTTTCTAAGGACTAGGGTAATTAGATGGAAGAGCCAGTGGTTCTGTAGTCTATACGTTATTTTTTTTCCCTTTGACTGTTGATTCCTCTGTGTCAAGTACAAACAACATCTCATAAGGCTGAAGAAACATTTCTCCAGCAAGGAAAAGCTACCAAAACTCCCGAGCCAACACGATGATCCTGCAAGCACACTTGATGTACAGAGACTGGGGTGCAGGGATGATCTTGTCCTCTCATTGTTGGACTAGAACATTCTGTTGGACACAAACATGGACACTGTGCAGTTAAATGTCAGAGGACAAAAAATAGTGTGAATCAATCCATAAAATTGTTGTTCCAGGTCACTGTGTGCTGTCTGTAGGGGGAAAAAAACCCATAAAAATTGACGTAGACAAAACAAACGGGAAGCTAATGTTTACTGAAG
This sequence comes from Limnothrissa miodon, assembly GCA_017657215.1. Taxonomy (NCBI): domain Eukaryota; kingdom Metazoa; phylum Chordata; class Actinopteri; order Clupeiformes; family Clupeidae; genus Limnothrissa; species Limnothrissa miodon. Next base: position 391,446 of record JAGFZM010001360.1, on the reverse strand, counting down.
TGGCCAAAGGAAAATGAAACGTTATGATGCCCCCTTCAGTTAGCATTAGCTGCGGGTTCATTATTTTGTCTATGTTGTATAACCTTTTTTTTTTTCTTTTACCTACTAGGGCTATGGATTCATTCACACTGGATTCCTCCTTTATATTTTCCACATGAAAAAGAAATCCTCAGTAGTGTCATAGGCTCGTCCAGGGTTCCTTGAAGGCCATGGAGAGTTTGCATTGTATTGTCACATGATTCACATACAGTACAATAGAGTATTCATTTTTAAATGAAGGTGCCAATGCCACACATTTAATGCAGTACTGAATAACTGATATACAACACTGTTAATGGTTTGTTAATATTAAGTAATGCATTGAATATAATGTGAACCAGGGGATTCTAGATATCAAGCATGGCAAGATTACAGGTATATAAATTTAAGTTCTATAAACTATTCTTTTACTGGTTGTCCAGAAATGGAAGTTCATAATTTGTTGTACGTTTGTACATGAATTAACAGTCCGACTGTAAGAATCAGATTAGCAGATGTTTGACTGTTCAGAGAGTATTCAGATCGTATCCAGGTTATTTTGTCCAAAGTGACCACAGTGAAGTGTAGCTAAAATAGGTCTATAGTACTCAATTCACTCAGTATATTAATAAAGGTCCCTGAAAGTATAGTACTGTCTGGAGCAGTGTTACATGTAGTGTGTTTGTAAACATGGACCCATGTATGAATTGTGTTAACACATAGGCCTTGAATGGACTGTTCGATTCAGGTTGGGAAGATGATTACTGTTGAGAGTGTAAATTTGAAGTGAATGTTAATGCCCTACTCTCTATTGTGCATACATTATCTTGGGCTTTTCACACCTATTCAAACAAATTGTTCTTGTTCAAAAAAAGTGTTTGTCACACTACAGTATGTACTACAAAGAAAATACACTATAGATGTTTTTTTCTTCCTAAAACCCATTTGGATGTGGATGTTCTTGTCAAATAAAACATTTGCATAAAATCATAATCACTGACTTATGGTGGTAAGTTACAAAGAAATTGAGCATAGTTGAAATTTAGGTGGCCGTTACCAGAATGCTTTACCCCAGATGATATCTCATTTGGGTGCAATCCAAGAAAATGACAGGTAGGTGTGATCACATGTGTCTCTGAAGTATAATATATAAATATTGTTTGTTGTATCATTGGTCAGAAAAGATTTGCGATCTACAATAGCCCCATTTTAAACAGCTTTTCGGCCAGGTACATACTGTACCTGTCACTCTGTTTACAGTTCTTGTGACTCAGTATATGAAACATCTTTATTAAATGACAACAAAACAAAACTATTATTTTATTTCATTGGTGTATTTTTAATGTAGCCTAATTAAATCACCAGGGACATGATGGCAACAGAACTGACCCTTTTGCATGTAGTAGAATAAAGAAAGGAGATGTACAATAATTATTTTGGACACCATCTCAGCCGATTGATCAGTACCACCTTCTCTAGAGACAAATCTACCAGGTGAACCTGTCTTCTCAGTAGCATCTCTCTGAAATGGCGTTTGAAAAGTGCATTTTAAATCAGACTTCATTATTATAAAAAGTGCTCAATAAAAAAGATACATCATGAAAAATGCACTTGGTTTTTTGCAAAATAATTTATAACCCATCATCTCAATACATTAATTACTCAGTAATTCAGGTCCATAACCCCATAAGTCACCTCTATGTCAACATAACTCTGCACATACTCAAATAGCCTCCCTGCAAGCCAGCCACCCATTCACTTAACCCTTAACACTATTCTATATTGCCTGTAGACATTCCTCTGCCTCCAATTCAGCCTTTCACTATAATTTTCTTACTCTTTTATCAGCAAACTTGCCTACGAAAATCAGTTATCCTTCCAGTTAGATTTGCTTTGAATTTTCATGTTAATTTCTTTCATAAATTAATTTAAAGAAATCTTTTTCCATTTTAAGATGGAAAAAGATTATTTTACTAACAATGTCCCAGATTACTCTTCTACTGCTGAGTATAACTCAGTATCCTGCAATATTTAAAGGTACAGTCACTATTTATGGTGGAATAGACACCTGTGTATGTTTGTGTTTATTTGGATTTATTTTGGATATCTATAGAAACTCTCACCACACACCGGTTCTGACAAAGTGGAAAAGCGTTGCGCTTCCAACATTTCATTCAATTGTTTTCAATTTAACCTCACAACAGCATCAAAATCCTCTGACACCTGTTGGTTAAGAGTCAAGTCGATTGTTTTGGCTCCAATCCATACAGGAGAATCCATTTTTGATTCCACAGGGTTACTATGCTACATTCACTGCCTGCAGTGCACCATCGGTGTGTGGAGGCAAACTAAATGCCTGCATTTGACAGGTGTCATTTATTAAGCTAAATAATTCAATTAGACGTGCCGCCTACTGTAGGCCTTTGAGATTGCAATTGGTAATGAATTGTTGGTAGAACTGTACACGTGTTCTCTATGGAGTTTGAAGGGAAAGGCTGCCCATATTGTTTTCATTTTTTATAGCATGTCGTTTATCATAAATAGATACTGATATTTTACAGCAAACCAAGGATGAAGAGCTAGTGGTGGGTCCTATTTCATTATATTTCATTTATTCGTTAGCAAAAAATGTTGTGTATTTAAAACATAATATCACTGACTGCACCTTTAAACTTCTAATGTTTTGAAACCTTTAAATAAGACAGGTGGCTTTAGTACCCTGTTATAGACTTTCTCTATTGCTATCCTCTAAAATATTTAGCAAAGGCTGATTCTTAATTTACATACACATACACACACACGCACACACACACACACACACACACGCACACGCACACACGCTCACACACACACACACACTGTAATGACTGGAATACTGGAGGGATTACACTAAACTCATCCAACAATATGTGTGTCCTGGGTTTTAGTTGTTCACTCGGAGCTGGGCACTGGTCTTGGCTTTTCCGATGGTGAAGCGCACTATTCCGCTCATGTCTACAGAGGTTTTCTTGAAGATGAGCTTGTGGGTCGAGCCCTGGGTCTCGAGTCGGATATTGGAGCCGTTTTGGAGCGTCTCCCCGTTCAGTGTCCACACAGGGGCCTTGAGGAGGGGCATGGAGAGCTCACACTCAAAACAGGCCTGATCTGGAGCAGCCACCTCAACGTCCTCCAGTTCCCGGACCAGCAGGATGGACTGACCTGGGAATTAGAGAGAAATAGAGAGAAGGCATACAGTATGTGTGCGTGTGCATTTGTTTAAGAGGGTGGGAAGCCTCATGTTAATGGGTTGGCATAATTGTCTGTGTGGGAGAGGGATATGAGGGTGAAAAAGAGCACGAGAGAAGGAGACTATGAAGGACTGACAAGAGGAGAGCTACAGTGACTGAAACAAAGAGCTAGTGTGCAACCCTGCGCAATCAACCATGACTTGGCAACTATTAATAAACCCTGACATCGCTCTCTCACCTTCTACCAAGAGCTTGGCGGTTGAAATGTGCTCCCCGACCTCTACGCTGTACGTGCCCTCGTCCTCCAGCGCCACCTGGTGGATGATCAGCCTGTGGCAGCATCCGTCGCTGGTGATCTCCATGCGCTCAGTGGAATACAGCTCTGTGTCGCCGCGGTACCACGTGACCTCGCAGCGCGGAGTGGACGCCGTACACTCCAGGATGACGCGGTGATTCTGCAGGGCCGTCCGATCACGCAAGGGTTTCACTATGCTGGCAGGACGGTCTAAGGAAAGATATTGATTAGTATCATTAGTAGTGATGTTAGTAACAGTATTTCTACATAGATGGGAAGTACACAGAGGGACATTCAATAATAATTTTCAGAATATTAATCTGAAAGTGAAGGGCTATAAGAATAAATGTCTGACATGAATGGAATTATAAACCTATAGTTTTACAATCTGTTGTCTGTACTATCCAATTGTTTAAACAAAGGAGAGGGACTAGTTAAATAAGTATACTAGCACTGATAGACTTTTAGTTTCAATGCACCAGTCTTGTATTGACTTCCATTATATTCATACAGTGGACACACATTATAGAGAGGCCAGGCTTAAGCTGTTTGATTTGCATGCAACCTTAGTTGATATCTGGACACTGTAGCAGCCTTCCCCTGTTGCAAGGTCATTTTGGAATATTTTCATCGATAGGCCCATACATACATAGCTCTTTACAAAATAAATTACCCTCCACTTCCAAATAAGCAATGGATTCCAGGTTTCTTGCAACAAATTTGATCTCTCCACAGTCCTCCACCGACACATTGCACATGAGAAGGAAGTGTTTGGTTCCTGAAAATTACCCAAAAACATGTCAGTCAAATAAACAGTCAGGGAACAAGCTTTGATTTCATTTAGATGCTACCAACGCAATTATTTGAATTGTTTGAGTTCCTGTCATCGATTGAGAGCTTAGATCAGGTGCATGTGAACCGATAAAAAAAGTTACAGCGTATTTCTACTCACATACATGTAGTGGTTACCTGTTGACTATTGTACAGTACACTTTAGTTTATACACTCCACTAGAGGTTTATGTAAGGGCGTTGGCTCTCTTAGATTTAAGTTGAGAGCACTGTCTTTCTGGATGAGGCTGGAATGGTGAGCTGTTAGATGAACTGTTAGTATGTTGCCTAAGATTTCTCTCAACCTGAAGATGTTGGCCCCCCTTTTGAGCTATTTGCAACCTTTGTCTTACCCCTAGTCTTTGTGTACAGGTTTCTCCTAACGGTTGTCAAAAATGTTCAAGTCAGTTGTTTCAGCTGTGCCACTGACCTTCCTGTCGAGTTTTGATGGTGCTGGTGTTCTTTAGCTTGTGTCCATCTTTGTACCAGTCTCCCAGCACATCCATCAAGGACACCTCACACATGAACACGGCATTCTGCTCCTCCTTAATGTACAGGTCCTCTAGGTGCTGGACGATCTCCAATGCATGCTCTACAGTATGTGCCAATGGAAAAAGGGCTTTAAAACAAACATCTATCTACCCCCTACACAACACTGCCAAAGACCACCACTCTGAGTGCTAAACACACACACACACACACACACACACACACACACACACACAAAAAAGCAAAAATTGAAAACCTTTCTAATTTCAAAAGTAAAAAAGTTCAAAAGTACTTCACAAATAGAAGGTGCATGAAAACTAATAAAACATTTTACACAATTTAAGTTGCAATACCCTATTTGGGGCACAAGGGGGCACACACACACAAACATCTCTCTACTTGATTTGAACATTCAGTCAAAACCAGAGAAATTGGATTTGCCGGAGGATTTTTAAATATTGTTTACAGACTTTGCTAACAAATGATATAGTTCTGAATAAGATTTACTTAGTCATTAGTCATCATGATCAAGTATTGCCCTATACAATACATTTAATGACAAACCATTGACAAGACAATCACAGTTTGTGTACACAGTAAAGATGGAAGGTATTTTAAGAACCTCTCCTTTCCAATATTGCCCGTATGAACAGTAAAAGCAAAAACAATACTGGAATGTTTTATTGCTCAAATGTTTGAATTTCCTCAAACTTCTTCAGCTATAACACATGGATGGCAAAGCTATGAAAATGAACTCTTGTCCAGTCTAAAGGAAAGCATTTCATACCATAAATGTTGAGGTTACAGGAGGTGCTGAGCTCCCCAATTTCACAGGTGTAACAGCCCGAGTCACTGAGGTTGGATTCCAGAATTTGCAGGAAGCGTTTTCTACCCATGGAGTAAATTCTTCGGCCCTTATCAGGCTTCAGCTCTGTGTCGCCCTGAGGTGATAATTTCACGCAGGGATTAGGAAAGGCAGTGAAGAAAATTAGATGTGAATGCTGAAAAACAGTGTTTACTGCATGGTTCTGTCTTGAAAAATTTTCTTTGACTGAGGAAGTCATGCATTTTATTATTATTATTTTATTATTGTTTTATTTATCATAATTAAATGACTAAAAAGACATTGACTGGTTTGAAAGAGATGAACAGATTATGAGTCCTACCTTGAACCATTTCACTTCAACATTTGGTCTTGACAGCTCACACTCCAAGGTCACCTGTGATCCCTCTTCAAAGCTGAGATCCGTCAGCTTCCTCAGGATTGTCACTGGGGTTTCTAAAGAGTAGGAGGGAGAGAAGATGTTATCAGAAAGCAAAGTATATGAGTAAATACACTATTAAGTCAAGACCAAACTTTGAACATTATCATTCATGTCAGACTGTGCATATGATAATTACAATAACTTTAAATTCAGATTAAATTAGATCTAAATCTAAATTAAATTAGATTACTAACAGAATATATTACACATGAACAGAGAATGTGAAGCCTAAATTCTAGAAGAGTGAATAACTGAACTAACAGTTTAACAATGTCTGAATGTCTTCCCCACTACGCTCATACAGGCTGTAATATGCATGAAGTATGTGCAGGAGCTCATCCATTTAATGTCCATGACCATTTCCATTTGTCCTGACACATTCTTTGGCCTGTGCAGCAGCATCTGCATGCTGAGACTATGAATCCAGTCGTCTTAAATAGCTCAAAAGCAGATTTAAGGTGTGTGGTGTCTGTGTGTATGTGTGTGCGTGTGTGTGGTTGGGGGGGGGGGGTCATGCATGTTTGGGTGGTGAGGTCTTATGTTACTCTGACTGATGTCATGCTATTGTTGTGACCTATGATGAGTGAGCATGGTATGGGCTGTACTGAATGTCTCCAGCTCGGCAATGAGCTCCGTGGCTTATGTGCACAGCCACTGGAGGCTCGCACCAGCAGCTGCCACTACAGTGGATCAGGCCCACATTTGGCCCACGTCTGTCACCTGGTGAGGGCATCTCTGGATCGCCTGAGCTGGTAACCTTATCTTTAGCCACTGCTGTCAGTCACTCTGAAGTTCATTTTTTGAAGATGTTTCAGACCTGCAGACAGTGGCAATCTGTCCGTCATGACTCATGGTTCGTGCCAGTACCAGACAACAGTGAGCGATTTAAATCCTCTCTGGTCACAAATACAGCAATTGAGCGCCCTGTCTTTATGTATTCTTCAGTCGGATTCGCTCTGACAGCAAACACTGCATTTTCTGACTATGTGGTAATGGCATTATGGCTATTTCAATTATTTGCTGTCAGAGCTGTGAATCACACAAAAATACATCACAATCACTGTCTGTTCTGTCTGAGGTCTGAGTCTGCAACTTAATCTGCTGCATCGTTTCTTTTACCTTTGACGTGCAGTCGAGCTGACGATCTCACGCCCTCAGAGGAGAAGACGATGGTGCCGGTGTCCTCCAAAGTGAGGTTGGACACGGTGAGGCCATGGACGCGTCCGTTGGCGCTCACCCTCCAGTTGTTGTTGGGCTTGATGCGGAGGCCGTCCCTCTGCCACACGCCTTCCACGTCCGCGTGGGACAGCTCCACCTCGAAGGACGCTGTCTCACGCTCAAACGTTTCGACATCCATCAAACTCTTGCGTAGGAAAACCTTCCTTGCTATAGAGAGAAAAGGAAAAGAATATGTGTTGACAAATCACCATAATCACCAGGGAATACCACACTCAATACAAATCAATCAATGACAAAAATTACTTTGCGAAGAAGTTTGTCCTTAAATGCTTTTTATGAAAACTAATTGTGTTGTTTAAATTGCCCACGAGACAAAATTAATTGTAACCTTTGAAGATGTCTCCAGGATGGCTTAATCTATGAAATTAAAACATACATACATACAGTCATTCATTCATTCATACAGTATATATACACAAAATATACTGTGTCTTCTCTCTATGTTGCATAGATAAAATATCTCCTAAATATGCTGTATTTTTCCAGCTGCCCCCCCCCCACACACACACACACACACACTCTTTACAGTGTGATAGTCAGAAGTCTTTTTGTGCTGAAGATATCACCTATCACTTTTCAAAACAGATTAGGGATATAAATACATGTTCCTACATGTCTTTAATTGTTTGTGTGTTCTGTGCTGGTCTGTCCTCTCTCCTCCCTCCCTCACTCTTTGTCTAGCTCTCACTCCTCCACACTCCAGCTTCTCATCACTCATCTCCTCTAGCCCTCTCTTCCTCCTTTCTTTCTTCCCTCTTTGGGGAATCTCTGTCAGGAGCATACCAGCTTTTCATCAGTCTGGCTGCACTCACACAGAGCTCTATCCAACCGCTCCTGTTAGCCAGGTTTATTTTTATAAATGATAGCAACAGTAGCATTGGTCTTAGCTGCCAAGGTGAGAAGATGAGGACAGTGGCATATGCTACGGCTGACATGAAACAAAAGCCTGTTTCCATTCTTGAGCCAACGCAAATGAGAGCAGGGCTCTGTTCTTACGTATGACAGTGGCTCAGGAAAAAAAACAGAGCCAAGAGCTTTGCTTTGAGCACAATGTTATGGTCAGAAAAGGTAGTCTGGACGTACAGTTAGCATTTTAATTGAACCAACTCTAAAGTTTACTCAACACTGAAGTTTATAAAATGTTCATAGGGAAATGTTCTCCCATTCACCTCATTCACACTACGAGACACAGGCCTTTAACTTGAACCTGCCTGACCACAGTCCCACAGAGACTCTAGGGGGATTATGGAGACACAAAGCAGACAATGCCATCTGATCTGGACTCTGTCCTCAAACATAAACAGGTGGGTATTAGTTTGTGAGTCTACTGTACTGCAAAGACAGGTTCACACACTGAGGTATCTATAAATGTGCATCCCAGGGATGCCTACATCCGATATAATTGCATTACAGTTCAATTTTAACTTGACTGTAACTCAATGCTAAACTTCCATGTATCAGGAGTAATAAAATTTACATGATGACATTTCTAAAACCACAAATAGAAGTTCCACCATATTTATCTTAAAATTAGTAGAACCAGGGCCAGGCCTGGCTGTGACACTTACGCTCCACATTGAGTTTGACCTGAGTGCGGTCGTGCAGGGTCTCACAGCGGTAGGTGCCGCGGTCGGACAGCCCCAGGTTGTGGATGGTGAGTCGTCGCTTGCGTCCGCTCTGGGAGAGCGTGTAGTGGGTGCCCGACTGGATGACCACCCCCTGGCGCATCCACTGCACCTCACCCGTCTCCAGGCTGATCTCGGTCTCCAGCGTGGCCTCCCCAAACTCCTCCCCATCCACTGGTTCCATGCGCTTGGTGAACATGATCTGGGCCTCTGCATGGGCCAGCATAAGACAGAAATACATCACACACAAATACATGCATGCAAAATGCATGCATGCAAAATGCATGCAAAATGTACATTCATTATTGATCATATTTCAGGCTATATGTCAAGTAGAAACCTCTAGTTCCAATATTGGTAATTTTCATGACATTTCAGGTATCATTTTAGTTTGTGAGTTTTACGCTCTTTGACTTCAACTACATAGCCACATGTTACAATGTAATAGCATCTCAGACTACTAAAACATTCATTCATTTCTGGTACCAGTGGTTCTGTTGTATCAACTGGCATGTTGTATTAACTTGCACAGAAGAAATTCAATTGCTTTTGTTTGCTTTTCTGAATCAATAAAGGTAGTGATAAATAAACATCTTCAGGTTGCAGTGTGTTCACAAATACCAGTCATTCTGTTGTATCAACTGGCTACCATCATTTTGCAACAAATTGCATAAAAGAAATGCAATTATTTTTGTGAATCTGAATTAATAAAGGTGGTCATGAATAAACATCTGTGTGTTGTATTCTGTTCACAAATAAGAAATTCTTGGTCCGTATTTTCTGACACTTCATCACTAGTTAGTAGCGTTGTCTTCCAACCTTGTATTTTGAGGCTGGCTTTGGAGGAAACCCCCTCAGCCTCTGCGGTGATCCTGGACATGTCCAGAATCTGGCAGCGACGGATGATGAGGGTGTGGCACAGGCCGTTCTGCGTGGCCTCATAGCGGTCGCCAAAGTTGATGGGCTCGTTGTCCATCAGCCACACCACCTGGGCATCCTCAGGGGACACCACGCATTTGAAGGTGGCGTCTTCTCCCTCAAGAACTGTGGTGTTGTGCAGCTCAGTCAGGAACTCCACCACACGGGGCACTGCAAGGAGGGGGGAGGGGGTGCAACTCAGACATGGGCTAAGCAGAAGTCTATATACTGTCCCTGAGAGTATGTTTGCATATGTCTGTGTGTCTATGTATGTGTGTGTGAGTGTGTGTATTTAAACTACAATACTCACATTCGACTCTGACGTAGGCACTGGAGCAGTCGTCTTTGGACTCGCAGCTGTACTCTCCGGCGTCCTCTTTGGTGATGCGGTGGATGGTGAGGCTGCGCTCCTGGTCGTCGGCGCGGATGGAGAAGCGCCGGCTGGGGATGATCTCCAGGCCGTCCTTCAGCCACAGCACGTCGGCCTTGGGCTTGCACACCTCGCAGCGCAGCGTGATCATGCCGTCTTTGTAGGCCACCGAGTCACGCAGGGGCTTCACAAACTTCACTCGCATCTCTGCGAGACAAGGCAAGAATGTTGGTTAAGGTGGCTTGTCACATGACAGAAACAGCAACATGAAAAGCAGCACCACAAAGAGAACATATACTATATTGACAGAACTACCCCAATGAAAGCAAACAGGCAAAGGTAGGTTATTTGTTTTTTTCAGTGAGGCTGGAATATCTCTGTGACTGTATTTTTACTTGTTCGTATGGAACTGGATGAATAAATGGGTGGATAGATGGATGGATGGTTAGATACAGACAGATTAATACAAAGAAAAACAAAGACAGGCAGACAGATAAACAGATAGAAAGCCAGACAGATAGATGGAGGGATAGATGTTCTGGAAAAGACATCTTGAGGTCCCCCACCTTTCACCAGCAGGCTGAACTGCATCTCATCATCGCCCACGTCACAGGTGTACTCCCCACCGTCAGACCTCCGCAGGGGGTCGATGGTCAGGTAGTGTGTGGTGCCGTTGTAGCCTATACGGAAGCGCTCGTTGTTGACCGCCGTCCAGTCCTTCATCCAGCGGACCATGGGCTTCTCTCGCGACAGCTCCACCTCCAGAGTGATGCTCTCGGCCTCATAGCCCGTCACCTTGTTCACCTCCTGCTTGTTCACAATGGTGACAGGAGGTTCTGAGGAAACATGAAGCAAAAACATAGGCAATGAATACTTAGCTAAATGAGAGATGACTCACACATCTGGTGCAATATGTTATTTGAAATGCACATCGAATTGGGTTGAAAGTACCTACACTCAAGGTCAGATACACCTAAACCTGTACATATGCAAAGGTCATTTGTTTGATCAAAAGTCTACCTATATTGTCTAATCAGACCAATGGTGCACTACTCTCATGTTTGACAACTATAACAAATGTGTGAATGTATTTACCCTGCACTTTGACAATAGTCATCATCTTATCGTTGACAGCGTCACACGTGTATTTCCCCGAGTCTGAAGGCCTGATGTCAGTGATGATGAGTTTCCTAATCGTTCCGTATGTCTCGATGGTGGTCCGCGAGTCCTCCACCAGCCGTTTGTCGTTACAGTACCACACAACCGGGGCGTTGGCCCTGGACACCTCGATGGCCAGGATGAGGTCATCTCCTGACATCATTTCCTGGTACTCTGGGTCATCTGAATTTCCCACAATAGTTACTGGAGGCTCTGGAAAAAAAACAAGCACAGACAAAGTTTTCTTCAAAGTTTGTCTGTCAACACAAAACATGCCACCGATAATTTGATGTGATAAAATAGTTAACACCAACTGAATAGGGCACCGTAACTTTTTGTTTAGTTAATGTTAGCTGTTAATTTCCTATTCTATGTTGAATCTGATTTTTTTGTTCTTTTTCCAACACACAAGACTTTAAAGAACAGGGCTATGGATTGTACCTTGCACATTCACTGTGAATGAGATGCTGTCATCCAGGACATCCAGGAGATACACTCCGGAATCTTCCAGGTCTGCGTTGAGGATAATGAGTGAGCGGAAGGTTCCCTCCTGTTCCACACAGAACCTCTCGTTCTCCTCAAGCTGCTGTCCATCTTTGTACCAGCAGGCTTTGCCACTGTCCGTGGACAGCTCACACTCAAGCTCAATGTCATCGGAGACAAAACAGTCGTACTCTGTCACAAGTTCTGATTTCCGCAGGACGTTCACTGGGGCCTCTGGAAACAATAGCACATCTTCCATTCAGAGATACGTTTATTGTCATATTCAATGTGACCATGACTCACACATGGTAAGAAAACGTAATTCCATTCCATTAAATTAAATTTCAAGAAATTAAATGAATTTCCAAATGAAAACACTGTATGTGGGATTACAGAGTTATGTTGTAATGAAGTTATGTTGATAAATGACAAATACTGATTAAAATCATTACATGTACATGTAAATGGTGATGCCATGCACAGAAATGTAATAAATGCTTAGAAGTGTTGTCACATGGAAAATATATTAAAGATCTCACCTATGACATTGACAGTGAAGTCAATAGTGTCATCTCTAGCATCACAGGTGTATTTGCCTGAGTCGGCTATGGATGGCGAGTGGATGGTCAATCTTCGAATGAGTCCATCTGTCGTCACTGTGATGTTTTCATTGTCCAGCTTCAGTTCAACCCCGTCTTTTAGCCAGCATACCTCAGCATTGTCTCGGGATAACTCACACTCCAGAACCAGGGGCTCCCCAGACACTGGCTCCATGACACTCTTCATCTGTGCAGACCGTGCCAACTGGACAGGGGGCTCTACAGGACACAGCGAAGCACAAGAGATTATGGAAGAAGGCACTCTCAAGGAGAATTTAAAATCCCCCAAAATGTTTTTTTTTTTTTGGTAGATTATAACCAAATGAAAAATATGAACTTGCTTTGACACCCTGACGTCCAGGGCCTGTCAGACACATTTGATATTTTTAGCATTTAACAAGAAAAAAAATCCAAAAAGAACCTGAGCAACAATAATATGCAGGTTGAGTGAATGTAATCAAACCATATGAACCATAATATGAATGTATTGAACCATAAAAACTGTAATTTTTTTTAAGAAATTTGTAAGATCTATGTGGAAGTGTGAATAAATACCATGAAAGTATTATTAAAATATCCATGACTGTACCTTCAACTGAGAGCAGGAAGGTGACGTTATCATCGGCTGTCTCGCAGATGTACTCGCCGGAGTCCTCCCCACAGGCAGCAGGGATAATCAGCCTCCTGTGAGTTCCGTCCACCTCCCTGATGAGGCCGTCTGCCTCGTCTACCTCCAGACCGTCGCGGAACCAGAGCACGTCGGCCTCCGCGCAGCTCAGCTCACAGCTCAGCACCACCTGCTCCCCAGCCTGCCACACGATCTCCACCTCCGACTCAGGAGGAGAGATGATGCGCACAGGAGCCTCTGCAACACCACAGGGCCAGCGGGACAGTGAGCAATGGGAAACTAGCACTTTGTATCTTCACTGGGAGATATTCAGTGAGCAAACAAAAAAATATTTTTATGAACAATTCCAGAATGATTGATTATTCATTCAGCTATCAATTGGAAATGCAGATAGTCATATACAGTGACTTGTGACTATGTATAAGTGTATATGGTAGAAAACTACCAGTCCTTGGGCCTCATTTAGAAAGCCTTTTACGCAAGAAAAAGTTGCGTGAAGCGAGGTAAAATTTGCGGTCGCAACATTTCTCGCAAAAGTCAGGATTTACAAACAAGTTCCCAGGTTTCCGCAACCTTTTGACCACACATGTAATCTTGCGTAACGCTCCCGCTAAGTTTTCTTGACTAGCACCCTATAGGACTCTGTGCACAACTATTTCCACTTTGTTAAGGCCATGTATGTGTTGAAATGGAAAAGCTAGAGTGTCCAAACTCTGTCTATCCCCCCTACCTGTGACACTGAGCTGGAAGAAGACTGAGTCTCCCCCTGTGTCGCACACATATTCCCCAGAGTCCTCTCTGGTGCCACAGAGGATGGTGATCCTCCTGTAGGGCCCCTCGGAGCTGACGCGCACATTCTCTGTCTCCTGGACCTCCAGACCATCCTTGAACCAGCGCGCCACCCCACTGGAGCGAGACAGCTCGCAGTTGAGTATGATCTCCTCAGAGATGCACCTGTCCAGGTGGAGGTCCTCCTTAGGGTCCACGATCATCACTGGAGGCTCTGTGCAAAAAAAGACAAGAGCGGCTCTGATATGGATAACAAAACATCACCAATCACCAGTCAGCAATCGAGAGCACTTGCTGGTACATGCACAACACTATATGTCAATCATTTAAATACAGATTTACCTTTAAGTCTAGTTTAGAGACTGGTTTAGTTTGGCTTAGTTTAATCTCAATCTATTTGGGTTTAGTTTACGTCTAAGTACCTTTAATGCTGACGGTAAATGACATGCTACTGTCTCCAGCATGACATGTGTAGGCCCCAGCGTCCAACAGGTCAGCTGACCTGATGATCAACCTCCTCATTAGTCCCTCTGCTTGGACTGTGATGTTATCACTCGCCTGCACCTCTACACCATCCTTTGTCCAGTGGGCCACAGCGTCTGGCCGAGAGACCTCGCAGTACAGGACCACAGGGTCCAGCTCCATGGCTGACTTAATGCAGTCTTCCTCTGGGACCTCTTTAAAGGTGACCGGAGGGCCTGTGGGGACATCCCGTAGAAGCACGGTCAGGAAGACACACAAATGTGGAGCATACAGTAGGAGTTTGATAAGGGTAAGAATGTGTTCGGGGTTATTGCTAAGATTGGTCCATCCGTGTGCCTTTTGTGTGAGACGGTGGTCAGCATGCGGAACATGCACTTGAGGAAGAAGGAGAATGTTTAATTTTTTTATGGAGAGGCAGTGAGTTACTAAAGAAAGAAAGGGAATCAAGTCCTTTAGTTTGCATAGAGTGGAGAAATTGTACACACTTGAAAGCAGTCATTTTTGCATTTACCAAAACCACAACACATCATAATGCATAATGAAAAACTGACCAAATGGCTCAGTCGATTTTTCCAAATAGAGGCCCTTGGTCCTCAAACTTGACTTAAGGCCATTACAAATTTTTGATCCGGGACCACCAGATTTACAAGTATAAATGTTTGCAGATTGTGTTGTGATTTTACCTCCACAGTTCAAATGACATCAAAACATTAAAGAGGAAACCAGCTGCAGAGTTTCTGTGAATACTGTATTTTGTTCTAAAAAAATTTTGTAGAAGATTGGAACAACTGAGTTTAACATCAATGATGTTAAATAGACTGAGGCCATTAGCTACAATAAATATCTGAAGCTGGTTTCACAGCATGCAAAATTCATCAGTGTCATTTCACAAATTAAAGATATGGATGTGTTGCATATAAAAGTCATGGAAATGTTTTAAGGAAAAAGATTGTTAAACCACGGAAGGAGGAACAACTTTATCATCCACTCATTCATTCCAAGCCTTCATACTGTACGATTCCTGAATCGATCAGTGCAAGCAGCTGTTTAAGGGTTTGGCGATAAAGATCAACATCAATTACTCCTTTGGCTGTCACCTGTGATGTCGACCTGAAACACACTGACATCGTCACTTGTTTGACATGTGTACATCCCAGCGTGCTGGTAACTGGCAGATGGAATGACTAAGGCCCTCCGCTTGCCCTGGGCCTGGATTTCAATGCCATCCTGCATGGTGATTGGCTGTCCATCCTTAAACCAGTGGACCTCAGCATTGGGGTCTGAGACATCACACTGGAGGATGATGGACTCTCCTGCCTCAACGGACTTGTTCTTCTCCTCCTCGGGCACCCGAGCAAACATTGGCGGGCCTGCGGAGGATTAGTTAGTGGTGCAGAGGACAGTCTGTTAGCTAAACACCTTTCAGACTGTTCACATTAGAGCCTTATATTCATAAGAGCGAGAGAGAGAAAGAGAGAGAGAGAGAGAGAGAGAGAGAGAGAGAGAGAGAGAGAGAGAGAGAGAGAGAGAACAACTATATGTGCCCAAAAAGAGAGTCATGGGTGACAACTAAGATGTGCACTATTATAAAAATACATAATTTTCACACTGTGTAGTTTACACAGTGTGAAACAGGTGAATTATATACATTTTGTTGCTTTGTGTTTTTAATCACAAGTTTGGGATAACTTTTTTAATATCTCACCTTCAACATCCACCTTAAATATAATGGTGTCGCCCAGCGCTTTGCAAGTGTAGTGTCCAGAGTGGGAGTAGTCTGAGGACTGGATAACAATCCTCCTCATGTTGCCCTCAGACTGGATGTTCAGGCCCTCCCCAATCTCCAGTTCCACGCCGTCCTTGAACCACTGGACCCTTGCTGATGGATGCGACACCTCACAGTAGAGCACGATGGGATCTCCGATCTCTACTTTCTTGGTGGTGTCTTGCTCAGGGAGAGGTGCGAACTTCACCTCACGGGCTGAAGAAACGCAAAATGAATCCAAACATGTAATTTAATGACTGCAATTGTGCAGTCAATATGGTCTTGTTTTGTCAAACTCAGCTAATTGCCTCAAACTGTCCAACAGTATCCTGTAGCTGACTGTTAGGAAAGAGTGTTTGTGTGGATTGTCTCTCTGAGAAAAAACAAAGTTGTATAGATTGCACCAAACATTCAAAAACACTTGTCTTGCATGATATCACAGACCTTTGGCTTTAACTGTATCATTACCAAAATACTGTATATCTATAAAAACAGAGCATTAGATTTATGAAGTATAAAAAACAGTCCTGTCCATTTAGCTTTTGTGGTGATGGGACTAGACAGTACGTACGCTCAACTTGCAGGAAAGCTGAGTCTCGGACACCACTGGCAATGAAGGTGATCTCGGCCCCGTTGTAAATGTCTCTGACACTACGGATCTGCAGCGAGTGCTGGTGCTGGGTCTGGCGGAGTGTGAATCTCTCGCTGTCCTGGAGTTGGGTGCTGTTTAGGAACCAGGTTCCGATCATGGTAGCGGACAGCTCAATGAAGAACACTGCATCATCACCATCAGTGATCACCACATTCTTCAGGGGTGTCTTTATCTTTGGTCCAGGCACTGGAGAATAACACACAGATGAAATCGGTTAATTTTCCCTTTTTCCTATTTGGTATACACATATGAATCTAAGTAGAGTGTAAAGTATTAACATTCATAATGACTTTTATCATACAGGATATACTGCCAAATAGATAAAAACAACTAGATGCCATGAGTTATGTCGGTTTTACTGTTTTACTGTAGATTACTGTTATACCCCCTTATCCGTGATAAACCCAGCATATAATCATAATAGATTCTTGACTTCTTTTTGGATAACAGACTTTTTCCATGTCAGTATGGCCCTCACCAAGGTGGATGGTTTTATGGAACTCTACGTGGCCGCTGCGGCCGTACTTGTTGACGCAGCACACACGGAAGCGGTAGTCCCCCTCGCAGGGCACGCTGTCTCCCAGCACCTCTACGGCCGTGGTCGTCTCTGTGCTCAGGCATTTGCGCCACTCCTGCGAGCCCACCTCCTGCCTCTCCAGCACGTACACCGTCTTGGTGCCCGTCTGCAGGGTGGGCGCCGGCTCCCAGGACAATATGGCACCATTGGCATGGGTGTCCATGTTCACCCCCACTGGGCACGGCGGCGCAGAATGGCGCGCAGCTAATCAAGACAAATACAGGAAAAGGGTTTGAATTTCATTTCACTTGATTTGAGAGAAATATGTAAATATTTTCTATACTTGAAACTTGAAACTAATGGAAGTTTTGTGATGTCATTGAAACAAGCACAGTTGAAGATGTATTGATATGTACTGATATCATTTTAGCTGACACATATTTGACACATTTGAACACTTGAAACCTCAATTTCAGTATATGTTTGAACAGATAAAATAAAAAAGTTGCACTTACTTTTGACTTTGAGTCGTGAAGAATTCTTTGACCTTCCTGCCACAAACGTGATTGTCCCTGAATCATTGTAAGAGCAATTGACAAAAACCAGTATGTGTGTCTTGCCAAAGGACTTGATGATTGCCTGGTGAGTCTCTCGTAACTGGGTGCCATCTTTATACCAGTACACATCCATGTCCTCCTCCTCCACCTCCACACAGAAGGCAGCATTCTCCCCCTCCAAAACTTCCAGTTTCCGTGGAAGCTTCTTCACAATGGTGCCTACAAAAGAACAACAGGATAGTCAATATTGGGAATATGTTCACAGTGTTATGATAGTTTAACTAGTAATATAGGGAATGCCTTTTATCACATACAGAAATAGAGCACATAAGGAAAATGATATCTCATCTCCTCATAGTGAAAAGTGAGTTCTAATAACACAATCAGTCCTCACCTTTAACTGAGAGTTCAGCAATACTTTTCCCCCCATCTGCCATCTCACAGAGATAGACTCCATCGTCGTCGGCCCCAATGTTCTGGATAGTCAGCTTCCTTCTGGTTCCCCTCTGCTCCATGTCATACTTGCTGCTGGGTTGGAGCCGCTGGTCCTCCAGGTACCAGGCGGTGGAGATGGACTCCTCCGGGACCTCACACTCTAGCACGGCCACGCCCCGCTCACGCACCTCCACATCTTTAAGAGGCCGCTTGAACCGCACTACTGGTGCTGTCCCGAAAAAAAGAGAAGAGGTCAATTCAGAACAATTAAATTTCATTTTTATTTGTCACAATGTGTGTCTTAAAGGGTCTTAAAGAATCCAGCAGAACCTTACTTCTGCTATAGCGAATGTAAATAATTACGACTTAAATAATGATTATATTTAAGGTACTGTAAGTGAAAGACTTTCAGCACATTTCTATCAGCTTTGCTTGAATTGACTGACACATTTTATGATGTTTGCCTCCAAGCATCAAAATAACCTCATAAAAGTCAAGAGTAAACAACGCTAATCCAAAAATAACTTTTAGAATGAAAAGTATTTACTTTTCAGCCAAAACACTCCAAAAGCAATGTGAAAGGAAATGTAAACATTCAGTTATAGCCTTATATAGATGAAAATAAAACAATTTGACAAAAGAGGGGTCGAATACGAAAATCTCTTCCTAAATTTACTCCTGAAAAGTGAAATACGGTCAGTGCCAAAGATAACATTACAGAGTGAGACTTCAAAAGAAAATGCATTTTACTCAGAGCAATTATTGACAGGCTACTTTTGTTAACCCAAATACATTTAAGACTGCTTCAGACGTGTTCTCCGCTGCTGGGTGAGCGAATGTGGAAATGCATTCACTCTGACATACAGGTTTCTGCAGCTTGTCTGGGCCCTCGTCACTCAGCCTGAGGTGTTCAGGCATTCATTAGCCACATAGCCATGGCATGAGTTAGACACTAAATTTAGCCAGTCAAGAACTCTAGATTGTGGGCAGTGGGAAATGAGGTAGCATTGCAACAAAAAAAAAATATTTTAAATGGGGTTTTAGTACAGACATTTGAGGTTGGCTCACATTGTGTTTTTGAATTGCTGTATACTCTCTGTTGGTCTGATAGATCCCCTTGCTCTAATATAACCTTGCTTAGACATACCAACACATGAGGACACTTCAGTTGGCAAGATAGGATTGCAACTCCAAAGCTCCACCAGCTGTTTTGATACCCTGTTTACTTCCTTTGGAAGCAACAAACATGTTTCATTAACTTCCACATTCAAATGAGTGGCTCTATAACACCTGTCTTTTAGGCTGAAGCAGTGAAATCTCTGAGGGCCAACAGTCTCTAAAGCGCCTTTAATGTATGTTGACGTCAATTAGATGTGATAAGTTCATGACTTGCTGGAATCCACTCTGTGTCTACACAAGTTCGTCAATAGGGCACATTTAACACCCAGGGGTTCCCTCGGGTGCTCCTCGGTTAATGAGAGAGCACTGAGAGACACCACAAGATTAGGACAGGGCCCATTTCACAACTGCCACTTATCCCAAGAAGTGGCCATGTAGGCAAGGATTTTATTAATTAGAGTAAATATGACTTTAGTAGTAGTGGAAGTATGGCAGAATCATTGGATGTCATTAACACCTGTGCTTTCCGTGCCACTTCTTGGGAAAATGGCTGCTGTAATTAGCCCATTAGATAGGATATGCTTGCAATTCATGCCTTTGAGACAGGCAATGACAGCTGGAGTCTCTCAGAGGATTATATCAAAACCGTTACCAATTATGAGAGTCAACCCATGTAATCCATTCATTTTAATCTTTAATCCTTCAATGCATTCTAATAATGTTTTCTAACAAAGACCGGGGTGAAGATATAGCTGCAGTCAAACCTTTTAGACTACAGGTCTACTGTATATGAAAAGCTATATTCTGTGAAGTAATAAGCATAATAAATATAAAATAATTAGGCTAATTGATTAAATAAAACACCCAAATAAAAAATTGCAGAAGTGCAAAATCATTTAGTATAAAGTTATGTATGGTACTAATAACTAAAATGATCCACCTCTGTTTGTGCTTAGGATATGACTCATAATATTAATGCAATGTATTAAAGGATTTATCCGGTGTAAAATACACTTTAGATCAATTTACGGATGATTGGGGGTACATACATTTAGTTGACATCAAAATAATGTCATTCGAATGTGTTTTGAGAAAGTTATATTTGACCCGGGCATATCATTTCCACTGCTATAAAACGCTATTTTCATACCTCTTCTACAGTTCCAAACAGCATTACACTTACGTGGTAGTGAGTAGAGGGTCCCTAAAGCCAAACCGAAGTATCCCGAGGTCTTCATGTGGTCGGATAGAGAGTCAAGAATGAATTTTAACGAGCCAGTACCTTGCCGGAAATGGTGCTGCTTTAGTTGCCATCTTTAGCTACTTCACGCAAGATATCACGTCACGTGACATTTCAAAATTCCAAAGTGTTAGTAAGCTAGGCTGTGATGATGCATCCAACTTCATTTCAATTTCGAAAGAAATACTGGACTTTTTTTTTTTTTTTTTTTTTTA
>JAGFZM010001360.1:311119-370430 GCA_017657215.1 Limnothrissa miodon | reverse complement strand
TTTTTTTTTTTTTTTTTTTTTAACTGCGAAAATTGTGAATTTCCAGAGCGTGTTACTCCACACTCGGCAATCGACTCCTCCTTCCCCTAAAGATGGCAGCTAAATCAACAACATTTCCGGACAGGTACTGGCTCGTTAAAATTCATTCTAGACTCTCCATCCGACCACATGAAGACCTCGGGATACTTCGGTTTGGCTTTAGGGACCCTCTACTCACTACTACGTAAGTGTAATGTTGTTTGGAATTGTAGAAGAGGTATAAAAATTGTGTTTTATAGCGGTGGAAATGATATGCCCGGGTCACTTCCAGGTTAACGAGTTTTGGCTCAACACGGTAAAATATAACTTTCTCAAAACATCCGAATTACATGATTTTGATGTCAACTCAACGTATGTACTCCCAATCATCTGTAAATTGATCTAAAGTGTATTTTACTCCGGATAATTGCTTTAAGTCAGAGGATCTCATACTTTATTGGACCAGGAACACCACATGGTCAGATAAATTTAGGACCCCTCTTAGTCAGAACACAAATTTATCATACAGGCCTTTATCCATTTGCTTAGTAAGATGCTAGATGCTCCTGTGTTCAAAACTTTTTCACAAACCCACTGGCAATTCGCTCTAGGGTCTCTGAACCCCAGTTTAAGAAACCATTGCGTCCTGCATCCCCAAGATGGGTGCAACCCATTGGTGGTGGTTAATGAGGTTTCTCTTCCACTGTAAGCACTTGGGTATATTTGAAAAGTGTTATTAAACTAGTAGGGCAGTTAAGTAGTAGTAGTAGTAGAAGCATGTGCAGTAGTAGCAGTAGTAGTAGCAACATACCTTTAACAGTAAGGTGTACAGCACTTAGGGTGTTGCCAAGGGCATTGGAGGCAGCACATATGTACAGGCCAGAATCCTGCTGTTTGCAGTAGAGCACCTTGAGTGTGTAGTAGCCCTCCCGGTCCTCGAACATCATGTGACGGCGGCCGGGTTCCAGGGGAACGCCATCTTTTTTCCATATTATCTCCGGCTTTGGCTTCCCTGTCACATAGCAACGGAACTTTGCATGTTTTCCCTCTGAGACGGCAAACTTCTTGGCCTTGGCCATGTTGGGCGGAGGCTCCCTGCTCTGCTTAGCCATGTGATGGTGTTGGTGGCGATCTTTGCCATGGGGCGACGACCCAGGTGTCGGTGTCCAGTGACCGTTGGCATAGCCGTTCTGCATGCGCTCCTCGCGAGTCTCGGGCACAGGCTCCACCAAGAGCACGGCTCCAGCCACTGTCTCGCCATGCTCGTTGAATGCACGGCACGTGTAGACGCCGCCGTCGGGCGCCCGCGTGCGAAACACCTTCAGCTGGTACCATCCGCCATCCTGCTGGCACACACGGTAGTGCGAGCTCTCAAAGATCTCCTTCAGTCCCTTGCCATCTTTCTCCCACACCACCTCGGGCAGAGGCTCGCCTGTCAGCTTGCAGGAGAAGGCGGCGTCCTCACCGCGGTCCACGCGCAGCGACAGCGGCTTGATGAGGAAGCGAGGCCTGTCGCGGTTCTCCAACTCCAACTCCCTCTCCTGTTCTTCTATCTTCAGGTCCCGTTTTAGGTGCTGTTCAGGCTCAATGCTGCCGTTTTGGAGTGGCTGTGGTGTCTGCTGTTGTTGTGGAGGTGGTGGTGGGGGCATGACAAGCACCTCTTGAGATTCCTGCTCCACCTTTAGAGTAGCAGCTGCATAGGTCTCCCCGACTGTGTTTCTGGCCTTGCATATGTACTGGCCGCTGTCTTCAGCACTCACACTGGAGATGTGCAGGAAGTAGGCCTTGCCCTCCTGGGAGATGCTATACCGGCCCTCGGAGAGGATGGGCACATTCTTACGCTCCCAAACCACATCGGGTTGGGGGTCTCCGCCAATCTGGCACTTGAGCGTGGCATCTGCACCACAGCGGACCATCACTGGACGGGGATAGCCGAGAACGCGGGGTGCTCCACCAAATATGTCCATGTCTGTTTCTGTGTCGGGGGCACTTCCTCTCTCTCTCTTTCTTGTCCTCTTTCCCGCTGTCTCGCTCTCTTCCTCACTGTGGGTCTCAGGAACGCTGTCTGTAATCAGTCAGACTGAAGCACCATCAGCTGCTCCTCTTCTCGCATACCACTCTGAGGAAATAGAAACAGAATCAACAGCTTAGAACCAGGGGACATATCTTACAGTGTGACCTCATTTAATGTGTCATCAGAGCATCATCATCACCATTATCATAATATCTAAATATACTGTCTTATCATTGCTCCAAGGAAACAAGAAAGGTGCTGGAAAGAATGGCCACCAAAACATCCTTTGATGTTAGATGAATATTTTATTTATCCCAAAAGAAAATTCATCATCAGTCATTACTGATATAAATATATCCTCATGTCATGATTTCAGGCCAGGTTAGTCCTATCTTATTCCATGTAACAGCTGAATATGGAATGAATCATACCCTGGTGTGTCTGGCATGGATGAAATAATCAAAACCTGACTAAAGAATAGATATTACTCAAGATCCAGCTATGTATGTAGCATAAAGTTAAAATCTTCTAAATCTAATATTTGACATTTTTTAGTGAACTAAGAAGTAGTCTATTTTGTGTAGGATTGATTGATTGCGCCTGTTCAGTACAGCTAATTTTTACTTCCTGCAATAGGCTAGGCCTACACTGTTTCCATCTGGCATTGCAGTCATCCTCGCAACTGTAGACTGCTTGTAGGCTGTAGATCCAGCTGGAAGTGAATAGAGTTACCAATTCAAACATGATGACAAATGTTTTTTTACTGCAGAAGATATTCAGATGTTACTCAAAGTTACGTAACTAATTACAGATACTTTTATATAAAAATTTAATTGCATAATTTTGTTACACGTAACTCGTTTCTCCCCAACACTGTGTATAAGTTACTTGTAAGGCATCTGTTAGCCAACTTTAACCATTTGTTAGCCATTTATTTACAAATTTCTTGCTCATGATGAATTGGGTGTTTTTTGTTAATATGATCTTAGCAAGTACACCTTGACTTTTACCTAATGCCTGTGTTTCAAGTCAGTAATACAGACATTAACTAGGTATATATCAGTGACTAACATGTGAACCTTAAAATAAAACGTTACCAAACTTATTTGTTATCCTGTTTCCCATTTAATTTTTTTGTAAAGTAAGTCTTTAATTTGAAATCAGTCTGAATGGAATATCTTATTTAGCATAAAACTCTGTTGTATGGTACTGTATGTAATGTGTGTAGCAGAAAGTAGTGTTAACATGCATAAAAATCATATATATTATGATGGGAACACCAGCTAAAGCAGGAATTAAGTTCCTTAAGTGTGAAAACACTGTTACTTCTCCCAGATTACAGATGTCCTGGACCAATTCATAGATTCTGAACGGAAGTCCTGAGAAGGAACCTAGAAATTGAATCATTGCCACAGAACCTAGTCTCCACAGCTGGTGCTGTAGCTCACCAGGGAGGCATTCAAAATAGTCTGCCCAAATAAAGACGCACCACTAGCCAAAGAGCAAGAGACAAGCCTCAAACCACTGGGGTTGCACACCTGTGCAAACACACACACACACACACACGCCGAAATAAAGAGCATAAGACAACCAAAAAGAGACCCTCATCTATAAGTACTGTACATGGACATTCACCTACACAGACAAGAGTATGTTTACATATATGATTACACACACAAACTGAAAGACATTACAGACAAACACATCTACTCCGTTACTTGAAAAAGTAAACAGAAATCAGTTACTTTGTAATTAACTACCCCTAACACAGCAATTAACACTACCCATCACAGACATTTCTGTGTCGCTTAGCAAGGCTGCCAGTGAGATAGAGCAAAATTTTGCCAGCTGCCTGACCCTTTGAGGTATGCCTGCCACTCTCTCTCTCTCTCTCTCTCTCTCTCTCTCTCTCTCTCACAAACACACACACACACACACACACACACAATATACAAACTGTTTAATCTCACATTTGAATGTGATATCATCTTGAAATGTCATGACATTGTGTGTCATGCCTTCTAAAGTTTTCAAATTCCAACATAAGCCAAAGAGACTATGGGGTTTAACATTGTTTGTGACTAAGGCAGTGTGGTGTTTAGATGCACTGCTCTAGTCATCTCAAATGTGTCCTTGTGTTGACCAACTACTGTGAATGATATTTACCAGCTGCTGCACAGGCCTTGTACTGTGGATGTTTCTAGAAAAATGATCTATTGAAATAACCTCATCACTGAAGCTCTATTGTGGACCATGCTATATGTACATACTACAACAATACATGTCTATAACTTCCTCTTAATGTTCCATTGTAAACATCAATATTACAAATGCCTAGTTTTACAGATGTATGCTGTAGAATATGATAAAAAAAGATATCTGATAAAAGGACTACAAAAGAGAAAATCTGTGTATGAAGGCAATTTTGCACAAACTATTGCTTAATAATTAAAGTAATTAAAGTCAAAATTAGCCACAACTGAAATGTCATGGGGAAATCCACTAAAAACAGTGGACTAAACTTACCCAGACAGCTCTTATGTTACTTTCCTCTCTCTCTCTCTCTGAGCCTCTTCCTAGTGCATGGAGGACTTGCCAAAAGCTGCTCTTCACAGTTTCCTCCAGAGGTTTAAGAGGATATTGACCCTTGTGTCTGAGGCTTGCTCTCAGGAAATCTGACCCTTGACTTCAGTATGTTGCTGATTGGTGGCCCTCAGATGGGAAAGTTTGTGAAAAAAAAGTTAATTGCAGGCAGAAAATAACGTTGTCTTTTTTGTTGCTGAAGCTTTTTGTCTCCTCTCTTCTCCCATGCGTCACTCGCTTACTCCCTGTCTTGTGGTTCAAGTCTTTACGTAGCTCCACCAGCTGTTCACCTTGTCCTGCTTTTCACTTGTCTTTTGGCCCAGTCACTCAGTCTTTGTGCGGTCTGTTTGTGTTAAGTTACCCCTTGTTCCAAACAACCCCTGTACAATCCGCTGCTCAGTGAGTCCACGCCGTGCGTCCTGCGGGGGGCTGGCACTTGTGTGTGCGCCTTGCCAGCGATGACTACGTCACTGTGATCTAAGTCGCCCTGAGTGTCATTGTCACTGGAGTGGCCCATAAATGCATTTGCAGCTGCTGCCTCCATGCACCACCATCCCCACCCCCATCCCCCACCTTTACCCACCCCTAAAAATACCTCAGGCCTCGATGACAGGGGCGGGGGAGATAAAGTCAGCCCTTCCACTTGGTGCCCTACTGACACTAAACATAGACCAGGAGCTTACTTGAGACCATGGCTCCAAAGCCCTGCTCCTGTGGTGTCAACCCAAGGCACTGTGAGGTCGGTCATTAACGGCCCGTGCACAACAGACGACTTGCCTCAGACCCACGTCTGTCTGTGGAAAGATAGCAGTTGACGGAGGCTGGATTGGGTGCTTTAGGCCTTGTCACACCTTCACCCCCTTTACACA
The DNA here is from genome assembly GCA_017657215.1 of Limnothrissa miodon. Classification (NCBI taxonomy): domain Eukaryota; kingdom Metazoa; phylum Chordata; class Actinopteri; order Clupeiformes; family Clupeidae; genus Limnothrissa; species Limnothrissa miodon. Next base: position 364,946 of record JAGFZM010001360.1, on the reverse strand, counting down.
TACACAAAGGATGTCCTGATTGTCCTTTAGGATATGCTTTTTTAAAAACCATGCTAGTTCCAGTATGATATACAGGTATGATCTCTCGGGCACCATTTTCTCTCTGTAAGCATTATCACACACATAGTGGGAGCAGATCAGACAGATCTACAGAAATTAACCAACTACTGTCAACTACAAGAAAGGAAGACGAACAAATGTATTTTATCACAAGGTTTTTACAGCCCTGAATGTATACAATGCTAAATGATTATGGTTACATGCTGACTGAGGCAAGTATCATAAGTTCTTTCCAGAGTTTACAGTTTCCAGAGTTAAATCTTTCCAAAGACTTAAAGAATAACACCTCAACTTTGGAAAGGAAAACCTCTGCACTGTCAAACAATACCAATCCACAGCTGTTCTGAGCTAGCCTGTCATGAACGCAATGTACCACCTCTTTTAAGTTTTGCAGACATCTGGGACTGTGGGCGGACATGTATACTCTGTCAGATATATGCTGATGTGCGATGGAGGTATAGTCTGCCTCACCCTATGGCTGAAAAGCGTAGTGTCATTTTTTGGAAAAGTCAGATTGCAAGCAGTGCATGTCAAAACAAGAGGACTGCCCTTCCTAACCTAGTGGTGTAATTTTTTTGGAAAAGTCTGCAGATATAGACGATACACAATAGATCAGAATGGTCTGCCTTGCCTTTGTCATATTTCCAACATTATGATCAAAAGGTATACAGAACACCTGCCCTTGTTGATTACTACAACTTCTGTACACTGACCTAGCATTGCATAGGCCTACTAAAACTTTCAGAAAATTTAACCAGGAATTTCATCTACTGTAGATTCTATGCAGCGTATGACATTATCACCTATCTAAAATTGTAATATAGGCCTATATGTTCTTCATAAACAAATCATAAACAACTTGTTATAGGCTACAGCTAATAAAATAAAGCAACTCTTTACCGAATGAGTAGGCCAGTAGAAGAGTTCTGTACTCCTGAATGGTTGTGTAAACGTAGAGCAAGCTACAACCGCATACACACTTCTCTAGGACCCTGGAGATAAACGTTGGATTCTCTCGGCTTTTGGCGCGCTGCCATCATTCCGTCTCCTCGGGGAAGCTCGTGGGATAGAGGCCCTCTGCCCAATATCCGCTGGAGCATCTCCATCAGACGGACACCTCGTCTTGCGGCGAACTGACAAGGAGGGGGAGAACAGCTGGGAAACAGTAAAATGCGCAAACAATAAGTTTGATAAAACTCAAGTGTGACTTTATCTTTCTGCCAGAATAGGGAGTACGTTCAAAAAGAAAAAAAATGTTACACCTACCCATATGGGTGTTATTGGTTTGTCTGGTCCTGGTAAAGTCGACGTCACGCGCGCAGGGAGCAGGTAAGCTATTTTGCCTTTAACCAAAATTCTCTGCTTAAACCCACCAGTTAAATCCGCCATTAGTAGGCCTACACTATCCTGCAATGTTAGTAAGAAGCAAAGCTACTGTATGCTAAATCTAAAATGAATGAATTATGAAATCTTAATCAAAATTGATTTAAAATGGATTCATTGCAGATTTTTGTGGAATCTGATTTTATTTTACTGCCCACTTGTGGACACTAGCAACATGAGTAAAATGGTTCAAATGAAAAGGAGGCAGGCCTATTTTTATTGTACGTTATTTAATCCTATGCGTAATTAAAATACAGAAATTAACACCTCTGTGTTGCTGAAAGCTATAGCGAGATTTATATGGAAAACTATGAGACGACTCACTTTCATTGTTTGAAACTCAAGCTTTTTCTACTTTATTTATGTAGTTCCATGTAGAATGCAAAATGCCATTTGCTTCTTAATGCATGCATGAAGTTGTCATATAATTATAGGCCATTTTATAACAATTCATTGTAAACATGTGGAAAATATCTCCAAAAACTATTTTTTGTCATTCTTTAGGCTATTGTACTGCATCCACGTTGAGTTTTTTCGTATAAAAACCAATTTTGTGTTTTATTTTAACAAGACAGTGTCAGCCCTTGACACCCAATCATTTATTCAACCTACAGTAAATTGGCCTTCTGGAATGGTTGTTTTCAAAGATATGTGAGATGTCTTGCACATTGCTAGCTAGCTTTGGCAACCATTTTGGATTGAAAATGTCTTGAAATTCTTAATATTTTGAGTTTAGTTAAGAACAGTTTAAAGGCGCTCTAAGCGATGCTGTTTCACGTCACTTCTTGTTGACGTTCGAAGTATTGTCAAACAAAACGGACGATAGGTCCAGAGAGGGTTCAATTAAGCGTTATAAGTTAGCTTACTCCTTCCCCTCCCTCCCATGCCTCCCGAAAGACTCATGAACCTTGTCGTTTATTGGCTGGAACACTGTTATGTTTCGTTTTCGTTTGTTATGCTAGGTTTGCCCACTGTGTTATGTTGCCGTTTGTGGAGCATGGGCTGTCTACAGAGACCGCGTTTTTTTACAGTGTGTTCAGGGGACAGGCAGCTAACAGATTGTGAGGAGATGTTTGCTGTATGTAACAACACATGTTTTAGTCCTAAAAACGTGTCACATCGCTTAGAGCGCCTTTAAATGCTGAGGGCAGTTAAGTACAGTTCAAATATTTTACTGAACTTACTAGTATTTAGCCAGGGTAGTGCCATCACTTTGTTAGGAATCTATCCATAGTGCAGTCAGATGCTTGCAGCTGAAGATAAAAAAAAAAAAAAAATTGACAGGTCGACGTTTTACAATGCATGCAGCATTTTCATTTTCACGTCATACATGCTACATGAAGAGCCAATTGCACCAAAATTACTGTGCAGTTGCTGTGTGTTCACAGGACAGGTTTGAGTTGTCTCCTGTGTTCTTGCATAACAAATCCAGCAGAAGGAACATTTTTGTTACTGGCAGCATTAATGCAGGGACTGAGAGTAGAACATAGCTATCTTTCAAATTTTTGCTCGTTGATTTTGTAGGAAACAATAGTGTTTTGATGCCTGTAAAATTCCAGAAATGTAAGATTCCAAACCGTTTTTAGCAACTATTGTGCAGGTACCTAATCTGGCACAGGACACCCATAGGACAACCTACAGCATTTATTGACAGAATGTGAGTAACCTCACAGGTTTACACTAGCGGTTCATGACTTTGAACTCAAAAGGTGTTTCTACTCGTAACACGTCCCGACCAAACAGTAACAGTTGGTGGAAATCTTGTTCTGCCCACCAGGGAAAAAAAGTATGCCAATGGATAGGTTTCAAGTGCTTTGTGAAAGCATTCAATACATCAGGCTAGGTACACTACTTCCTATATATAACATTTGTAGAAAATAACTATAATTTACTCATATCAAATAGAATTAAATTCATCATGCATGAAAGAGCCAGGCTAAATACAGTACAAAGAAAGAATTGGTTCAGTATGATTTATGTATTAGTATTAGTTATGTAATGCTATGCCATGACAATGGTTTTATATCAGTGTAAACTGGCTTTAATGTGAGGGGAAAATATTAAAAATAGCTGTAAAAAATAAAAGAAATACTTTTGTTTTGTTATTTATTAAGTAACAGAGGGAAACATTATAGGGTTAGAAGAGACCCATCATAGTCAGTGGGCTACTCTGTATGACAGCATTATCAGAACAATGAACAGTTTGTCCTTTTGAGTGGGAAAAAACTGTGTCCCGTTGCCAGCTCTAGCATAAAATCCATCCAAATAATTGCAAATTACTATATACAGTATAACATATCAGGAACAATTATCATTTTATAACTTGTTATAACCTGTCAGGAGAAGTGAAGCTTCATAAAGATGAGGCCATGGGGGAAGCTATCACCTTGTAAATTGTAAAGAGATTTTAGGGATTTTTTGCTTGGATATCAATTTGGTTTATGTTATTGATATCCCCTCCCTTTAAATAGTGTGTGTGTGTGTGTGTGTGTTTATGCCTTTTTATCTGTAGATGTGTGTGTGTTTGGCAAGTTTATGTATATCCTAATGTGCTCACCGTTGTGTTTGTATGTGTGTGAGAGAGAGGGAGAGTTTGGATCAGTAGCCGCTCGTCTGTCTGTGTGTGTCTTGGCAATCATATGCGTGTAAATAATGTTTAGTGTAATAAAGTTTCAGATGACATCAGCGCTGCTGTCGGTTCTCAGACATGCCTCTACCCACTCGACAGGACTGCTGTTAGGGAAATGGGCTGCCCTGCTTGTCCCACTTGCATTTCTATGCCAGCATTGCTTTCTGCTTTTTATTTGAACAGCTCTGTGACCTAAACGGCCACATTGTCTCCGACTGCTTAGCCAAACCAAGAGCAATCACTGGCTGTTTGTCTGGAGCCTCTGACAGTAATTGATTGGGATGTTGGTTATTGGCTGACCTGATTCAGACTTGCCACCCTCATCAGAGAACAAAATTCAGTGAAGAACTCCCTGTCCCTTATTGTCTTGGTGCAATTCATAGTGAAATTGGGGCGTTATTAAAAAAAAACTTAAATATGTAGGGCCTTTGTAGGTCTGGGTGTTATCACCATTGCAATGCATTTTGTTATGCTAATCAAGAACTGCATACTAAAATACTCATGACAAGTTAACATTGTACTATAAGCAATGATGCCTGATGACCAAAGATATCCTGAAAACAATAATGCAAAGGTAGTGTCTGTTATTATCTGTAATGGCAAACTTCCAAACTGTGTCATTTGTGAATCATTGGCAAATTCCATATGGATCCATCCTCTTGTCCAACAACTTTGGAAACTTGCCTTGAGGTTGGAGTCCACAGACAATATAATGACTGCCATCAGACAGAGATAATATTAAATGAAAGCTCTGGATTTTATCACTGTGCTTTCATTTGATAATCTGAGACCACATCTGGATCCTTTAGAGTCAGTCACTGTTGTAGAGACCTGTGAAGAGGGTACTCTTCAGCAGGCTTTATTTCTGTTCTTCCAGCCCAGGCCACCTGCAATGGGTGATGCCAATGACGGGCAGCCAAGATACTAGCAGCTGTGCTTACTGTGGTTGGCAGCACATGTTACCATCTTCTTGAACTGAAAAGGACCTCTTTCTATATACATAATAGAACAGTATTCATGAAAGTGGGCACTCATTTGGTTGTTTATGGTGGCTGAATATACACTTTTGCATCATTGTTTAAATATAATTCGATTCAACTCTAATTCACCTCAGATAGACAGGCAAATGGGCAAACATGCAAACACTGCGGCAAGGTGACGGGCAGAGAAAACACATATTAATGAAACAACAGACAGGGGGTCAATTAGAAAGTCGCTAACAAGCGTTACATCACCAGGGAACTGAGTGTTTGCTCTTGACAAAAGAATGGAAAAAACCTGGCATTGCCCATCAGGAATTCACTGTAGGGTCATTCTCATGGAAGATACAATCTTCTTTTTCCTGAAAGGCCACTGATGGGCTGGCTCATGCCAAGCATGAATGGCCAAAGGAGCACTGAAGGAAATCAACAATTAATTTTCCCTCAGACACGCCAGAGCCAACCAGTGTGACTGGCAAGGGGAGATAGAGAAAGAGGGGAGCAGGAGAAGAGGGGGCAACTCCTTTTTGAAAAAGCCCTCTTTCAGAGTAGGAGGGAAGATTTTTACAAGGTCAATTGCTCCTCAAGAATTGCACAAAGCATGTGAAAAAGCAATTGCTCTTCAGGGTGATGTGACAATGAAGGAGATGTGTACTACTGTGATTGATTGCACTTTCCAATTTTGTGGCGTTGACCTTAATTGGCTTACCTTTACCCCTACATACATTCATTCCCATGGTTTTAAGTATTGTAGAAAGAAAGTCATTTTGACTTTTGAATGGAGATTTCAGTGCAGTATTGTCATTACGTGGAGGACTGTCTCACAGCTGAAAAATGTTACAGAGCAAAGTGGACACTTATGAGACCTCTGGACATAGCCTCATTACTATATTGTATTTATTTTATGAGTTAACAGTCCAAATCTCAAAAACGCTACTCAACTCGTCATTTGGCTGAAAATCATTTCAAGATATTTAACAGCTGTCTCACTCAGTTCCTCTCAATGCAACTACTGTGTCGTTATCTATAGTCACAAATGGTTGATTGTGCTGATGTATGGTCTGTGTGTGTGTGTGTGTGTGAGTGTGCGTGTTTGTGTGTGTTCCATTATGTCTCACTCTTTTTTATGATGAATGCAGTATTGTAGATTGGGATGAGAGAATCTGCCAAAGAACCCACTCATAAATACCACAGCAACTGGACCCAAAGCAAAGGCCTGTCTCTTTTCCCTAGCTCATTTTTTCCCCTCTTAAACTACTTAACATCTCAGGACTGAGCAATGTTAAACACGTCCTTAAGATTCCAAGAGTATTATTTGTACACCAATTACATTATTGTCAGCACTGATAAAAAATGTTAAAGACACCTTAAATGTTGATTTTGGCAGCACTGCTCCTAAAATGTGGTTTACATTTTTTAAATGAAATAAAAACTACATTCAATTTGGGGTGTTTATTAGATCTCTTGGTGACTTGGTGAAAGAGGTCAGACTTTCAGTCAATGTATACAAACTACTTTGTTAATGTTAAGCTAAAGACAAGACTGGATAAATGTTTAGCCTCTACAGTGCTTGCAGTCAACATGTGGTGAGGATGATAGTGAGATTCTACACATGTCCACTGAGCTACACTTTCTCTAAGGTTTAGAATTGTTAAAATTCAACTGTTTTTCTATAGCATAATTGTTGATAATAGTGCACAATTGTTGATCAAATTATTATTATAAGTTCTTTTTGCAAGTTAATTAACAGTGAATATTACCAAAATATTTGGTATTGGCTGACCTGATTCAGACTTGCCACCCTCATCAGAGAGTCTTGGTGCAATTCATAGTGACATTGGGGCGTTATTAAAAAAAACTGAAATATGTAATATATATATATATATTTCTTTTCAAATGTGAAAGAAAAACAACACAAAATGTATACAGTTTTCAGACAGCAGGTGGCAGTAGGTTATTGTCAAAGGCAACTGCGCCCTCCTAAGGTCATGGGCACATGTTAGCACTGTCCTACCAAAGCACGAGACCAATATACCTAACAAAGACAACTGAAGGATCCGCATGGTGGACAGACTTAGGAGAATCTTCAGCAAACAAAACATCGTAGTCTACTTCAAGCCTGGCACCAGCTCCAAACAGAGACTGGTTCACCCAAAGGACAAAATTTTAAGACAAAACCAAAGCTACACAATGTGTTTTACACAGTACAATACAGTGAGGAGGACCTAGATCTGTATGTTGGAGAAACTAGGCAAACACTTCACAGATCCTGACCCAACACAGACAGAACAGGATTTAGAGGCATGGCAAATAGAGAAGAATTACTACTCTAAAGATACTGATAGGCACTGAAACAATCAACCTTTAACTGAGTGGAGCTGTGTTCATCTGCTACACAATTCTGTCTTGTCTTGATGTCAATTGTCTTGACCATCAGAGCAGTTATCACTGTGAAGATTCTCATGTATTCATGTCATGGGAGTCAAGAGTGCTAAGTTGTGTGCAGTTGGACTTATTTAGATGATCAGGCAGCTGGAGGTGAAGCTGTGAGCTATAGACCACACCCTTCATCGTGTGAAAATGTGTCACATAAGTCACACCTTACAAGTAGTCTAATTGCATGCAGCTTAGCACTTTTACTGACTCCACATTGAATAAGCTCAGTAGCATACAAGTAATTCACTAATTCACCCGTCTGATAATTCAACTTGACTACCTTGACATGTCCGAATAAGAACCTTTTTAGACAATGGCCATTCAGATATATCAAAATAAATGGTTTGAATCCAGCCAGTACTTTCTGTCATCACACAATTCACTTGTGGCTCAGAATGAATTCATTTCAATAGCTCTTTTAGAAACACTTAACACAGCCAAAATTTCCCATTTTTCACTAATGAATTGCATCTGTCTGTAAGGAGTATGGCTCTGGTGATATCGCAACTTGATTTATTTCAGTGGTTCTAGTTAGCAGGTGCTTAGATAACATTCAGGCCTCTATAAATCCACTTTTCACTTCAACTAATCTTCTGGCAGGACCCCACCAAAGCCCTTCTTAGCACTGTGTGGGAGTAAAAGTGACTGAAAAAAATAAAAGCCGAGCATTTTGTGTGCAGGGAAAATGGTGCATCTTAGCAGCAGATGGTTGAATGTGAACTGTTAAAGCAATTATATTCAATTTTGTTATTTATTTTTTGGCACAGTGACAATTGCAGTTGAAACTGTCTCAAGTGGCCAGACAGAAACCAAAGTGTGAATGCCCTACAGGGCAAGCATTATGACAAGTAACATATACAAACCTTGGAGATTACAGATATTTACAGAATTATAGATGATATTTACATGCCAATGTATGGCGATGGAAAGAGGATTGGTAGCAGAGGGCTTGTGTGCTGGTAGTACACAGACAGTTAAACAGACTGGGGCCTGTGAGTCTGAATGAGTCAGACCACCCATTTGAAAAGGGCACCGCACACACACACCACGTCACACCACACACAGATCGGGCAATAGTCCGTGGGATACACACTTTCACTCGGACATACGCAGACTTATGCATACAAGCACAACCATATACATATGCCCATGTGCACACACACACAGACAAATCATAGCGAGATTTTTTTTTTACTGGGGAACACACACTCATACCTGCCCACTCTATCTCTTCTCTCTTTCTCTCTCTCTCTCTCTCTCTCTCACACACACACACACACACACTGACAAAAACATTCATATTGCACACAAGTGTTTGGGCCCTATGTTTTCCCTTATGTGGAATCCCTATACACCAAATCAATAATCTGCAGAATTACTATGCTATATGTTGTTTCCATTGCAAACGTTCACTATCACTTTGACCTGCTACGTGCAACATTATTAAATACATGGTTCCTCAAAAAACAGGTAGAGAAAGATAACATTTTCTTTATCAGAAAATATGTGTTAATTTATTGCCATAAAATTTAGGCTACCCATAGTTACAGTAGACCCATAACATTTTGTTCATTAAGAGTATTCAGCTTCACTGGGAGGCTGTGCAAGAGAAACCACTGAAGCTGTTACAGTTGGTGGGCTAATAGCAACCTAGTTCAGCCTATTTAAATGAGACTTAAAATATCAAACGTGTATTTTTGCAACTGTATATGGAATCAGCATTGAAACATTCAAGAGGCACTGATTTGCATACTTTTACTGATAAGTCATGGCATTGAAAAACATTGACTGCTTACCTACACTAGAACTATATGGCCAACCAAAACTGATATAATTGTATGCATATAGATAGATGGAATAGCCTATCAAGTGTAGGCTGAGAGAGGGTAAGTTATGGGCATGTAAATGTGGAAGAGATTCTAGATTTGTACCCCTGACCTCAATTCTTACTTGAAGTGAGGTATGTAGGGAAGTTCTGTGTGTGTGTATGTGTGTGTGAAAGAGGTGATCGTTATATCCTGCATAAATTTTCCTGTGGCACATCAGAGTTTACACCACTCATCATCATTGTGAGGCACAGGAAAGCTGGAAAGAAAGCACATACCACAGGAAGAGATATCCCCTCTCTCTCGCCCCTTACTCATCCCATAGCCAGCACTGGCCTTTTGTTTTAGCGTGTGATCTCAGTGCATGGACCTGGTCACCCCTGTAAAAAAAACGAAAGAAAAACAGAACCAAGCATAGTTTTAAAACTGTAGCCAGGCAAAGCCAAGCTACAGTTAAATGTAAACAGCTGCCGCTGCTTGTGGCATTGACCAGGTTTGTGCCCAAGGCCAAATGCTGGTTGAAAGTGGGCAGCTTGCATCTGGCGGTACAGAGGCTGGTACAATGAAAAAAGGAAATACAAAGTACAAGATTAGACGCTAATGGTTTCTACTTCCTCAGGACATATGGTGGGTCATGGAAAAGAATCTCAGGTTTAAAAATGGCAAGGTATACATTGTGTTTCCTGAAAAACACTTTAAGAATAACATTGAAGATGATAGGGGAAAGGATGTGCCCTTCCCCTGTGTCATTTTTGCTATGATCATGGGTCCATTAGGTATGAAAAATATTTTTAAAGAATATGGCAAAGGGTGATTTTAAATCTATGAAATATTTCATCATACAAGATCCATGCTTGGACCTATTTACAGTAGAATCTGTAAAAATGTATAGAACAAAAACAAAACCATGGTACATATTGTTTTGGATGATTGCTTTTGACACTAGATTAAGACAACAAATTATAAATAAATCATTCCTCGTTGTCATTTAAGTGCCGCACCGGATATCCAACAAATACTATTCATCAAATCGAGCCTACATCCCTGCTGAACACTATGCAGCTTGTGTCTACTGTGTAAGCTTTGTGTAGATTTAAGTTCCCTCGTGGTTTGCCCTGTGGTTTAGTGTTGTGCGACTCCGTGGTGAGTGTGGGTTACCAGCGTGCTGTCTTGCTTCACACATGTTTGCATGCCTGTGGCTTGTTTTATAACCAGCGTGAGCAGAGGTTAGCGACCCGTGCTCACTCTACAAACACACAAAGACACATTAAATGCATTGCTTCATTTCCTTCGTCTCTATTCTGTAGTGTTGTGTTTGCATGCCCTGGAGTTGGCCTAGTGCTGGTTCACCAGGCTTGGTGATAGATATGAAGTGTGTATGTGTGTGTGTGTGTGTGTGTGTGCTTGTGTGACAGAAGGAGAAAGTGTGTTAATCTACATAGAGTATGTAAGTGTGGTGTGTGTGTGTGAGTGTGACTTTATTTGTACCTTGTTCTCTGTGAATGTGAACACATATATGTCAGTGTGGTAATATGTGTGTGTGTGTGTGTGTGCGTGGGTGCACATGCACGTGCATGTGAAAGACAAACAAGAAAGGAAGGAGATAAGGAGCTAGCGATAAAGATAGAGAAAGAGTGATAGAGACTAGAAAGGCTAATTGTGTGACAGTTAAGCTGGCCTCCACCAGGGAATTGTGGGAAGTCTTGGGGTGAACAGCTGGATGGGGGAGTTTTTGTTGAAGTAGGGGCAGCTGGGGGTGGGAGGTCAGAGAGGTTTGGTTGGGAGTGTGTGTGTGTTTGGTGGTGGGGGGGGGGGGGGTATTAGAAGAATTTAGACAGGGTGATTTTGTGAAGTGACCAGTTGGGCACTGTGGACTTATGTGTGTGGGAACTCAACACTGGCTAATTAGTCGGTTGCTGTCTTATGATGTCATCCATATCCTTGGAGACGTTGTGAGAAACACTGGCCTAATCAGACACGCTTTCAGCTGTTCTCCCTCATCTTTAAACCTTGTACACTGTCACACATGAAAAGATTCATTGTAGTGGATGAGGAAAAAGAAGAAATGGAAGACAAAAGGAAAAGAAAAGAAAGAAGAAGAGTTCTCTGATGGTAAAAGAATAGTGGAGAGGTGAAGGCAGACTGTTCAGCTCCAGTCTTGTGTAAGCATGTGCCAGCTATGCTATCAGGGTGGATTTGCTTTGATATTTCCTGTTTTGGTTTCACCACCTAACATCACAGGTGTGAAGCAGAGCATATGAGCGGAGCTCAGCGGTGGGAAATCCTGCCTTTCACTCAGAACGCTGCTCATTTGCCGAAATCTGGACAGGCTTTATACTAGTCTATACACATGTCAGTGATTAAGCACAGGACAGGAACACCAACTATTAATTAAGCTCATGCAAACGGTAAGGCGTGTGCAACTCTGGGTACATGGTTCAACTTGCGTCATCTCCAAAAAGTAATTATGCCATTACAAATATACAAAGATGAGGGCGATCATGATTCAAACTCTCAACAGCTAAGGAACCATGTCTCTACAAACATGTGCATGGTTTTTTTCATTTATGGAGAGGAGAGGGCAGACTGTCACATTTTGCCGTCTGCTAGTGGATCTCAGACATAAGACCAAATTCTGCCTCCACACCTCCAAAATTACTCTCCAGCATACCAGCCATATTTACCATACCATACATACCCGCGATGTGCAGGTTTTTATTGTGAAAAAATTGCTTGGTAATATATTTTGCAAACTCAGATAATTTCCATAAATGAGCATAATGTCTAATGATTTTAAGTGTAACAGTAGTTTGATATTTTGAAAACTATGTTTTCCCTTAACGACTTGATACATACTTTCTCATCTCAGTATGGGCCCTTATTTGCTACGATGCATGTCACATTTAGCTTAGCCCAGTTCTGTCATTGGGATGATGTTAGAAGCTAACAAACACATTAATTGTCTTTCCTATATATTGGGCTACTCCAGTAGTTAGCCGACCAAATTTCAAAGTTAAGAGTAAGGATAACCATTATGTTTGTCAGAAAATGCTTGAAAGCCTTTCACAGTGAAAATGAACATTAGGTATAGCCGCCATGTTCCACATGAGGTTACTGCGCTGAGGGCTCTCAAGTGTTTTTGCAGCATACATTGAATGTGTTTGGTCACTTCTAACTCCATACCTGTTTGGATCTCAATGAAATGACTGAGAACAACATAGTTCACTATCGAACAACAGTGGCATGTTCCTTCAAAAACAAAGCTTCTTGGCCATTATTAGGTTTCAACTGTGCCCACGTAATGACCAACCATGAGCAAACGTGCATGTGCCATTCCACCATTCATAATGCCAGCTTTTTAATTCTATGGTTATGACCTTAAGAGTGAACTTTCCCCATAAATCTACATTCTTCACACTGAATTATATGGATATACTGTATGGATATACTGGATATTGCACCACCCACAAGGTCATCAAACTTATAGTTGTCTTAAAGCTGCTACTATCTCAGAACAGAAATCCCAGAAGATTCAAGCCCCATTTATTTTGAATTACCAATATGCATGCAATATTGCAAAACCTTTAGCAGACTAGCAAAAACAGCCTAAATAAGTTTATAGAAGAAAGAAACAATTTTTTTTTTACACAGAAAGTGTGTGACTACATAACTGATCTTTTTTTTTACTTGCTGTTGCACACAAAGTTCTGCACAGTTGGCTATGGGTCCACTGGGATGTATACATTCACCACTCATTCAGGGCAAGGAGGGGCTCTGTGAGCTAAGAAAAAATTGACCAATAAGGAGAATTCTTATTCTCATTGTTACTCTCTGTCCTCTGTCTGACACACTCTCTCTCTCTCTCTCTCTCTCTCAACTGTCCTTGCTCTCCTTTTTTTCACATCCTCTCTTTCTCCCTCCCATTTTACCTCGCTCCCTCGTGTCCTTCTCTCCTCCCTCCACGAGTCTGTGGAAGGACTGCGCAGGGAGGTTTGGGCTACGGGGCTTCTGGACTGTGCAGTGTGCAGCCTGTGTGCTCTAGTGGCAGTCCACAGAACAATCTGCTGCAGCTGCTACTGCTTCTACCGGTAGTGGTGGTTCATGAAACTCTGAGAACTCTAGGGGCTGTTGCACAATGGCAGGTACTTATCTTTGGCTGGGCCTGTGCCTAGTGCTGGCCACTCACATAAACCCCCTGCATGCCTGGTGGTACAACGACAAGAAAACAACTACACCACCTCCAACCACAACCCCGAAGGCACTGACAACAGAGAAGACAGGAACTGACAAGCTTACAGACGTGGGCTTGGACATCATGGACGTGGCTAACAGCATCAAGCAGACGGTGCAAAACTGGGATCAGCAGCCGGACAGAGGGCTTGGAAATACAGGAAAGCAACAGACGGGTAATGACAGCTCGCAGGTGGAAGAGCATCCATTGATTGGGTCTAATGAAGGGTTTGGGAGTCCAGGGGTTAGTGTTAGGGCTTTGGCAGAGTTGAATTCAGGGTTCACTAATCCTTCTGGTGTAGGTGTGTACTCAGGGGTACCTGATGTCAGTGTGCCGGCCTGGATGACCGCCAGTGATGTTTCTCCTGTCTGCTTGCCGCACAGCTCCGACTGGGGCTTCTGTTTATCCAGCGGTGGTGGCGACAGGTCAAGCACCTTCGCCGTGCCCAACTTCCTGAACCACACCACCGTGGAGGAGGTGGGCGCCATGCTGGCCGACTGGGCAGTGCTTCTAAGCTCACGGTGCCACCGGGATTTGGAGAGGTTTTTCTGCCTCCTCCTGGCGCCACCGTGCCCAGTGTCATCTCTATCACCCCCTCCTCCTCTCCTGCCCTGTCGCAGCCTGTGTGAGACCCTGACGGACGCGTGCTGGGCAGTCCTGGGTGGGCGTGACCTGCCGGTCACGTGCCACTCTCTGCCTGAGAGCCTGCCCCATCAGTACACCTGCCAGCCTGTGTCCAGTTGTAGATGTGCAGGTAACACGGCTGGTTAAAATGCATCTCTCAACAAAGCCCCAAGTGAGAGAGGGAGTGAAAGAGAGAGGGAGTGCAGGGAAGATGCATTTTGAACCAGCACATCTGTGACTTGTTAGTGTTTTGTGTGTGTGAGTGAATGTGTCTTGTGCAGAGCTTTGTAAGCAGTCAGTGTCAGTACTGCATGCTTGTGCAGGGCTTGATGGCTAGACGGTGGTCTTTTGCATGCACTAATCAGAGAGTCGGGCAGCCTAGCATGTATGTGTACAATACACATGGCATTCTGCACTGAAATGAATACAGATATGTTGCATGTCTGGCTAGGTAATGCATGTAATGCATGATGTATGGCACTTTTGCACACCCTTTCCTCTTGCTTCTCTCTATTAAGGAAAACCCCTTCAAGAGCTACATTGGTTTAGACAAGAGTAATCTAATGATGTGATTTATGTGGTATGTTATCTCTTACTTCAACATGGCATTTATTGTATTTCAAATTGGCAGAGCATACTCATCTTTTAGAGTTAATCAGTGTCACATTGAGTGATGATTGCCAGAAATGTTTGCTGAATATTTGCCGAAAGCGAAAAGATGACCAGTGGTGGAAATGAGATTAGTTTGTACAAGTAGGAAACCAGACCCATTGTCTTCAATGTGAGTGAAAGAGGAGAGGAGGACTAGGGGTGGTGGTGGGGAGCTTTAAGCAATCAGAGTGGAAGCATCTGGAAAACTGGAGGTTTGCGTGTACTTCAGGCATGCATTCAGTAACGAGAGAAAAGTGCTGTGCGTGCATTGTAGGTCTGCTTAACCTACTGCCGTTATGAGACCTTAGGGGATGGACCTTGTCAGATGAGCATTCTCCAATTCAAAGATGTAAAAAAGAATGAACAGTGCATGCTTTTGAAGTGCCTCTCGGGACTTGCCATTGCTACTGAGAATCTGTGATGTCAGTGAGGATTCAATTGTAACTTGGTGACTGAGTTGGAGCTGCATAGTTCTGCCTTCTGTACAAGATGTAGTGGCACAATGACGTGACAACTGCTTATGGGTTTTAAGAGGGCTTGACTTGAAATCAGTGTCTTTCTTCTGTGGTGTTCAGCAGGGATCTGACCTACAGAATGATCTTTGTTTGCATCGGTACAAGGAAAAACCCTCAAACCACATGTTGGGCAGTGATTTATAAACTCATGTCCTTGCCAAAGGCAGGCCTCAGTTGGGGAATATTAAAAAATAGCTCTGTCTGGTCACTGTCTGCATTCTCACAAATATGTATGGAGCCCCCTAAAGGGACATGAGGGGGGAGGGTCTTAATTGTTTCTGGTGTGCACATAACTTTCTGATAAGCACCACTATGTTTATTGTGCTCCCCTGAAACCCAGAAAATCCAGAAAACTTACTTGTGTTCATACGTGAAAAATCTGAGGGAGTGCCCCTCTTTCTCACTCTCTCACTCTTTCTCTCTGCATATTGACAGAGCGCTCAAAAAGACATGGGAAAGGATTTTTTTTTTACATTTCTGGTGTACACAAGTTCTTAATGTCTCTTTAGGGGGTCTCTAGATATGCAGGAATGGAGAAAGAGAGGGAGGGGAAAAAAGAATGACCCACCCCCAGATTCCCCACACATGCATACACACTCAGACACTCTCATAGATAGAAAACACACACACACTCACACACACACATATTGAACATGGCATATTAAAACTGCTTCTGTTTGGCAGATCACCATGACAGTTGTTCCTGGGTCTCTGTCATTTAATCAACCGAATGGATTCTTCTGTTGCCCAGCAGGGTGATCCCAAAGGAAATACTACATGCTGGTTTTGGCTGAACTGGCCCTGACTGCAATGTAACATCACACAGACATCAGAGTAATCCACTCACTGACGGTCCTGACGAGTCTGAAGTGCCTTATCAATCATGGGAGCTCAGATGCCTAACACCCTAGATAGTGCTGTGTAAAACAGAGATATGCATTAACTCAAAACTCGTAGCAGTTCAGAGAAAGATGTAACTTCAATCTCAACCTTCATCTCTTAGGAAGGCACATTGTTTCCGCTCGTACTAAGCTCACACTTTTTTATTTGGGTGCTTTGCAGAGCTAATGAGACTTTGTCATATGATTCTTAGTGCCTTTTAATGACGCCATCTCAGGCTGGTCTGTGGAAGAAGTTTACTCACTCACTTAAAAACTTCCTTGTTGCCGTGCCTCTTCCCCATCTTTTTTTTCCTCCTGCAAAGTCCTGCAGCAGTAGCAGAAGTGTGCTTATAATCTGGGGAATGTTGGGAGGGGTGCGAATTGATTTAACCTGTTGTCTCGTCGTACGGTACCGCAATGCACGGCTATGCTGCATCCATCCATCTTAGGTGTGGGAATCTGTCTGCGCCTATCTCTTATTGCTCTACACACACCCACATGCAAAGACTCAAGATACAGTACCCCCACACACACTTTGCAGAAACATACATACACAGACAGGCACACACTCACACACAAATACACTATATCCCTCCCCTAGGACACATCCACAGACAGGCAGGCATGCATTCAGGCAGACACACACACACACACACACAGCACATTAGTATCCACTCACATCCCACCATATTTCCAGACCATCCCAGACGAGTTCTCCCACATCTGTAAGGCACCCGAGGCCATTCTCACTCAGCTGACAGCTATGAACAATGGTGCATTGGCATGTGCCAATGTGTGTGTGTATGAGTGGGTTGTGTTTGTGTGTGTGTGTGTGTGTGTCTGTGTGCGACTGTGTGTGTGTGCATGTGCGTATGCACACGGTATGTGAGACTTGCACAAATGGGTGCATAATTGTGTTGGGCCTGTGTATGTGTTAATTTATGGGTGTGTGTGCAAATTTATGTGTTTCAAGTGTGTGTTTGCATTCATATGTTGGCACTGAAACATACATTCAGTGCCATATAGATTGTGTGAATATATAGATTGTGTGCATTGATATGATGATATGATGGGAAGTGTGATGGGTGTGTGTGTATGTGTCGGATTGTTTGTGTCTGTGTGCGTGTGTGCCTGTGTCTGAGATTGTGTGCTGTGAGTATGTTTCTGTGGTTGTGTGTGTGTGTGTGAGAGAGAGAGAGATGTGGGGAAAAGGGTGGCATGCCTAGCACAACAACGGATCCCCTGTGAGTATCCCCAGACGAGGGGGCACGCAGGGTCGACAGGAGGCGCCCCTCTCAGCCTGGCTGAGGATGTCACAGATAAAGGGGATTTTCTCCTGCGTTGTCCTTCTCCTTTCTCACACAAGGACAACTATAACCATTTTGGATGTTCACATCAAGGCAGAGTGACAGAGAGGCTTTGTGTGGGAACACTCTGGTGTTGGTCTCAAGAGAGATAGAGAGAGTCTGTGTCTGTGTGTGTGTGTGTGTGTGTTAGAGAGAGAGAGAGTGGGGATAATGGGATTCACTCTGATGAAGTCACCGGGAATGCCTGGAAAGATTTCTCTCATGGTGGGTGGCTCCATCATTTGTTGCTTGTTTGTGTATGAGCAAGCATGTTGCATGTGAATCACCAAGCAGTAAGTCAGATCTCTGGAAAGAGCCCATGAGTCTCTGAGCAGCACTCTAATCATATTTACTTAGGAAAGGCATGCAAAACTACAGTAATGTTCATTTAAAAACAAATACAGTAAATCAATCCAAAAACAGTAAATCAATCCATGCATAAAAGCACCTTAATTTGTGTCTGCACAAATTAGAGCTAGATCTCACTTTGTACTGTTGTACTCTAAGCTGAATATAGTCAACACATTTTCTCTTTAGTTCATGTGTTTCATTGCTTTGTAGGCTACAGACTGCCTCTGCATCTAAACATTGAAAAAAATCATTTTCAATTTAGTGTGGCGCTATGATTGAAATGCAAAAGTTCCCTAAAATAAGACAAAATGTATTTCTATTTCAAAATGTATTGTATTTGCATGGAATGCTATGTAGGCATTTCATGAAACCGTCTATAGACTACATTACTTATTTAAGGGCTCCAGAACTCACTGAATGCAAAAAGAGGCTCTCTGCCAAAGAAGGCATGAAGCATCTGTTTGCCATGACTAATGGTGTAAATGGCCTGGGAAACACACATGGGCACACTAGGCCACACACACAGAGAGAGAGAGAGATAACACACACATAACAGTTCAGCCTACACTGTACTTAAAATGAATTGAAGCACTATCCCCTAGCACTATGCTCCTTAAGGTTTCTGCTATGTAGCTTGATTGTTATCCTCGTTTTGTAAGTCGCTTTGGATAAAAGCGTCTGCTAAATGCATAAATGTAAATGTAATGTAAATGTACTGCAGCTTATAACCTTCATATAGGCACCTGGACATTTGAAGACATTTCACTTTTCATCCGGTAAGCTTTGTCAGTTCACTACAGTTACAACCATTGTCCAAGAATATATCTTCAGATATTCCCTTCTTCAGTCTAGAACTGACTAGACTTTTGGATGAAAAAAGAACCTTGATGAATGTGTATCTTGTGTCTTAGTTTTCACTGTTGAACATTAAGCCCATCAATTAAGTGTTAGTGTGTTAGTACATTGTGTTTTAGTGCATTGTATACAGTAGCTATAAACTTTGAAATTGAGAGCTAGAGAGAGAGAGATGTTTCTATTCTAATTCTGATGGCACTAAGTACAAGACCCATACATGTTTCATAGTTACCTTCATGTTAATGTTTTTATCTGTGTGTTCTTTCTTTAGCAATCCCACAGATCATGGATGAGCTATGAACATATATAAAACATTCTGGATAATATTTCCTAAAGATTCTCAAACTCTTCTCTTGTGCGCTGTTTATTGTGCTTCACCGAACCGTTTTCTTTTCATATACATGCTCTCTTGCCTTGGTGTTAAAACATATGTGTGACACATAGTCACATATATCATAAATAGTAAGTTTCCTTTGTTAACTCAGGACAAATTGACAGAGAACTGATATGATCTATTATTATTCAGTCCAAAGAAAGAGAACGAGAGACAGACCACTCTGATATATTGTATTTTAGTTCAAAGAAATGGAGAGAGAAAGAGAGAATACTGATGTGTGGTATTATTAATTAGTCCAGAGGGAGGGAGGGAGAGAAGGACAGAGAGAGAGAGAGAGGGCTATCATGCCACTGTGTTTGTTTGGACTGACCCTGTCAGGGGGCCATACTCTGAGGATGCCCAGCTGTCCCAGCTGCCTACGTCCAGGGCCTGAACATCTTTCTGACTGCTTGGATTACGCCCCATCCCACCCTTCCAACCACCATTATCACCACCACCATTATGTTTAAGTTGGCTCCCACCCTTGGGAAGGCAGCCTCCTGGCCCGGGTGGTGTAACGAGCGTCCACTGGGTGTTGAGTTGAGAGGGTGTAGGTTTACATGCGTCTGCTGCCGTCTGTAACTTTCTCATGCTTTATTGCATTTGTCCTCACTCCTCTCCCCTCTCGGTCTTTCTCACATACAAGAACACACACCCACTCACAGACCCACACATACACATGTGTATGCATGTACTCCACTTCTCTCTCTCTCTGTCTCTTTCTCTCTCTCTTCCCTTCACACACACAGACACACACAGACACACATACATACTGCAGACATACAGTGTGCAGAACACAGCCTGTGGCTGTACTTGCTTAGTGGTAGCAATGAGTCTCGTGAGGGCATGTAGTGCTTGGCTGCTTTTCCAGAGATTTTGGTTGAAATACCTAATAAGGAATGAGTCACTGCAAGTGGAGGGAAGACTTATTCAGATTATGCAACCACCTTTTCTTGGATAAATGTTTCATTTTAAATATGTACGGTGTGCGTAGCCAAAACGTTTCACTAATTACTTATAACTAACTTACTAATTAATTACTGTTAGTTCTATCCATACATTTCAGATTCAGACTAGTGTTATTGCTTGTTGTTGGTAACAAGCAATTGATAATGACTTGCAAAATACAATGCAGATGTTTTACTGTGCTACCTCAGTTCTTTTATATTGCGTTTGACCTTTTGGTTCCAGATTTTGTTTGTTATCACATGACAGCATCTGGTTTAAGTTTTGTGTAAGGTTTTAAAGATGACAAATATGGTTAAGGCTTTACTTTTATATTGGCAAGTCATATTTGTAACGGTTCTTGTTCTGGTTAGAGTTAGAGTCTTTAACAGTGATGTTATGTCTCTAACATATCTGACTGCAAAACCCCCAACCAGCCATTTCAAATTTTTCTTTCTTTTCTGAGATGAGAGAGATTTTCCAAGAGATAATGCCATGGCATGCACAGATAAGTGACCAAGTAGGACTTGAATGAAATGACTGATAAGAGTTCTTATTCATTCATCATTCATTCATTTGAGGAATTGTGGATTCATTTGTAAGAGGGCCCCTGTGGACAACCATCCCTGATCCCATTTCATGCCTGATTAATGATTGTCTCAGAACACACTCAGAACACACATCTCCATGTGTCTTAAGCCAAGTGATACATTGCTTTGCTCCTACACACGGTACCTCGCAAGGTATGCGCACATGCACATAAATCTAGCCATGGCAGCAAATTGCGGGCATGACCCATGAAAACTGTTGAAGACTGGGGAGAGACAGTCGTCCCCAAGGAGTCGGTGGCAGGGTGATGTTATGCTGTTACAGGTGCTAGGCCCACCCGGGAATACGGAGAGTGTGTGTGTGTGTGTGTGTGTTGGGTGTGCGTTCTATGAGGAAACCCACACATCTGGAGCACATAACAGCCAGCCCGCCCTGAAATCCCAGGCCAGAGAGTGTAGACCTGGGCATGACCACAGGGTATAGGCATGCTCTGAATGTTGGCGGATACTGGAAACTTCCGTGGCAAATTGGGAAGGATCGTAGCAAGAACAGGGTACTGTGCTGTGGGGATAAGTGTGGGGTGGGAATAAGCTGTCAAGTAGGCAGCCATCGCTGTAAGAGCAGAAGTCGTGGAAATGGCTTCCTTGTTCCCACACTCTCTTATGTTCATTAGGAGGTTCTGGCGTAATATTCCACCTCCACCTGGGGATCAATTTACTGTGGATCCCTGGTCTTTGCCCAACACAGCTGCGAGGCTGCTGGAAAACTACCACAGCTACGTTTGTTTTGTTTCCAAATGTCATTTATGCCTGCTTATGCGTGGAGTGTTCAACAGTTCTTTAAGCAAACATTGTTTTAGGAAAAAGAGTTTGGTATTGTAAGGTGCTGTTTTTAAGTATCTGTGATGTAAGCCTATATGGGTAGTTTTTGGAATATCCAGAATTATTTGTGTGACATGTTGATTTCCTTGGTCTTTTTCTCACACAGTCTCTTGTGTAATGTATTGTGTGTCAAGGGACAGCAGCTGTTCAGTTCTGCAAGGTCAGTTCTGAGATTTTGCAGAACTGAGTGTTTTCAGATTACTATCATATTCAACAGGGACTTCTCTTGGGTATTGGGAATAATATCCCCCCTTATTTCCCCATTCTTGTGCATACACATGGGTAAGGCTTTACATTAGACTTTGGTAAGAAAATAAATAACATGCAGCAGGTGCTCCAGAGCTCTATAGTTAAGCATTTGCTTCTTAAGTTAACCTGATCATATTTAATGATGCCACAGTGCTTGGTGTATTATGGTAATCGTTATTTAATTATTTCATAGGTTATGAATGAATCCATAGTCTTGTTTCAGGTCACCGTGTGTGCTGTCTGTAGAAAAGTGGACATAAACATTTAATAACGTAGTAGATCAACTAACAAACAGCTATCAAGATCTACAGTAAACTGGGCATAGGAAAATAAGTCTGAAAGTAAGTGACCCATGCAGTTACTGTAGCTTCTGCTCAGTCAATGTTTTATTTATTTTTTTCATTCTTTTCACTCTGTGACTTGTAACAACTCTAAAATGAATTAAATAAATTAGTGGAGCAGTTTAAATAACTGCTACTCTAACATGCAATATAAACAAGATCAAGTGCCTGGTACTAGCATGTAACACAAAGTCAGAGTTTGACCAACTGGCATCATCTTCCTGCCAGATGGCAGTGAATATTGATGCCAGTTGGCACATTCCACTCTTATTTTATATTGAATTCCGTCTAATCTGAAAACATGTATTTAGAATGTTGGTGAAACATAATAGTTAAAACTATTGCTAAATAGTGTACACCACCAAAGCTTTGGAGAACTTTGGACAGCTTTTACTGTAGTGTCAAATGTGTTTAAAAGCTGTGGAAACCTATGTGAATAATGGTAGTTGCCAGAAATTCTCATCCATCTTGGTGAAATCCCCATTGGGTTATGGCCCACTCATATTTCAGATTTAGGAAACAGCTGTATTGTTGATGGTTGTGGTAGTGGTGTGTGTATGTGTGTGTATATCAAGACCAGATGTTCTGGACTGAAAATGTCATATGTCAACTGGACTACCAGAATCCATTCGTAGTTTTAACCTATAGTAATCGTGTAATAATCTATAAAACAATGTAAAAACAAGATGGATTCCATGTGCATGACACCCTCCAATTGTGGTGCTTCATTCTGTTTGCCGGTGAGTCTAACTTCAAATAGACTCTCATCAACCACATTAGCATCATAGACCAGTGTTCTTTTCTATAAATCATTTAGATTCTCTTGTAGTAGTGGTTTGATGGTAAGCCCCTAAATCTAAATCCCAGTGGCTCTATTGTGTGTATACTTCCTGTTTCCATTCCCATGTGCCATGTCATTACCCAGGCTTTGCAATGAGGATCACAGTGAGGGCTTTGACCATCATCATTTTTTTGCATGATGGTCCTTCACTATTTTAAGGAACTTCATGGGAACGGGATGGTAATCGTTAAGAGAACATATTTTTAGAGTTGATTAGCATTTTGGTAGAATGGAAATTAAAGATGGAATGAATGATTACAAATGAAACTCTATGTATAGTAATCACTCCTTTTCCTCTGCTGATGTGCTGTGTCCATGTCTAGTGACTCCCTCATTGCCATTAGTGCCTTGACTGATAAAAATGTTGCTTAAGCGTATAGTAAGTGTTGTTCGATGCACTGATAATAGAATGATATGTTTATAACCTGAAATGTTATGATGCTCCATTCAATTACATTTCTGTTACGTTTCTGTTAATTAGGTTTACTATAATGTTTTTTTTTTTTTAAGATACTTTGCTATGGTAATTTTAGTAATGTGACAAAAGTTTTTTTTTTTTTTTTTTTTTGGTGAACAACCTGCAAAGAAAATACTAATAAAAAGGGCTGATATAAATTAACGGTGCACAGGCTGCATATAAAGCTTAAATTTTTACACAATTCACTGATTAAATGATTAAATATCACATGCAACAATATGGAAAGGAATAAGCTGCTTAACTGATAAGTACTACCTCTGCCTATCCTTGTGAGAATAGGGCTGCATTCTTGCTGCTTTCAGTGTGATTTTTGTTTGTAATAGATAAGGAAAATTGGTAGTACTAAGTTTTTTATATTAACTTGTCAATATAAAGCATTTATCATGCATTTGCTTAGTTAAAGATTTGTTCATTATTTTGCAAGCATTGTTTTTAAATTATTTCTCCTCAGTAAATCATTCATTTGCATTTATTATCGGGTGCTACCATGTCTTGAATAACATTGATATCTGCAGTCGTAGCCATCTGTAGCCCCAATTATCTTTTGCGTTGCTTATTCCCTTTGTTTTTCTTCCAGTAGATCTGACAATCCAGCAAATGCTGGAGGATCCCGCAGCATCAATGGTCGACCGCAGCTCTGATCCAGATGAAAATGAAGCCTTTGTCTTCACCAAGAAGTCTGGCGCATCGAAGCTGGCCTACGGTGTGCTGGACAGCCCCTTCCACCGCAACTTCGCCCTGCTGTTCCGTCTGATGTCCACCAGTGACGCTGGTGGAGTGCTGTTTGCTCTCACCGACAAGTCCCAAATGAGGACCCAGCTGGGCATCAAACTAGCCCGTGTGAAAAAGGGTGGCCGGCAGGTGGAGGTCTACTACAGCGACAGTAAGGGCAGCGCATACAAGCCAGCAGCCACCTTCACACTACCCATCGGCAAAAATGTGTGGACGCGCTTTGCCATTGCTGTAAGTGGCAACAAGATCTCCTTCTACCACAACTGCAACACTGAGCCTATAGTGGTGACGTTCAACCGCTCCAGCAAACAACAACTGGTGGAGCCAGGGGCTGCCATCATGGTGGGGCATGGAGGGGCCCAGGATTCGGACAAGTTTGAGGTATCTCACAATGCACTGTGTTTTCAAGGCAAAGATCAATTGTTCTTGTAAGCCTTTTGCTAGTATTTTTATCATTTGTTTGATTATTTGATTGTCTGTGTGTATATGTGTGTGTGTGTGGGTGTGTTTTTCAGCTTTCCTTGTGTCACTTGTTATTCGTAATTATTTGCATTTGGTTTGAAATTGAGTGGCAGCACTAGACAGAACTAGCCTGGATGGATTGCCATGTGTGTCATCAAATGTGAGGGCACTTTTTGTTTCCGGATGAGCATACTGCAGATATAGTGGCTCCCACAGTTCTGTGGAGGCATTGCACACAGTCCTGTGCTTTGTGTGTGATTTGAGCACATTCGTGTGTGGCTGCGTGTGCCCCTATCAGTTCATAAAGAAACTAAAGAATGACTGATGATGGCCATTCATAGGGCACAGTAAGAGGGAAGACTGACAGCCCAATTACTCAGGGCTAAGTGTACACTGAGCCATGTTTGTTCCCAGAGTCCAGGGTCTGTAAGGTCAGGCTTCACCCACTGTGGTACACACACAAACACACACACACACACACACACAGACACACACACACACACACACACACACACACACACACACACACACACTCACACACACACACTGTGGAAATGGGGAATCCCCAAAATTTGGGCAATAGGCTTTTGTTTTCATGTTGATTTTATGTAAATGGATAAGGCATGCATATGACATAGACAGTATCCCTCTCTCTCTCTCTCTCTTTCTCTCTTTCTGCTGTTTTCAGGGCCATATATCACAACTGACCATCAGTGGAGACCCCTTTGCTGCTGAGAAGCAGTGCTTTACATCTGATGATGACGATGAGGATGATGTGAGTTCTGTTCTCCCTCATCCACTCACCACCATTCACTTACCATAGATTACCAACAGAGGGAAGACATTGTCTGACAGAGGGCAGACACATTGTCATGTAGCACCAGCAAAAGTAAAGTAAGTTAGTTAGTATGTCTTTACGTGCAAGAATAATTGAGAATCTAATCTGTATTGTCTATGTTTATTTTCTTAGGTCTCAGGTAGTGGGAGTGGAGATGATATGGATGGGGATGACACCGTCACAACACGACCTACAAAAGATAAGGTACCTTGTACTGAGAATTCATACCTAATGTTTAAATAACCCACTCTGACTGACTTATCTAACTGATCTTGATATTTCATATTTGAAGACTACATTTAGTTCTTTTTTTTCTGTACATGGCCCTGTGTAAATGCCTCCCTGCAGGTCTCAGTGGTACAGGTTCTGCCAGAGCCCCCAGTATCCCGCATTCCCTCTAAAGGAGCTCTGGATATTGGTCGGGAGGAAACAGGTAGGCTACACCTTCGACTAATTTTCGAAGTCTTTTGCATTGGCTGTTCATCCTGAAATCATGCTGTCATCATCTCCACATGAGCCTACAAAACCTGGATTTAATAAAAAAGTTTTACAGTACAATACTTATTCAGTTGACTATTTGTTATTTCAATTATTGCCATGAACAAATGTGAGACACTTTTTAAAAACGGTTCAGCAGCATTGACCTGAGTATTTTGTAGAGTAGCACCCCCTGGTGTATATAACCGGATCCTGCTATACAAAGTCAAAGTCAAAGTCAGTTTTGTTTGTCAGTTTCTTCAAATGTACTTGACAAACAAAGGAATCGAAATTACGTTTCACACTTGTCCCATGCGTAGACGTTGACAACAATAAAGTGCAGATGCACAACAAAAACAATTCTAAACATTAAGGTAATGTTAAGTAAAAAAAAAGTGCAAGTAGGCTTAGGGCATTATACTTAGGTAACATACAGGATATAACAAGACAAGACATAACATATAGTAAGTGTTCCAACAGTGTACACTGGGAAGTAGTATACTGGTCTACTTGAGGTAGTCCCAGGTTGTGGTTGGTAAGGTTTTTTTTGTTTTTAGTGCAACACCAGATTTTAGCAGCAGTGGTAGTAATATAAACAGTGGTAAAAAGAATACTAAAATATATCCAGCAAAGTCTGACTGTATTAGTTCAGACTGGGCTGGGTTAGTTTAGGTGAGATGGATGAAACACACACAGCACATGTGTCTCTCTCAGCAGTCGAACAAAGCAAAGTATCATGACATCGAAGAAGCATAAGGTTTTTAAAAAGTTAGTTTATTAGTTTTTATTATTATTCTAAATCTGCTGATGGTTTTCTGTTTGCCAAGGCACCAAAGGAGACTCTGGGTTTGACCCCGAGGGTTCTGGTGACAGCTTTGGCCCTGGAGAAAAGGTATTTCTCCTAATAGATGTATTTGATGTGCAGTAAAGTATCACTTCAGTTGAGCTAATTCAAGGAGGCCAGTCTACATATTACTTTGTGTACCATAATACATGAAGTGAAGCTAACTGCCCTATTCCTCCATTCACAGGGCATGAAGGGCGAGAAAGGTCTAAAGGTATGTCACATTAAAAGTATAATCACTAGCAGAAAACATCTTTACATTTTCTTTAAAGGAATTAGTCTTACCAGTCTATACCACTGCCCATAATGGTTCAAATATTCCACTGAAAATGTCAAATAATAAATATGCCTTTTAACCAATCAGGGAAGTAAAGGGGTTGGCTCACCAGGCATGAAGGGGGATCCTGGACCTCCAGGCCCACCGGGTCCCCCAGGGCCACAGGGACCGCTCACAGAGATAGTGGATACTGGGGACGGGAAGAAGATTCACAAGGTGGAAGGGCGTCAGGGACCACCTGGACCCCGGGGCCCCGCAGGACAACCTGGGCCAGCAGGACGTGATGGACAGCCTGTGAGTACCTCTGGTGGGAATCAGTCTAGGCAGAGGAGATCTTATCATTGTTTCAACAGGATTTCACAAATATGGATATTGCTTTTATAAGCCATACAAGTAGGACTTATCAATATGATCATTTCACAGAATTCTCTGGTCGACAATAAAGACTTAAATTTGAGTATGCTTGTAAATGCAAGACAATTGCAGTGTATCTTCTGTCCATTATATATTTGTTTAGTCTACAAACTATATCTTACATTATTTATGATGATTTATCTTCTAGGGTGAAAAGGGTGACCAGGGTGAAAAGGTGAGTAGCAAGTCTCTCCCTTATGTGATGAACTATGTGAGTGGTTGGTTGTGGTTACAAAGGGTGGGAATCAAGAAACGGGAATCAAGTAGGATCAAATGCTTCAATTCACTGGCAATGTATCCCAATGACATTATTTATTCTTAATACTACATGTTTCCTCATTAAAATAAGTTGCTATAGTCGTCTTAGAAGTATAGGCTATTTACCTTATAAGCCTATGGGTTGATACTAAAAACTTCATTGATAGTAGTTTCTGCATATGTTGCAGCACTTTACTTGGTGGACATATTGAAGGTTAGGTTGCTTTATTTGTCCCTAGGAATAATGTGCATTTAACCTATGGACACATATTCCACACAGACACACACGTTATTGAAGCAGTGAGCTTGCATTGAGCCCATACACATTGGAGTGCACATAGCCAAGCACAAAGCAGCAGGCAGCCCTCGAACTGATGCCTAGATTTCCAGTTTAGGGATGTCCCATGGATTTCATATTTAGGAAAGTCCTGCCCAATCCTTCCCTCATCCTCGTCTTTGTGCTGCCCGCCCTCATCCTCACCCTCTGTCATCAGTCCATATCCCTGACTGGTTCACCATGGACGCTCAATAAATGTGACTCACAGGTGATAGCTTGGTAATGATGCTCTTGTCTTGTTGTTGCCAGGGTTCTGTGGGGCCCAGTGGTTTCCCAGGGACACCAGGCACTCATGGAATGAAGGGTCTGAAGGTGAGCAGGGCTGCTGGAGGGTTTATCCTGGAGCTGTTGGCTAGCGCTAGCAAACCTGTGCTTAGCAGAACATGGCTGTGGAATACATGCACACATCAAGATATTGATTGATATATTGATATTGATATATACATATTATTCATGTTTTTATTCAACGAATAGGGAAGGAGTATTTGAAACAAAATCATATATTGGATACTGAAGCAGATATACAGTACTATAGGCATACAAAGCAGATTTGCAAATGCACACTGAATGTTCAAAGCTTATGCCGGTAGGGGACCTTCCTTTGATCTGAGCAGTTTGGTCTGAGCTATGAGGTTTTGAGCTATAAGAATTGACCTGCATCTCTAGCAGTGAAGTTGCTCTTGCTTTGATGTCTGGTGCTGTATGTGTTTTACAGGGGGAGCGTGGGGTGGGCCAACCAGGACAACCAGGCCAACCAGGACCCCCTGGCCCCCCAGGACTTGCAGAAGTGGTGAGCATTTGCTGTGGAGAACCCTTATTGCTCTAAGTGCATTTAGTTATTTGAATTCTATCCTGCTAAAGCATGTACAGTACGACATGGACCTTCAGTCTTATTAGGAGCCATATTTAGCAGGAAGAATGCATAAAAGGTCTAAGAATCCATCAAAAGTCAAACCTTGCCTGAATCCTGTGTGATGTAAATGACAGATTGAACAACCAGAAAAAAACACATTTGAATAGCAATAGCAATATCTCTTTGATGACCTGACTGTTTTTTTGTCTATTTGTTTGTTTTCAGACATATGTGGATGTGGAAGGCTCTGGAGGAAAAATTCCAGTATGATTCTTTGCATCTTAATACAAATAGTTTGCAAATAGTTTTGTAAATAGATTCCTTGATTCTTGATTCATTACACCTGGCAATGATGAATGACCTGCTTTGTTGTCTGCAACAGGTTCGGCCCGGACCCCCCGGTCCTCCCGGGCCACCTGGACCACCTGGGCTGCCAGGTTCTGGAGGGAATTCCAGTGGATCTGGTGGAGCTGGAAAGCCTGGGCTTCCTGTAATGCCTCTTATATTGATTGGAACATTTTCATGTGTTTGTCTGCTTGTGGAACAAGTGGCAGCTAGCCTAGCAGTGTGTGTGTAATGTTAATAACCCTCTCTTATGACACCTTAAGAGATGTGCTAATCAGAGAAGTGCTAGCCTGGCCTTTACAGTCTACAGTATATGCTCAACTTCCAGTCTCATGTTGTTGTGAGGTCCTGTTTAATCCTGGGGCTGGACCATGCAGGATGTCCTCGATTCCACTTTTGTTTTCAAAAACTGTAAACCCAAGCGATAATGATATGAATGCTCTTTAGTGTTAGGAAAGGGCTCTTTGTGGGGTCAAACATACTCATATTTTCCATTTATTATGAATGACAAAAAATTACAGTTTTGTTTAGTAACCATGTCAGTTTTATTTAATAACCTGTTTTGACATGGATTTTGACTTTTTGGCTTGTGTTCCCTCGAAACTGTCTGACTTGTTTTTAGGGTCCTCGTGGTACCCCTGGAAAACCAGGCCTCCCAGGCTCACCTGGACCGCGGGGAGAAAAGGTATGTGGGTTGGTGTTTTCACACCTTAAAATATATTGCTGCATGCACAATACAGCACATTAGAGTATACATATAGTTAGTACTAAGTAAGTATGTAGTAGGTATGGATACAATACAGTTTTTGTTCTTGTTTTTGTGTTTCTGTTAAAGAATAAATCTGGAGTTTCAGTTTTATATTGCGTGTCTTTTTTTGTCTTTTTTGTTTTCACCTTGGTTAGGGAGATTGTGGTACTGTTGGACTACCCGGGGCATCAGGAGAGACTGTAAGTGTCAAAGCAATGCCTATCATTTAAAACCATTCTTTTCACAATGTGTTCTTGTGTGTGAATGAGTTTTGATCAGTGTGACAAACCATACCCACAAATACATACCATTATGCAATATGTTCAATAAACTGATAATACTTCAGCGATAAACTGAGAATACTTCAGCGATTGCTGTATATTACACAATGATTCCTAAGCAGAATTGATACACACCTCTTCTCATTAATGGTGACCCTAGTGAGCTATCACATGATCAAGAGTGATATAAACTGAACAGAAGTTAATGTATAACCACAGCTGTTCCTGGAATGTTTGTGGAATGGGGTGATGGTTGATTCTGCCAGGTATTTCCAGGAAAGCCAGTAAGACACCTACAGTACCAGAGTATTGTCCCTACTTTCTCTCTGCAGGCAGACAGTTACACTGTCACTGCTTTTTTCTCCAACTGGCTGCCCTTCCTCAGAACCTTAGAGGAAACGGAGGTATGCAGGGACCGGCATGCCTGTGTCAGACCTGCACTGTACAATTGCTCACGACTAATGCAGAATCTTTATTAACCAACTGTGTGCCAGAAGCCATTGTGTTGTCTAAGGCATGTTCAGATAACAAGTTCTAAAACAAACGCTTGAATACTAATCACTGAAAAACACGGTAAATGTAATCTTGCACGTTTCCAAAGAAGTACATTATCATGAAATGCTTGTGTGCAACATGTACCATGGACACATGACACACCCAGCAATGGCAGGCTACTGGGCAAAGACCATGGAAGATGAGGCTCTCATAAAGAAACAGACTTGTTGTGTGTTTGTCAACATTGGGGAAAAGTGCTTATCATAAGTGCTTATGATCCCGCAAAATAGCCACTTATGTAGCATTTGTGATGCAGTGAGTTTGCTTTTACTTTTCTGGGTGAAATGCGTCCCAGGGTTAATCTGTGAATAAGTACATTTCAAAAGATAAAAAGATACATTTCAAGAGTCAACAAAAGCTTAAAGACGCTTTATAATGCCTTCAAGTTGTAAAGGCTTTTATAATACCATTGCCTTATGAGAATAGTATTAGGATGTGCAAACATTTATGAATACTAATTTCATTGGTAATAAGGCTATATAAATGCATTATAAATGTTAATGAATTTATGTATATTTATACTGCTTCATAAATACTGGGTTTAGAGAAAGTGTTCTGATTATTTTAAACCTATATCCTTCCATCTAAGGGAAAACCTGGTGATAGTGGAATTTCTGGATCTCCAGGTCCCATGGGACCATCTGGACCTCCTGGACCTCCTGGGCCACCCGGCCCACCTGGACAGGTTACCATCGTAAGTATTAATCAATGTATAAGCATTTTCATCTATGTCTGAAGCTGGGGATGCAATTGGCAAGCTGGAGATGCAATTGGCCAGGGGTTGGTTTCACTGTTAGCGTGCTAAGAAGTTTTTTAAGATATATCTTACTAAAGTTGTTTACTTTGCTCAGATCTTCCAGGGCAGTAAATACACGCTCAAGACATAAACAAATATTTTTAAAGCTTAATTAAGTGTGCGATTTAGCTAAAAACTTAAAATAAGCTAAAAGCGGCACCAAGGAGTTTTGAAAATCGCACCCTCTGCAGATTGGAACGGAAGCTTGTCTTAAGGCAAGTAAATTGTAGTATTACTTTAACTACAGATCGCTACCCGATTGGGCAAACTTGTTTAGTGCCTTAAAAGCCGATAGAGGGCCGCAGAGCAAATGCAGCAAGTATTGCTCACTTTGTTATGAGTTGATGGACCACCGAAACAATTTTGAAAACATTATTTTAAGACTTTAAAAAGTCTTTAGTGCTGCTTTAAGAGTCCAAACTAACCACATGAACCTTATTAAGATGTACTAACATAGTGTATAGTGTACGAGTGCATTGGGAGGTATAGGTATAACCAAAGATCTTTTAGAACCTTCTCTGGTATAGCTTAAGAACTACTCGGGTAACCGGCCTCAGACTGTGTCAGTGAGCAGTAGACATTATCCTTTAGCTATTTATTAATAACGGATACTGAAACCTGATTAAGACCGACTGCAAACTGATTTTCTGTCTTTGTGGCAGGAGCAAAATGGAACTGAAGTGACTGTTGTTCATGGACCACCTGGACCATCTGGACTTCCAGGACCACAGGTGCCCAACACGCCTAACACTCACCCATGAGGGCATTCCCCCACTTGTTGGATCAGATCATATATGTAGTTTGTTTCTTACTTTTTAATATTACAAATGAACCCCACCCGAAAAATCCTGTTAAAGTTCAGCACAAATGTCTCATACATTAATTTTTCATTCTCTCATAGGGCCCTCAAGGTTTACCAGGATTACCCGTAAGAATACCCATAAAAAGTGTAAAATGATTTCACTTACATTATAACAGTACACATATGAATCTAAATTATTTTATTGTTCTCAGGGAAAAGCTGGATTCCCAGGCATTCCTGGTCAAAAAGGCGCTGAGGGCCAACGGGGGCATGAAGGTTTTCCAGGGATGGATGGCTTTCCTGGTAAACCAGTAAGTGGGAAAAAAGCAGGATGACCCAGTATTAGGCACACAGTAGCTGAGACTGCTGGGAAACCTGTCCCTCACAGGTCCATACGTTATAAAATATGGTGTATAATAATCTGAATGTGCCAAAATAAACAGACAAGAAAATGTTTGTAAACATGAAACAGTATTTGTACAGTAACTTATAGTTAATATATCTTCAGGGAACTTCCACAGAAAATGAACTTTGTTGTATCCATGGCAGTGGTTGTAAGACAAGACAAAAACCTCTCGCCCTCCCACTACTTGTCTGGTCCCCCACATACTGCTCGTCTTGATAAGCAGTGAAGAGAGAGGGAACCTACACACTTCTTTGGCATGTTGTGTTTGGTCCTTAGTTCAAATATAATCAAAATAGTATCGGCTACGAAGGTATAGAAATAACACAATAATAAACACATGAAAAGTCATGAGTCACATGAACTGTCACAGACTACACCTTTAACTAACTCAGTAGATGGATTGATATGAAGATAATCTAAGTGGAAAGGAAGACATCACATACTAAACAAACAAAAGATACAGACCTTTAAAATACAAAAAAAAGATAATTTAGGGAAATTTTGGAAGTTCCTAGTGGAAGCTTGAGGTCTGATTTAGACTAATGTGTTCCTTTCTATAATATTTCAGGGGGATAAAGGAGACCGAGGATTCAGGGGTGAAAAGGTGAGTCCTGAATGGATTTGAGGGGATATTTTGCAGAAATTGCGTCCCCACAATAGCAATATGTTTGTGTTAATCTCTCTCTTTATTCTGAATCAATTGAAAATGGGTGACCTGAATCTGAGATACTGTATCTCATGCTATTCTGTGTGTGTGTGTGTGTGTGTGTGTGTGTGTGTGTGTGTGTGTGTGTGTGTGTAATCTATAGGGAGATCCAGGTAAGGACGGGGGTCCACCAGGACCTCCTGGGCCTCCAGGACCCCCAGGAGAGATTCTCATCCCGGCTCTCGGAAATGTGAGTTTATACACAGTGACACAAACATGTACAGTCTGTATCACAGAGTGCATACATTTACTGTACTGTACACCATCACTGTATACCACTGCTTCAATTGCTACTGTATATGTTGCTTAATTAGTGTGCACAAACAATGTGAGCAATTTTGGCCTGATATTTCTGTGCTTACTTTTAGGGTGACGGAGTTGTTGGAGTCCCTGGCCCACCAGTAAGATTACATTGATAAATGAATAGATGATTATTTTATCTTTTTAAAAATCTATTTAAATGATGTATATTATAACACATGTGTACCTCTGTTGTTTAGGGTCAACCGGGTATTGCTGGAAGAGCAGGTTTCCCTGTAAGGAAAATAATTATTTTTACAAACAGAACTGATAATGGTGATATTAGGCTAAATGCTAAATGTCATTGTTGTTCCACATTCGTAGCTGAAGCAAAAAGACAATGGCACCAGGTATAATTTCCACCCCTGAACGACTCATTTGGTGTAATGCAAATATTTGTGTGTCTGATTTTATATCAGGGTCCAATGGGCCCGAAGGGAGACAGAGGGGAGCCAGGCCAACAAGGTCCTCCCGTGAAGGTAAGGCAGCCTCCACCACCACAGTTATGTTTACTACTACAGTATACTAGCTTGTTAAGTATACACTAACTATGTTAACGAGTTTCAGTTGGTCATTAGTATTAAGTCATGAATTGCTGCTGTCTCTCACAGGGCCAGAAAGGAGAACCAGGTGTGATCCTGGGTGCAGACGGAAGTCCTCTGTATCTGGGCTTGACAGGGCAACCTGTAAGTGGTGTGTCTGACAATGTGTGTTTGGCTCATACCTTCAGGAAGCTTCCTTTACTGACTTGTCCTGTTTTGTTGTGTGTGTGTGTGTGTGTGTGTGTGTGTGTGTGTGTGTTTGTGTGTGTGTGTGTGTGTTGTGGTGTTTTAGGGTGAGCCTGGACAAACAGGACCAATGGGCCCATCGGTGAGTGACATTTAGTGAGGGCATTTTAGTTATGCCATTTAACCTTAATTAATACTTTATGTATGGAATGTCTTTTGAGTTGCTATACATCAATTTACTTGACTCAGTTGAAACATTTATTGTGAAGTGTTCATCAAATTGTGTATGTGCATTGCTTTTTAGGGTATCCCCGGTTTTCCGGGATCTAAAGGGGAAATTGGGATACCAGGCAGACCGGTGAGTACAAAATGACCGCTGGGCAGAAAATGCCTCATATGCCTCGTATGGGGGCTAGCCTGCCAGCCTGCAGACTCATTTTTAAGGCTAAGCAGTCGGGCTAACAACTCTGTTTTTGGATGGAAGCTTATTACTTACTTTAAAAGCTCACAGTTTTACTAAACATACAAATTCATGGCATTGTGGAGAATAAGTCTAACGACTGTGTGTGGTCCTGGATTCAGGGGCGCCCTGGCCTGAACGGACTGAAGGGAGAGAAAGGCGACTCAGGAGGTGGCTATGGTGGATATGGTCTGCCGGTGAGAAAGACTTATGTGTCAATACTATTAATCACCATCATGTAGTGCACTGCATACTCTACATCCATGTCCAAGTTCACGTCTTGTTTTGTCAAGGACAAGGAGGAGTTAAAAATATTCAGAAGTGCATTGAGTTCATATGGTTCTCCCATTTACCTACTCTTGTTTTTAAGACCTTAATACCAATCACAGCACATTACATTTTGCATCACAAGACATTAACGACAAGCACATGCTTATTATAAGCACCCATAATTGCTTGGAGAACAGGTGTTAAAAGTGTTGGACTGGAAGCTGTGTCAGGTCTTTGCTCTGAATTGTCATATTGCTGACCACTTAATCTTGTGGTATCTTATTGGTAAATTAGCAAACCAACCAAGTACTGTATGTCATGTCCCATTCCATCCTCTGCAGGGTCCCCCTGGGCCTCCAGGACTTCCAGGGCCACCGGGCCCCTCAGCATCTGGTCTATCATTGGACAGCTTCTCTGTGAGTCAGCATGCATCCATTTGCTTTCATATAGCATCATAGCATTACTATCTCAGGAAAGTGGTGCTTTTTAATCTAATGAAGAATATTTGTTGTAGACACATGGAGAGCCAACTCGGTACTATCCAGGTAAGATATTATATTTCTCAATAATTATATATTATTGTAATTATAGAGGATCAAATCCATATTGATGGTCTTCTTAAGTAAGAGAAACTTGCTTTAAATTAAACTTACTGAAATTTACAGCAAATAAGAATATCCATGTTTTGTCAAGTACTATGTGTATCATGGGCATGAGTTGTACCCTTTGCAGGCAGTTTTCTGAACCAGCTGCAAAGGGTACAACTAGACTGTCCACTAGTGCCATCACCTCCAATTGCAGTAGTCCTGCTGCAACACTCGCTTCATTTAACCCCCTTCTTATTTGCAGCCGTCCTATGCCATGCCCATTGGACCCGATTCCAACTAATCTTTTACAATCCATAGTTCCGTCTATTACATCTGCCATCACATTACATTACATCTGGGAAACTACAGGCCGGTCTCTCTCCTTCTGTTCCTTGCTAAAACTATTGAAAGGGTGGTCTTCAAACGCGTTACAGAATTCTTGAGCCAACAGAATCTACTTGACCCCAACCAATCCGGCTTTAAAAGCGTCCACTCCACTGAAACAGCTGTACTGTCTGTGGTTGAAGCCTTAAAAGAAGCCAGAGCGGAATCAAAGTTTTCGGTACTCATCCTGCTTGACCTGTCAGCTGCATTTGACACAGTAAATCACAGTATTCTACCGTCTATACTGTCAAACATGGGCATCAAGGGCAATGAACACTGCTGGTTTAAAGGAGAAATCTGGTGTGGCTTGGACTTGGACTCTACTGGAAGATGTTACCGAGTACAAACATATATCCAATTCCTACCTATATCACCCCCAGAATTCAGCATTAAACCGTTTTTAGCTGAAGCTTTCATTAACCTTACACTGCTAGCTATAGGGGCTTATGCCTATGCAGATAAATTGCTATTTGTACACCATTAACAAGGTTCAAAGTACTCCACACTTCATTAGTAGACTTCTGAGGGCCCTGACATTTAAAACGAGACAACGAGAACTTTGAAAGTAAACATGTACTTCATTAAAAAGACAGTTTATAAAGGCAGTACCTTCTCAGAATTTCCCGTAGGTGGGCATTGGATATATGTTTGTACTTGGTAACATCTTCCAGTACAGTAATGGTCCAAATCACACCGGATTTCTCCTTTAAAGAGGCACTCAGTAAGTCTGTTTTTTAACCCTGCATTAAACGCCACAAACCTGTAGGGGGAGCTCTGTACAGTTAGCTGTATTGCTGTAGTGTACACTCCCTAAGAAGTTGCAAGTTCCGTTTTCACTATACAGGGCTGTACAGCGGTGCGCTCAATCGCTGTTTGCTACACAACAGACCAGTCTAACAGAAAAAAACGATTTCTAAGCAATTTTATGACCACAAAAATGGTCGCATAAACTTACTGAGTGCCTCTTTAAGTCATACCTTACCGGGCGATTGTTCAATGTGTCCTGGCTAGGGAACACATCGGCACCTTACCACCTTACTAAAGGAGTGCCTCAAGGATCTGTGTTGGGCCCCCTTCTTTTTTCCATTCATACCACCTCATTGTGTTAACTCATTCGCCAACAAAGCCACTCTTACAACTGCTATGCCGATGATACCAGCTCTATCATTCATTCCCACCCGGCTCAACCATCTCAGCTCAAATTTCAGATTGTTGCTCTGACATCTCTGCATGGATGCAAGACCTCCAGCTGAACCTCTCAAAAACTGAACAGCTGGTTCTCCCTGCCAAACCAACCAACATCTGCATCAACTCTGACTCCTTGTCTCTTGCTCCCTCAAGAGTAGCAAGGAACCTAAAAGTTGTGATTGATGACCAGCTAACCTTCAAAGATCATGTTGCCGCTGTTGCCCGGTCCTCCCATTTTGCACTATTCAATATCAGAAAGATCAGACCATACCTAACCCAACAAGCTTCCCAATTGCTAGTTCAAACTATGGTCCTCTCATGCCTTGACTACTGCAATGCTCTTCTAGCAGGACTTCCAGCAATCACTCTAAATGATCCAAAATGCTGTGGCGCATCTCATCTTTAATCAGCCAAAGAGGACGCATGTCACCCCTCTGCTCATTGAGCTTCACTAGCTACCTCTGGCTGCCCACATCAAATTCAAATCATTGATGCTAGCCAATAAAGTGCTTAGGATCTGCCCCTTCTTACGTAAGTGCTCTCATAAGGGCTTATGTTACCCCCATCAACTCTGGCAGTCTGGCACCTCGAAGCAAGGCAGTCTAGAATCTTCTCATGTGTTGTTCCATGCTGGTGGAATGACCTACCAAGCACAATCAGAATGCTCTTGAAGACCTAGCTATTCAGAGAACACCTTCTGTCCTAGCACTTGGAAAACCTTTACTTATCCCAGCACTTGATTCCTCTAATGCACTACTATTCCCTAGCACTATGCTCTTTAAGGTTTCTTCAATGTAGCTTCATTGTTATCCTCCTTTGTAAGTCGCTTTGGGAAAAAGCTAAATGCATAAATGTAAATGTAAATGTCATGATCACCCATGATCTGTTTTTCCCCTCTTCAGGTTATAAGGGAGAGAAGGGGGACAGAGGAGTTCCTGGTATCCCAGGGTTCTCAGGTAAAGGCCACTCACCTCCACTTGCAGGGTTTACCTGGATGCAGGCTGTGTCAGGTCAACAAAGGTCACATGATCTCAGCCCACAGTTATGTAAGCACTGTTGCCCATCCATATAAAACAAATCAGTCCATTAGTGTTGACAAGGTTCCACTTTTCTTTCCCAGGTGCAACAGGGGACATTGACTTCACTACCTATTTGGTAAAATAATTTAAAGTTGAGAGTTTTTAATAGAGCAGTGAAATGAACATGGTGAAAGCCTTCAATAAGTCGGTCACAGACAACAATATATATGTGTGTGTGTGTGTGTGTGTGTGTGTGATTGTAGAGACAGTTGAAAGGTGAAAGGGGAGAGACAGGCATGAAGGGAGAAAAGGGAGAACCGGGTGGTGGAGGGTACTATGATTCCCGGTACGGCGGAATTGCTGGGCCACCTGGCCCCCCAGGACCACAGGTGAGACAAAGGTTCACATCCTCTTATTTCCTGTAGAAATATGAAAATCATAAAATGAGAAATCAAATCTATAGCCCTGTATATTTAGGTTTCCTAGTGCTTTCAATAAGAACAAGACAAAGTAGACCAAATAAATCACTGCGTGAGGCACAGGACCTTTTTTTTTAGCTTGTCCATAAAGTTAACAAGCTAACATTAGTTTACTATTCAGTCTACGTTTTATGGTTTAAATGTTCTGGTTCTTTTGCCTACCCACAGCACTTAATGACCTTAGAAAATAAAGCAATTGATAAATTCTCATCACAATCCACCTTTAAGTTTGTATTCGTAACTGTATGAGTTGCTCTTCAGAAAGATCAAGGGGTTCATGGATTCTTTTATTTGTCACTAATGTATCTTAAAAGGGAAGTCTCAGTCACTGCATAGCACTAGCACTAAGAACATTTGGTATACGATTTGCGTCAACCAAAGTGGCTGTTTTCAGGGTCCGAGAGGAGAAACCATTAGAGGCCCTTCAGGACCAGCCGGGCCTCCAGGCCAGCCAGGGTACGGACGGCCGGGACAACCTGGTCCTCCAGGCCCTCCTGGACCCCCAGGGTCAGCTTTACCTGGAGCCCATCGAACCTCCCAAGGTGAGACTGTTTAACAGCACAAACTATGATTTATGCAGCATATCACAACTGTCCGCTTTTTCGGTAACATTTTCCTATACGGGTTAGTACATAACACATTCATAACAGCGGTCATAAATTACATACAAAGTATTCATGACCATTTCATAAGACATGACGCAACATTCATACCCAACCTTTCATAAATGTGGAAGACGGAATGATGATAACTTATTAGAATAAAAGTCTGACCATCTCAAAGCAGCATTGCCATTCATGTTTCAAACTGGTTACCTGATCATGTCACATCATCTGAGTCCATCCCCAAGTCCTGTGTTATCAAGAAACAACATGGGCAAGCAAATCTTAATGTTTCATTTAATGTTTTTGTTCTAATAAAAATGATCTTTGCATGTGATTCCCATCCTTTCCCATCTTAATTTTTTTGTTATATCCGTTTTCATGTATTCTAAAAAGACACATCCATTATCAAAATGATACTATGCCAAAGCCATGGTATAGGCAACACCAGCTTCTATTCAACACATCTAAAAATAGTACCAAATAATTACATAAAATAAAGAAAATATTATTTGCCAGCTCATGTTGTATCTAAATTGCCCATTCACTCAGATGTGACATGATCGGGAAACAGGTTTGGAATTAAAACGACAATGCTGCTTTGAGATTGTCAGACTTTTATTTTGGCAAGTTATGATCACTCTGTCTTCCACATTTATGAAAGGTTGGGTATGAATGTTTCATGTGTTATGAAATGGTCATGAATGTTTTTTGAGCAGTTTATGACAACGGTTATGAATGTGTTATGTACTAACCCGTATAGTAAGTGTTACTGCTATTTCTTTTAGTGCTTAAAGAAGAAATCATATGTGAATCCTTGTCTTCCTGTGTGAATCCTTGTGCAAAGAGTTCAGGATTGGTGTTAACAATTCAATCTAAGTCTAAGTACGCTTGCTTCTACATTTGTTTTAGTTGGAGCTTTTTGATGGTCTTCTTAGAGTGGCTCATAAAAAAATGTTGCACTACCGGTTTTACAGTCAATGCTTTTTCAAGATCCTGCTCAGAGATAAGATTTCCCAATGTAGTGATATTCTTTAAATGATAAAATGCTGCTTAAAAATTATTTCATGTGGTTCATGTCAATGACATTCCAATATTCCAAAAAGTGTAATTGCGTTAAGACCCTTTACCCAGTAGTGAGTGGTTGTCTTTTCCCCCTTTACCCCTCTACGTAAATCTGTGCGTCATCCATTTAGCAATGATGGCAGATTGAGTTGTTTTTGAAGAATTAGTCTTAAAGGAGAAATCCGGTGTGATTTGGACCTGGACTGTACTGG
This sequence comes from Limnothrissa miodon, assembly GCA_017657215.1. Classification (NCBI taxonomy): domain Eukaryota; kingdom Metazoa; phylum Chordata; class Actinopteri; order Clupeiformes; family Clupeidae; genus Limnothrissa; species Limnothrissa miodon. The sequence continues at coordinate 324,093 of JAGFZM010001360.1, read as the reverse complement.
AAGACTGTACTCCTTTAAGGGCAGCAAATATAGATTGAGACAGTGGCCCAATAACAACACTTACGCTAACAGTAAATTATTAGTATAATAAGTACAATTCAAATTTAAAAATGTTATAATAATGTCTTACGAATGTCTACCAAATGCAAATATTATGAACAAAATGCAAAAATGTGTGTTTACCCCCAGCTGTAAGTGTACCAGGTCCTCCTGGTCCACCAGGTCCTCCTGGCCCTCCTGGTTTAGGCTCAGAGGTGAGTATGGAGTGTTATTGGTTGCCCACCCATTACTTGTACTCATAAGTAACTTTTATGCCACTCCCAAGTTTAAATTTGGGAATGAGGAAAAGTCAAACAACTCCACAACACAATGTTTTTTTTTGCAAGTATAACCATCGTTTGAACATCTTTTTTTTTTTTTTAATATAGCATTAATATAGAACATTGATTAAGGTTTTTGATGAAAATGTATTACCAGATCTACATTACAGGTGTTGGCTACACACCATGTCAGCAATTAGCCAGATAATTGGTGGAAATTAATGTAGGCTTCCGCAAAGTAGTTTTTTTCCCTGCTGCTCATTGGCTGCTATTTGCTGTGTATAGATGCAGCCTATAAATACAATTCACTTGAACTGAATTTATTCTTTATTATTGCCATTTTGTTGTCGACTCAATAAATAGTGTTTTTACACTACATAACTAGGCTCTTACTACAGATCTGTGAAGTGTTTCAGATTTGTCCTATAATATGCTCTTTATAGGTTGTAATCCTGAGGAGTTATGACACCATGGCCTCTGCCTCAAGACACCAGCCTGAGGGGACACTGGTTTACATCACAGATAACACTGACCTGTACATTAGAGTGCGAGAGGGTTGCCGAAAAGTGCTGGTGTGTAACTACAATATATACATTCAGTTCGTGCTGCATTCTGCAAATAAAACCGATATCTGTGACATTCGTTTTGGTCTGTACATATCTGTGTAATGTAATTGTCTCATTCCATGTCACCATCTCCTTCCAGCTTGGTGATTATACTCCTTTCCCAAGAGAAGTAAGTTACGCCATTGCTGCACCAATAAATGTGACACAGATCAGACTTAGCTATTGCTTGCAGTTGAAGATATTGTAGTACAGTAGTAGTATCCAGTAATGGACTGTATGACAGGGCACATATAGCCTAAATAAAACTGTCAAACTCAGTCCACTGTTTTATCGCTTAGGACTGTGTTTATCCATCCTTATTAGTATAAAGTAAATGTTACAGTTGGAAAACATTCATGTTGTAAGAGTCAGTTAATACATCTTGAGGCAGGTGCAAGATGTCAGTTTAGCCTAATTTGTTATAAAATGCTGATTGCTGTGAGCAATGGCTTTCATGCAAGAGAATTGTAGACAACATGAAATTAAACTTGCATCTGTGCATCTGTGAGGCAGTCACTCAAATGCTGAACGTACAGACCAATTATTTTTTCCACCATAAATATGGTGAAGTTTCACCCACCATCTTACAAATTTAGTAACATTTAGTCAGTGATTTCCATCATCGGTAGAGTAGCAGGCCTAGGATTGATTTATCATCAGTATCAATTAATAACATTTATTAACATTATTTATCAGTATCATTTAGGAACAAATCCTCACTAAGTTCATTTAGCACTCATTAGTTTCTGTGTAACCATAGGACAACCAAGTGGCAGCTGTCAACCCACCCCCAGTGGTGCACTATCCTCCAGATCACACTGGACAGGAAGCAGGAGCCTCTTTGTCTGAGGGCGCACCACCCCACACTGGGGGCCACTCTGGGGGCCAGTACCCTGTGCTGCCTGACCCATTCAATCCGCCCCGACCTGGGTATCCTCCCAAGACAGGATACCCTCATCGCACAGGATACCCCTACCCTGGGGTGCACGCAGGAACATCATCTGGAAATTATCCACGCCAACCCACAGACCCCAGGTACCCACCCTCCCAGCCTGAGCGACATTATCCAAACCACTATCCGGATCAACGTTATCCAGATCAACGCTATCCAGATCAACGTAATCCAGATGGACGTTATCCTGATCAACGCTATCCAGATGGACGCTATCCAGATGGACATTATCCAAATGGACGCTATCCAGACCAGCGGTATCCTGACGGTCACTATCCCAATGGCCGAGTTCCCAATGGCCAAGACCAAAGTTCCATCACCCCCACTCATGAGCACAGGGGTGGACGTGCGGTAAGCCAAGGTGTTAACTGAAAGGGCTATTTGCCTTGTTAGTCTAGTTTTTCAGTATATCAAGTAGGCTACTCTAACTCAATAAATAAAGGAAGACACAATACTTTCAGCCTGTACAATATAACTGTACATTACCACTGATCATATGTAATTGGTGTCTTTTTGCACAGCTTCACCTAATTGCCTTAAACCACCCACAAGAAGGTAACATGAGGGGCATCCGAGGTGCCGACCATGAGTGCTTCTCTCAAGCACAGGCCATAGGTCTGAAGGGAACATTCCGGGCTTTCCTTTCATCGCGGCTGCAGGATCTCTACAGCATTGTGCGCAGGTCCGACAGGGAGCGAGTTCCCATCGTTAATCTCAAGGTAAGAGGAAACCGGGCAACCGTTCCATAAGGCCTGTTTTCAAAACTTAAGATCCAAGATAGCAGAACACGGCTGATCCAGGTGGACTGCTGCTAGCAGTCAGCTGACTGGTACATATCTGAGGTGCCGAGGTGCCATGATATGAGTAATGATTCCCTTCTATAGGTGTCCAAGTGTAGGAAAATAATGGACTTGGCTAATGACGCTATATGGCATTTTGACCTTTGGTTACCTATATTGGGACATCTCAACAGCTGTTATCCCTAACTGATTTACTGACAGGGAGTTGTCTGTTACTGTATGGGGGCTATTTGGATTTGCAATCCTAAAAGTGTGTTCTCTTCATTGTTTTTTATTTCATTTTGTCTCAGGATGAGCAACTTTTCAGTAGCTGGGAGTCCATCTTCAGCGAGTCAGAGGGCAAGATGAATGCCAACGGGAGCATCTTCTCTTTCGATGGCCGGGATGTTCTCACCCATGATGCCTGGTGAGTAAACGTGACTTTCAGCTGCCATCTGACACCTTGCTCTTCCGCTGTAATAAATGATTGAATAAATATGCTGGATTTATCAAATGATTTTAACTTGAACAACTAAATAACTATTGTGATGAAGTTATCATATTTAGGATAGGACTGGTGACTGTGTTCTGTGTTTGAAGGCCTGACAAGATGGTGTGGCATGGCTCGAGCACAAGGGGCCAGCGCATGACAGACAGCTACTGCGAGACGTGGCGAGAGGCCAATCACGCCCTCACAGGGATGGCCTCCTCCCTCCAAGATGGCCGCCTCCTGCAGCAGACGCAGCGCAGCTGCTCCAGCTCCTTTGTGCTGCTGTGCATTGAGAACAGCTCCGTTACCAAGTAACGCTGTCCCGGCAGCGGCCTCCTTTTCCTCAAACACTAGTGGTCCTATATGCAGACTTTACCACACTACACAAGCCCCTCTTGGGGTGAAGCCAGCACCTGTTAACTGGGCAAGTTAGACATAGAAACATCAGTGGCAAGAAGCATTAGTGTGTGTAAACCTATACAGTAAGCTAGTTTGAGAGAAAGAAGTGCCTTTGCCTGCTGTCAGGTGTTGACTGGACCAAGCCATTTTCTTCCTGGCACATTAAAAATGTCACTGGTGTCTTAGCAGTTAGAATATAGGTTTGTGTGTTAAGATGTGTTTCTTTAAAGTGTTCTTGTTGAGTATCCTTTTAAGATCTGTGTTTGGACAGATGTCTGGAACATCAGGAGGTTGTTTTGCCCGGGGTCAGAGGTCAGAATCACACATTCCAAAACAAAATTGCTGCCTTGATTTACTTAAGGCCAAACAGCATTGGATCATTCACTCTGACACTCTGGTGCTATGAAGTGGTTATCAACGACATTCCATCCACTTCTGTATCCCAGTCTGGGTACAAAAAGTAGGCCTAGTTTATTTTTATTGCTACACAAAATTTAAGTTGAGAACGTTCATACTGCCTTATGTTTTTATTAGTGCACTGAGTATTGTTTTTATATGTACTGTATTTGTATACACAGTTACCACTGTCAGAATACAAGTGTCACTAAACCAGGGTCAAATTCAAGACTTCCGATAGAGGTTTTTCAGAATAGTCAAATAACAACAGAGACCATCACATTTGTTTACTTGATTAGGCTTAACCTGGCCAACTATACTAGTGTCACATGTACTAGTGGTTTTTTATAGGAGGGATGGATTGCTTGACATGGTTACAGCATTAGGCTATTTCTGGGAAACTATCAAGGTGAAGAGCAACTTTTGATTGCTGTTGTCATGTGTCTGTGCATGTGAAATATGGTGATGATGTTAGCTGCCTTCTGACCAAAGATACATGGTTGGCAGTAGGGACAATACAATCAAGGTGCAGACAGTATTGGCGCTTCAAGAGAGAATGCTACTATTAGAATGAATTGTACATGGAGAAGAATGCTTGTTTATTTTTGTACATGTATTTTAATTCACATTTAAAAAACAGCCTTTCATATTTCTAGTGTTGTTTTTTTATATTAACATATTTTACATTTTTTTAACTTACAAATGTTTTACTCCTCCAGGAATATTTAGATTTAATATTTATTTCTGAAGATACTGCAGTCATAACCACAAGTTAATGTTTTGTTTTCTGACACAATTTAGGCGAAATCATAAAAAAATAGACTTGGACAATTAGCAACTTTACCTGCTAGCTTTTGTTTTTAGCTTTTTGACTTTATGAGAAGACAGGAGTTTGAAAATACAGTATTAGTTTTAAGTTTGATGGATGGCATTGGCTGACAATTCAGACTCGTAAAATCTCTAGTCGTGACGGCTACTACAGTTATAAGTGTACCAAAATAAGACAAAGGGTGTTGGTTATTGGGATTTTGTGCTGGATTGCAAGTCAAGTCTTTTTATTCTGTAGACCCACACCCTCAGTGGGAATCCATTGTACTGTACAATCTAATGCGTAACTGCAATGATCTAACACAATACACACACAATTGCAGATTCTATAGGGCCACTTTACCCAAACCTTAAGACCACCATGTGTTCACTGCAAAAAAAAAGAGACTATTTTTACCTAGTCTTTTACAGTTTAGAAATGTATGAGTTCACTCCCAAGGCACTGTAACTTTTCTAATAAATATTTTCCCATGTTTTTGGTCCTGTTTCATTGATTTTAGTGCATTAAGCATTACTGCTTTTATTCTTTCATCTCATTTGTACTACTGTAGGTGGTGCAAAGGCAGCGAGTGTTATCAGTGACTGAAAAGAACTGACCAGAGGATTCACAAGTGTCTGAACTTCATGAGGCAGTAAAACACACTAGAGAGTGTGAGCGGTGCTAAAAATACAAATTATCTGCCACTTCAAATGTTTGTGATTCAATCCCTCAACACTTAATTGAGGTCACTGAGTTGTGCCCTAAGTCCTTGCACACCCTCTGTAGTCACTTTTTACTTTTCTCCAGGCTGACAGAAGAGTAAGTTAGAAGAAATAGCAGATTTTCTTAGTTGAACAACAGGGGCATGTATTTATTCACACCAGATTTCTCCTTTAAATTAGACCAGGATTTAGCATAGTGACTTCTCAGTGGACATAAGGTGTAAACAGTGATGCGAACTGCAGAAATGTATTTAATGATCAAATACAGTGATAGTAGGCTTAGTTTCACAGTTGCAACTCAAAATAAACCAATATTAGTAAAAATATCACACGAATCACAAGAAAAACATAAGATTAGGAAAAGGGTCATACATAAAAGAGATCTGATGCTTACAAAATCATTTGTTCCGAGACTATACACAAAATAATGTGTGTATGGCATTTCTAGTTACAGGTCCATAAAATCACTTATGCCTCAGCAAGACTGTAAAATGCATATGGATATTCAGTAACACAGATCTCTTTTTAAAGTAATTAATAAGTGCATGGTGTGGAGAAGTCTCATCCCACATCCATGGTAGCTTCCCTGACCAGCATAGGCAAGCTTAAAATTCTACTAAATCAGTCAAATGATATTTGTCTCATAACAATAATAATAATGATATACTGTAACAGTGTAATCACAACTACCTGATTCCTCAACATCTAGAAGGATTTCTTCCCAAAAGTAAAAGTGCCCTTTTCAATATTTATCAGTGAAGTGCAGTTAAACATTTTTCATTTTCTGAACAGCTTCCTACTTTGGTTGAAAACAAACTCTAGTTCAGTGAATATGACAATTACAAGACAAAACATTTGTCAAAACAGGATCAGTACAATGGTGATCATACAGGCCATACACAGCATTAAACTCTACAATTCTAACGCATGTCATCATTACCCTGCAGAGACCCACTGTCTGGAGGTCATCAAGCGCTAACTTTTCACAAAGATTCATCAAATTTACCCGAGAAATCACTGAGTAATCAGAGCAGATAAAAAATAAAAAAAAATCATGTTTACAATCAATAAAAGACACAGAGGGAGTGTTAACTATGCTCACAATGCAAAAGTGATAATACAGATAAAACTGAATACATTTTTGTGTTCAATTGCTGTGTACCAAAAAAAAAAAAAAAAACAATTCACGAGAGCAGCCTATAGTATCCTAGTGCATTAGTGATGGCCACAGCTGTCTAAACGCTCACCTCCTATAAGTGTGGAGTGAGTAATGCAGTGGCAGCCTTAACCCTCACCAGCACTGTGTTCCAAAGACCAAGCATTCTGCATGGATCCATGTGGATTACTGTGCTATACAGCATATATGACAATACTGTGACAAGGGAAGGTTATTCAGTAACTCTTTAAAACACATTTCTGCCAAAATAAACTACCAGTTCTCTGACTTCCACCCTTTTGTATTTGTAGTAAAAGCCATTAGAAAAACCGTACCTTTGTGTGGGTGGCAGCTAACACTTCTAGTAACAAAAATAGATGGAGCATCTCTCTGCCGCCTTATGATGACAAAACTTCATGTGTCTTTCACTCATCATCAACAGTGGACCATAACCAAGACATACAGTTGTACTGGTGGGGGAATATGAGGGCTATTGTGCCACACAAACATTGGTCCCTGTAGGGAGGCATGTTAGGGGCTCTTAAAGTACATTTTAGATATCTGTATGGAATGATCCCCGTTCCACGTGGCATTCAACGATAAACAAAATACATACAGTACTGACTTGTCACCTGTATGATCACAAATACCTATTTGATAAACAATACTGTAGGTGCTCTGGATTGGGTAGAATTAGCAGTAGACACTACTGCTTTGACATGCTGATAATTGTACCGTTTCATGTGCAACGTCTGTATTGATGAACGTAGAAATTAAAATGTGGTACAAGGCACTTCTGAAGATAGGGCACCGTTCTACCTGTTCTATGTACAGTCATTACTGTATGCAGCTGTGCAAGTACACTTCGTGTAATCTGCTGGGTAAATCCTCATTATCAGCCATCAGCATCAACTCACAGCGGCCATTTTCCTCTACCTAAAGGAAAATTACAAATGTTATACAAAAATTATACAGGTATGTTTACTTCAAAATGACATTTTGATAGGCTGCCTAGTATGAAGAATACTGGCTGTTCAGGCCTATTTGCAACAGTGTCATTGCCAGAATGCATGACTGCATACATAGTAGAAAAGAATAATGCAACTGTGGTTTACTGTCCAAGCTAGTGTCCCACTTCCTTTCACTGTTACACTTGTCTGGAACGAGTTAGTGCAATGCTGTCTTGTATTGGTTTCAAAAATCAAGCTGCTGCATAGTAAATGTTTGCCTTCTGCAAAGTAAATGTTTGCTTTGCAAAGATTCTGAAAACTGACAGTTTCCAGAATCTTTGCAAAGCAATATTCCATTCTACCAGGGGTGTGTTTCTCAGAATTATAGTTGTTAGCCAAATTAGCAACTTAACTGGGTGTCTATACTTTAAGGAAACGCATCCCAGGCTAGTAGAGCAGAAAGTAGAGCTCTCCCTGGAGTAGTACTGGCAAACACTGCCTGTCTAAATAGTCCTAGATTGTTTACCACAAATGGAAACTAGTGTATTAACAATCACCAAAAGTATAACTTTGAAATGCCATGGCAAAGGACTTTGAAAAACGAAATGATGGTGGCCACGCTACAGTACCTGTGTGGACTCATGTTTTCACTTCGCCTCCATTAGACAGCGGCTGGGACTCTGTGGCCTCGGACTCTATGTGGCTGAGGGTTGCAGACGGGACTTCCCCCTCCTCCCTGGCCTGTCTGCTGCCGCTCCGATAGTGACGGGTGATGACCCAGGCCGCACACGCAAGATAGATCACCGTCAGAATGACAAAGAAGGCAAAGTATACAAAAAACTAGGAAGAGAAAGAGAGAGAGCCATAATAGGTCAAGTAGTTCCTGAATCTAATGGATTAAAAACATTACAGGCCAAAAGGCTTGCAAATGCTTACACAGAGTTTATGACAATCCTGTGCAGTTTACTCAGAACAAGATTCAATGTGGCCCTCTTCTTCATTAAAACATACTGAGGACCTTATTTGAATAAACAATTCCATACCTGCGAGTCAACTGGCAAACCTAACCCCCGTTTATCAGCAACTATAAGGGTGATGATGGTTTTAAAGATGGTTCCAAGGAACGTGTTGACTCCAAACACCAGAGCACAAAGCTCCTTAGTCAACGAAGACGCAATTTGGAAACTATAGAAGAGTGAGAGAAAAAAAAAAAAGAGTAATATGGAAAAAGTGCTGCACATAAATAGATTATTACAGATATGTTCATTTTGCAATCACTTTATTTGTAAAGGACATCGATTTATCAGTCGTTTCCAAAGAATTAGGGAGATAGAGTTGTAGGCAAAAAAACAAATAGGGTCCATATTGAATATATATTTACAATTTGTTTACCAATTTGTTAACTGCAACTTTTCTTCTGATCATAAAATATACATTACTACCTCACTGACAAAATGCAGGTTGAAAGGAAGGTCATAGTTCTAAATATGTATAGAATTATTTTATTTCTTAAAAGTAGACAATCACACTCAAATCATGACTTAATCAAAATGGAGAATGGAAAATATATTAACCTTATGAACAAAAAAGGAGTTGGAGATTAGGAAAGTTAATCTTGCACTCCATACTGTCTTCATACAGTACTATATACAGACAGTTCCAGGATGACATAAGGCACAAACACTATGACCTAGTAAGTCCATGGCAATCATTAACTGGATGATGTGTGTATGTGTGGGTATGTGTATGTGTGTGCAAGGGTGAGCACTCGTGCATCTGGTGCCTGCATCAAGGCGAAGGCACATACGACGTCGGACTCTGCACACTTATGAAACTACTTGAATAAGCATGAGAGCTTGTGAAACTCACATGGCGATAGGAACTAGGAATTGGTAGAGGCCTCGGAAGAGGATGTAGGTGACGTAGCAAACCCAGATGTTCTCAGTGCTGCCCATGACCAGCAGGAGGGCGGCCATGGTACCCGTGATGGCCCCGATCACCAGCTCCGACCACAGCTTCCAGCGGATCTTCATGTAGCCGGCCACAAATGAGGTGATGGCCCCTGAAATCATTGTCAGCTGATCATCTTCTCCAGAGTGACTACTGTGAACCTTTATTGTGAAACAGCTACAGACAGTGACTTCAAAAGCACCAAGCAAAATCTATTCAAAAGTTTTGTAAGCAGTGTTTTTTGAGTTATTAGCTTTTTTGAGGAATTAGCAGTAAACACCCAGCCCATAAAGGCCAAGGCCAAGCAGGACACAACACTGAGACTTGTGTTACAAGCATGCTTGTTTAAAGGGGGAAGAGATGGGTGCAAGATTTCTGACAAACATATTGGGCATTCATAATATTAATCTGAAGTCAATGTACAGTATATGAACAGTCTGGATTCCCAAAACAGTGAATACTTTTAAAGGCCATGTAGTACATATTCATACACACGTGACTAGCCGACTAATAAATCAAGTGGTCAAAGTACGACTGACGTCAGCATTCCCATGAAACAGGTGGATGGATCAGTGGTTACAGCATAACTGGAGACACCATAACTAAGCATGCCATGCTCCTATTTTGGGATATTCGGCGATTTGAAAAGACAGGACCATGTGGTGGAAACATATATCGCCCAATATCGATCAGCAGTAATGACCTAAATAGTACATTTTGGTTAGGTATTTGAGGGTGCAGGGAGTTAGGCTTAGTGGGAATTGGAATAAATCACTTTTGTCCCTCTTTGGTCCCAGATAGTCAGGGTGGAGTTTCCAGACTATTTAATAGTCAACAAACACAGCTCATACCTGCTGAAATTGAGCTCACTTAGCCTAATGGTTTGATAGAACAGAAGGCAGATACAGTTGCAAGAAAAAGTATGTGAACCCTTTGGGATTATGTGGATCATTCCTCTTTAAAAAAAACAGTGCAGCAATATTCTTGGGATCTTTTGTTGCATTACTTGTATGTTTTGGCAATTATGACATAAGATCTCGTAATTATGAGAAAGATAAGCATCTCGTAATTATGAGATCTTTATGTCATAATTATGAGATTATTATCTCATATGTTTGTAGTTGCGTCATAAAAAATGTTAGCATGTGCCAGAGATTTCTATAAATCTTTAGCTGATCTAGGATCCTTCTCTACCTCATTAAGAATTCTGTGCTGGGCTCTTGCAGTTATCATTACAGGACAACCACACCTAAGTAGCAACAGTGCTGAACTTTGTCCATTTCTAGGCAGTCTGTCTTACCATGGACACATGACCATCAAGGCTTCATCAAGGCCAGGGGTTCACATAATCTTTCCACCTCGCACTGTGAATGTTTACATGTTATGTTCAATAAAAACATGAACACATGCAATGTTTGTGTAACATTATATTAAGCAGGCAGTGTTTTTCTCTTATTGTGACAGATGAAGATCAGAGCATATTTTATGACCAATTCATGCTAAACTCCAAGTAATACCAAAGGGTTCACATACTTTTTCTAGCAACTGTAAGATATGGGATATGACTGGCTGATAAAGTGAACTATCAGAATATGGCAGAATCAGTCAATAGACTGATCTTTTAAAGCAGATCTCTTACCTAGAAGTGTTGAAGCTGCCTCTACTCCGCCATTATAGACCTTCTTTTCAGTAGAGGGGGCCAACTTGTTCCACAGGGTGTGAACGTAAAATAACACCAGGTAGTAGCCAGCGGAGTTGAAAATCCACCACAGGCTCCAGAGACGTAGACTGGGCACTTGTACCACGTTCCTCAGCTCCTTCAACATGCCTACAAACACAGAGTTCTTCCAGGAGGAGGAGGAGGAGGAAGTTGGGATGGCCTCCGCCGGCTTGCCATCGGGCCGCATTTGGGACAGCTCCGACTGGGTGGCACCAGCGGTAGCGGCTTTAGCGCCCGCCTCGGCACGCCGTGAAAACGTCTTGTTGAAGAACATACTGCGCCGCGGCCAGGGCAGGCAGATGGAGAGTAGCAGCGCGAAGCTGACGAACCCCAGCGAGATGACGCACAGCTCGGAGTAGGTGACGCCGCCGAACGTCACGCAAAGCTGTCCCAGCACCGAGCTGGCAAAAACACCCAGCAGCACGCACGAGCGCGAGAACCCGGCCACACGCTGATACTCGGACGGCGGCACCAGCGAGAAGATGTAAGAGGAGTAGGCCACGCGCGCTGCCATGGTGATGCCGTAGAAAAACTCCATGAACTGCATCTCCAGCAATGTGGTGCCCAGGTAGAGGAGCAGCCAGATGGACACATGGCTCAGGCTCTGCAGCACCAACACGGGTTTGTAGCGCAGGTAGTCCGTCAGCAGGAACACCGGAACCAGCACTGCCATATAGGAGTAGGTCAGGACTGGGATGATCTCGTTGGTCACCTGATAGAAGTAGCACAAAATTCAAAATTAGCTGCACTGGGTCAGTGACGGGGACCTGTGCCGAACACAATCCAATCCAATCCATGTTTGTCATTGCAGCTAAGAGTAACAACATGATATGTGACAAAGGTGCTTCATGTGCTGACTACTACACTGATACCGTATTTCCTGAAATAATGGCCGGGATCAATTAATAGCCGGGCCTGGTTTAATGGCCGGGGGCGTGGCCGATAAGTGCATTTAAAGGCCGGGCCTGATATACAGGCCGGGCCAAAATAACATTTGGCAAATGCAAAGAAAAAACACAATATTCCAAGGAAAAATTTTCAAGGAAAAATAAACTAGCCCATCTAATATTTAAATTTAAAGCAACACACCACCGTTCTTCAATATTGAAATATGTTCCTCCCCTAACTTAGAAGAGTTAGCCTACCTGTCATGTCTCAGTGGTGCAATGATACGTTGTTAGCATTTAGCATACAGTCAATGGCTTAACCCAATTTTCAATGTAGCTACATTTTAGTTTGTGTTACCATACATCATAGACCGCATTTAAATAGGAAAGACGTGGACTTGTTTGGTCGCTTCTAACTTCAAGGCTGAACTGTTACTGAAACTTTATGGATGTGTGGGCAAAATCGCATACCCTTTTCTCTGTACGTTTACTGCGCAACGGTATGTCACAGCGAGATGAAACGCATATCAATGGAAAGAACAGAATCGGGGCTTTCCATCGCTATATGGCACATGTATGGGCATCGATGTGTTGTTGAGAAAATAATTTATGAATGTACCTAAATTTTGTAAACGGCAAACGTTGATATCACTGCATTAGCCTACTACCGAGTCAAATAACTCACGAACCCGGAATCGCACAGACATGGTATGCATATCAAATGACAGTGCAGAACCAGAGCTTTCAAATGGTACCAAACACTCTACTACTAGTTCGAAGCAACCGTACTATAAATGAATAAGAAATGTTTGGAAATTAGGACTATTTCTTCCTAACCGA